>JAPDSC010120132.1:337479-406150 GCA_026290005.1 Latrodectus geometricus | reverse complement strand
GCTAAATTTATACTATAAATATATACTAAGATTTTTTTAACCATTTTCCTTTAATTTTGAACATGAATTATATCAACTTGATTAATTTCACCAATGAAGAAAAAATCATGCAAAGAAGGGTTAACTTTAATAAAAATAAATTATAAAAAATAATTCAAAACAGTAAACTTGAATTTTTTTTTTTTTTTTAATCAAAAATATTACATAAGACATTAACTATTTACATGAATTATTAGCCCAATAAATTTAATGTAAAAAAACATGAATTCATTAAAATAAAAAATAACAAACATATGTTCAAAAAATGAATAAATATAGAAGTTTAACAAAATAATTATGCAAACTATTGGAATTCACATGTCATAAGCAATTCTAAAGATAAAAGAGTGATAAAATATAAAAATTAGATTGTGAAATTAGAAAGAAAATAAAACACATTTCTTACCAGTTATAATATAAAAGAGCTAAAGAGGTTAACAAAAATGGAAGCATGAAATAAAGGGAAAAGAGGTGAGCGCTCCAGCAATCCCCTAAAACAAGAAAGAGTTTTGAAATAAAAAAAAATTTTTTTAACAGAAAATAAACAGAAATAAAGTATTAATAACCAATCATACCGAAAACTTCAATAAGATTAAAAATGATGATGGAACTTCCAATAACAATTGCTTGTCCAACTTCTAAGCCATTGATACCAGCATATATATTTATGGCATTAGTGCAAAATACTGCTAGCATTCCCATATAAACATAATATAAGGGACCTAAAAAACACATTATAAACAATGTATTTGAAATTGTTCTTTAAAAAATAGACAGAAAAAAAAATTGAATAAGTCAATCGATCAGAATTTCTCCCAAATCAGCAATTTTTAAATGTTAACATTGGTTATAATTAAAAAAAAAAAAAGTTATATAAAAATAGCAATCAATATCTTAATTAAAAAGAATAAAATTTGCAATAAATACATACACACACATTCAATTACTTTCAAAAATATACACGCATGCCTGAAAAATTTTTAAATATTAATTTATAATTATTTTTATTGCTATTGCATTTGTTTAAAAACCAAATGTAAAAATTAGCTTTAATTAATTAAAAATTTTTTATCCAAATGCTAAATAACAAAGAATCTAAAATATTTTGCAAGTCACATTACTTTAAAATAAAAATTTAAAAGTAAAGAAAAGTAGTAAATCATGATACAAATAGTATGTAAATCAAACAGACTCTATCCAATTAAATTGTTCAAAAATATTTTTCATAATTTCTAATGTTTTTTTTATGTAAAATTACTTTAGAAACTTAAGATTTTTTTATAAAAACTTCATTTAAATCACCAAATAGAATAAATGAGAAATAAATTTTTCTCAAATACAAATAAATACGATCATTTCTTCAGTTATATCAAAAATCTCAATAAGTTGTAATTAGTTATCATTATTCAATATCTCCCATCAAAAGTTTATACTTTTCTGTAATTAAAGTTTAAAGTAATATAACTAATTTTAAGTTTTAAAAATATCCAATGTAAATACGAAAAACAAACTATGTACCCTTTGTAAATATTTAAAAAAAAAAAAAAAAAAAAAAACCCTATAAATTTTTAAGTTACAAACTAAATAGATGCTGCGTAAATTGCTAAAAACGCAGGAAATTAAATAATACATATTTCAATATTTAAAAATTCCATGAAAAATATATAAGAAGTTTTGCAAAGTACAATTTAAAAGTTTAATAAATTATTTCCCTTGAAACAATAGAATTACATATTTCTTACAACAAACACTTGCATTAAAGATCATAAAAATTAGAGAAAATTTTTAACATTCATTAAGAATTAAATTTATTACCAATTATAAACAATAATATCAAGCAAAATATAAAATCTTTTAATAATACAAATACTAAGAAAGTTAATTTATAATATTCAAAAATTTATAAATTAGAAAAACAGTTACATAAATTAGATAATTAAAAAAGTCAATGAAATAAAATCAAATTAAGCTGATGACACTCTTAACATAACCTTAGTTAAGAAAAATAATAAAAATATTCTAACCTTAAATGAGAATATAAGTTATTTAGTGTGAAATAATAAATGGAACAGATAAAATATATACCATATAAAGTACAAATAAATGATAATAATACAAATAATGGACAATATATCAATTCTACAAAAAAATAAATTGTCTAGATAATAAATAAATAATCCAAAACTGATACATATGTTGACATTTTTTTTTAAAAACAACTTGCAATAGATGATGATTTTTTATTTTAACAATGAACTTAATTGTATGAAAACTTAATTCATCAGAAGATTATTTCTATGAACAATTAACATAACAAATATGTTTAATCAATTACAATTCATCGAAAAATCCTTTTCCACTGAAAATATGGAAAAATAATTACTTCTTTAAAGGTTAGTTGAAATTAAGTGCACAATATTCAATCACCAGTAATCCCAATCAGTATTAAATAAACTAAATTACATTTTAATTATTTGCTATATATACACAGTCAAAGCATCAGCCAGAAATATAACTTAAAATCGCAACACAGGAAAAAACACAAAGAAAGAAAAAAATAATAAAATTCAAAGAATAAAAGACATTTTTTATTGGTTAAGAATACATTAAAAAGATATAATTGTTATTAACAATTACAAGCAATACATGAGCAGAAATGCTGAAAATATGGTAGCTAATGATGCCCCTGATTACAATTCTATTTCATTTATCATGAAATTCTGCAAACAAGTTGCAAAGATTCAGATAGATAATTACACAAGTTAAATATATGGAAAAATATATCAAGTACTATCAAAAGCACTCTAATTTCTCAAGAATATAAATTTTTGTACTCATAGCAGTATGAGCAATGGCTAAATAATTTCTTTGACACAATTATCATATTTTCCTGTATATAATCAATGGATTACATGTTAAAAAAGTTCCGAATTTCTTTATACATATTATATGCCACTGGGGTAATCTGATAAAAAAAAAAACATTTTCTATCAGATAAGTTTACAAGAAAGTTAAAAAAAATATGTTTCATAAAAAAATAACAGGTGGCGCCACAATAGGGTTAACTTATTTCAGCTATAATAAGCTTAGTCCATATGTTCAAGTACCAATTTGGTTCCTCAGAAAGATATAAATGTTGCAATTTGCTAACGTTATTTCACATTTTGTCTTGATGTGATCTGTTTTGTTCTGAAAATATTCACATTTTTATATTGTTATATAGAAGCTAAAACGTTTAAGTTACACAGCACATTTTTAATTAAAAATTGTAGCGAAAGCAAATTAAAAAAATGGCGACAAACATGTTAATGTGAAGTGAAAACAAAGAATGTAGGGTGCAAAAGAAAATTGTAATTGTATCCAATAAGAGGTTAGAAAATTATCGATTTCTTTAATTTAATTATTAAAGATGCAAATATATATCATTTTTAAAATATGTCTAATATCATTATAAAAGTTATTAGAAACTACGAGAATTCGTTTCACGGAGAATTCTCGGAATTATTGCCCTTGATCGATCTTGTCCATCTGAATTTATCATACTTTGTGATAAGATGGATCCAAAGAGATCTTTTTCATAATAAATTTATTTCAGTACAATTTATTATATTTTTAATCATAATGTGCATATTTTTATTTTATGTGACAGTATATATATATATCATGAACAGTGACCCATATTATGAACAGTATATATTTTCGATAATTTACCTAAAAGAAAAAAAAATTGCCACGGATTATATGTTGCTGGGGATTATGCGATGCTTTTCTTCTTTTAAAAAAAGTTCAAAAAGTAAAAGAGCTTCAAAAAAAGGTCTTCAGACAATATGCCACTGTGCATTATACAGAGGAAAATATAAAATAATGATTTTTTTTTGGGGGGGGGGGATTTGATCCATTGTTCATCATTGACTGTACTTCTAACAATTGGCCTCCTATTCTTTTGAAGATATAATATCATTCACAGAAATACAGGCCTAGAATGAAACATACTATGATTTTATACAATATGATAGGAGATAATAGACGTTAATGATAGTTGCTACATTGTAGATTTGACACTTCAGAGCCTAACAATTAAAGGTTGTTTAAAACTTTTAACACCATTATGCATTACAGCCTTCCAGACTTTTCATGAATAGATAGTGAACCATATTCACTTGCCTCAAAGAAAGAAGATCATAAAGTCCATGATGGGAAAGAAAGTCCCATCACTGTATATCTAATATGTATACAAACAGAAAATCAATACTCATCTCCCATCCAACAGTGTTTGGAATTAAATTCAGAATTTTTCACATGGTCACACTGAACTACTCCATGTTATTTAGAACAGTTTTCGGTTCAGTTTATCACTTAAAGGTCAATTTTGCACATAAAAGACTAGTTGGATTAGGATCTAAAAATTTAAAATGGAGTCTGAATCATTAAAATTATTTTTGCCTATGGTGAAGTAAAACCAGTGAATTTATAACTGAAGGTCAGAGTGCTAACTATTTAATTACTAGCTCAGCATGTGGATTGCTAGAATCCCAAATACAAAAGTTCAATATATTTACTGCATAGCTTAACTAGAAAGGGTTCTGATCTACTAATAAGCCTAAACATTTTCAGTAAATGATTCTCATTCATTTGCCTTTTTGTTAGAAAAAATAATTATTAAATAAAATAAAAAAGATAAAATCAAGGGAGCAATCTTTCAAATTCAATTTTGTTGCTCAACATGGATTTTATAATTTTGGAATTTATATTAAATTCTAAAGCTCCCCTTTGTGCCCAAGCTGAGTATATAGAATACTTAATATTTGTATTTTACTGCAACTATGTGTAGTTTAGAGAACTTTCTGATGCTGTAGCTATTGCAACTGTCCCCACAATAGTAAGCTGATGAATATATTTGATATCTTCTTGATATCATGAATATGAAAACAAATTTCTTCAAATTTATACAATGTTTCTGATTATGTTTATAAGCAGAAATACCATTCAATTAGATAGTTGCTTTAGTTGACAAATTCTTGTAAAAAATTATGGTATTTCTGTTAAACAAGTCTTAAAATTAAAATGTTTGTTTATATTTTATACCACCATCATAACAAAAAAAAAAAAAATACAATGATAGGCATAAATTATACTGCAAAATTACATTTTTCAGACACTTGCATAATTTTAACAATAAAACATCATATTGGAAAACAACAAATTACTTTTTCTATTTGAAATATTGAAAACTTAGCTGTTTTAAATTCCATTCAAATCTATGCAATAGTTAGCAACATTTAAATACCATTAGTTTAATTAAATCACATCTATTATCATCATGAATTAAAAATCATTGTATAAAAGGAAATGCAAAAAAAAAAAAAGAAAGAAAGAAAGAAAGAAAAGAATGAAATAGTTTACATTCTGATGATTAAAATTACAGCAATAAAGACACCAGTTATATTTATTCATTGAATACAACAATTTAATACAGGAATTGGATTTAACAATGAAAGCAGTTACCGCAGTATTTGTGTATATAAGAATCAATTATTTTCAATCATCTGCACACATATATACATCTATTGCAGTTCATGGGAAAAATGCAGATCAATCTGCTCCAAAATTGTTAAAAAAAATTTAAAAATTGATATCTATTTTATAAAAATATTTAAAATAATTTTCTCATTCTTTTTAATATATGTTATAAGCCATAAAGTGATAGATAACATTGAGTCAATAAATTATATACCTTGATATATGTCTGGAAATTCTATTCTAGAATAAGATATTTGGTGGAAAAATTTATTTATATATATTTCATTATAAACATTATACACACAAGTAAATTTAGTTTTATGATGCAAGAACCAAAACAGGAAAATTATGCCTCACATCAAAGAATTAAAAAAAGGATTTGCTTGGTTTGTTGCTCAATGATAATTTTTTGCACAAGTATTTATTAGGCCATGACAAACTGTTTAAAATGGATTTTGAGCGATTACAAACATTCAAGCCTTAGATCAGAATTGAACTTATAAACTGTTAATTAAGAGGCTATGAGATTAACCAGCTTGGCTTTGGAAATGAGGGGGTTCGTAAGAAATATCCCAGCTGTTGGTTTCTGGTCATCAGAAATTTAAGACATACATATTGCTTAAAATCATTCCAATTAACACATAAAGATAACTTTTTCACAAGATCAGTTTTTTAACAAAATATTAATAAACTTTTACCCAATCATTTTTATACCTAATTATAAACACCACTATAGCAATAACAGTTAACCTATTTCTTTAATGAAATAATAAAATAACAATAATAATTTTAAAGATTCTAATAAATAATGAGTTTAATAATTGAAACAAGAACAAAAAAATTACAAAAAATTACCTAAAAAAACATCGTTTCCAAAGATAAATCTCAAGGGTTTTGGAATAATAACTGTTGTTTTATTATAAGTAACATAATACACCATAAGAAGAGGCAATGAAGCCATTGTTGGTAGTAATAATTTATGACGCCATTTTAAGTCCAGAACATCATCCGCAAATCCCAGAAAAAGCATACAACATATTGATAATAAAGCTGAAACCAATTCAACAAACTGCAAAAAATAAACATTTTAAAATAAAGAGCATCTTCAAAATTACACAAATTATAAAATAAAACTACAATTGAATATTTTTTCAAGCACAAAATTTATTTTTAAAAATTAGATGAATAAAATTTTTTTTTTAATTTATGGTTTTAAATGTATAAAAACAAAGACTTAGAAACAATAATGAAATAAAAACAATGACTCAATTTATAAATGCAAAAACATCTGCAATTTCTCAAAAAAGCACTAAAGAATTTCTAATACCAAAGTAGTTTAGGATTATTTTAACCTTTTCATCTTAACAGTACAACTGCCATACCTCGAAACTGAGTGCCTCAGAAGACAGCTATGTTACAGCAGCTGTACCATGGATTTTTTCCCCCAGTCACCCACTCAAATTTTTTGGGGTAGTAGGTAGATATACCTAACTGCTGGTCTTTTGTGACTTAAAGTCATAAAAACTAGAAACATGTCAAAATGGATAATTTAGGTGTAAAACAGATTTATAGGCTTTTTTTTTTTTTTTTTTTAAAGGAAAACCTATATGTTCATCCTCACTTTAGCAAATTTTTTCACTATAACCATGACTATCTTTGGTCCAATCCTGATCAAAGTTGCTGGTTTCGAGATTAATGTTTAATCAATTTAGGTATTAAACCATTAATGGAATAATTAATGATTCTTAATTACATAAGAAAAATGATATTAAAGAATTATTTACATATGAAAAATGTATGTTAGAAAAATCCCAATTCAAAGGTTCAGTACAAAATCCATTCTTTATCAACATTTTTAATATTCATATAAAATGTTAACTCAGTTCTATTTGTAAAAAGAAAGAAGTTTTTAATTTGATAATTTGTTCCAACTAATATATTTCTTATTTAATAAAAATATTGAATTCCATGTTTAATTCTGATGAAGTAATTTATAATGATTAAAGTGTTTCTACATTTTTGTTTCCCTTTTTCCTTGAAACATTTTCATTAGGAAACAACTCTCATTACAATATGAGACCTTTTTCATTTCCTGGTTGTTTAGATGAAGTGATCAAATAATGTCTTCACACAGAACTAATTGAGATCTAGTGTAAGGAGCTTGCTTTTCAAGATGGAATATAGCTGAATCGATCTCACCCATTACTGAACAATGAGTCTAAATGTCATGTTCCCCCCCCCCCTTCATACTTGCATACTGGAATAAATGCTAGATAATTATACGGGTTTCTTTCTTATGAGATTTAAAGAAGGCCCATTGTTTATGAAGATTTTACAGGACAAACTTGTATATTTTGATTTCACAACAAGAACATGTGGGCAAATTGAAAGCAACAAATTAATTTATTATTATTTAAAAATGAAGGTATTTTTAACCAAAAAGTAAGATGTGGTGCACATTTAAGATAACTTTACATTTGTGAGTCTATTTATTACACAATTTTAATCTGTGTGCAAAATTTAAATAAACATGATTTTGGTTTTTTTAAAGATAATTTAACAATTATTCTTTTATACAAAGTTTAAAACACTAAAGACAAGAATTTATAATTAGTATTACACTTATGTTTTCTTCTTTCCAGATAATTTTATAGAAATATTTTCTGAGACTAATATGATAATATTTTGAAATGTACTTATTGAATGAACAATTTTCAAGCTTTCCTTCATTAAATAGAGAACAGAATTTTATAATTTACTGTGTGACTAAAATAATTTTAAAAATTTACTAATTCATTTCAAGATTGAATTAGTAAATTCCTACAAAATATTCATTGTACATAATGTTTCATACCTAGTCGCAGAAACACAGAGAAAAAAAATCCAGTTTTAAGTTTTTTTTCTCAAAAGAAAAAATAATAGAGCATATATTTTAATCCAATGAATACAGAAATTACTAATAACACAAAATATTTAGAGCGAAAGAAAATAAAAATCTTTAATTTTGTTAGCATTCAGATCATCTTCAAATATAACTTCAATAATTTACATATACTCATTTATAAAATTAATTTGTTCAAAATATCTTTACTTACATTTTTTAATGTCAGGCATTCTGTTTTTAGGAATGATTTTGAACATATTCTATTAGTTTATTGCTTATCATTTTTTTTAGTAAAATATGTTTTTTTACTTTAAAAAATTTGTTATTTTAAATATGTATTTTGATTGTTAAGAATCAAATAAATCAATGAAATTTATCAAAAAATTACTATAACAATATCAGAAAATTCTATGTAATAAATAAATTTATTCCCTTCACACATATCATAATTTACAAAACCGACTAAATTTATTTCACATACACAAGTATATATCTTAAAAATTTTTTATCACTTAATCTGATATGTTAAACAACAAATAGAAAAAACTCAATTACATATTGATAAGTAATAGTATTTATGGTAAATCAATCTGCAATTGCAAAAGATAAAGATTTGTTATGGTGAAATCTTCAGCACATAAATGGGTGAAAAATGACCCCCTCTTTTTTGTCAGAGGGGTAGGAAATGTTTTCTTCTTGTGATGCAGTAGGAGCAGTTTCTTGAAATGGTGACCCGGACTCAAAAGTTAATTTTTAAATAAGAGATAAGTTAATCAAGTTACATTTTTTTATCATATTGGCTTAATCCATAATTTAATATACTATGTATAATAATATGCTAAATTCTTATATTCCAAGAATAAATATATTCAATTTTATTTAAGAGCTTTTCTTTTAGGCAACATTTGATTTCAGTCTAAGGCACAGATTTATATGGAAATCCATTATGAAAACACACATGAAATACATCTGCATTGTACAATACAGATTAAAAAATATATAAATAGTTGATTTATTTATTTTCCAAATTGATTTGACAAATGACGCATTCATATATATATATATATATATATATATATATATATATATATATATATACTTAAAATTCTAAATAGAACTGATATATTAAATTTAAATAAAAAGTAAATTAAATCAATATTTAAAACAAATATTAGTTTTTTTTATCAATAAAAAACTTTACATAACAATGTTAAAGATAATTTTTCAAATAATTAAACTAAACAATAAAAAATGTGGTTTTATCAAATTTGATATACATAATGTTTCATTACTTTCATATCAAGAAAGTATCAAAAATTAAAATTTCTAATTTAGATAAGATTTAAATATCTGAATTAAATTATTTATATTTAAGCATTGAAAACTTAAAAGTATTTCAGATTCATCAAAACTCTATCAATAAATAATACTTTAACAATAAATTATAATACTCTAACAATAAATCATAATAATTTTCATATATAATAAAGTGCACAAATTTATTACTTCATGATGAGGAAATTGCACTGAAACATTTGTAGTCCAATACTGAATAAATGGAATAGGAATGAACAGGAACATGATTATTAAAAATGCTGATCCACAAACAACACCCATAGCTTCTGGTCTAAAAACAAAAATAAACATTTTTGATTTGTACAATGCGAAATAGGCATAATTAGTTAATGTATATGGTTTATATATATATTTGTATTATGACAGCAAAATATTTTGGATTTCCAAATTAAACATTAGTATTAATAATGAATTTTAAGTATAATTACTTTTTGCTCCTACATGATTATGAATGATAATCTTAAGAAATTTGGTCTTAAGAAAATAGGATAATTTCTAATGACTTACTAATAATAATTCAAAGATTTTTTAAAGTCTTCAATATATTAAATAAATATTACTTTTAAAATAATATATATACTTTAAATCAATAAATGTGAAAAAATTATATAGTAGACATGCTATTTTAACTAAGAATTAAAATTTGCTCCATTTGGTTAATTTTCCCTCTAATTCACTAAGTGGTCATTTTTGCATATGAGGATTAATTTGATGGAGATTTAAAGTTCAAATAGAATTTTGAATTGTTACACATGTCCATGTCTGTAGTATAAATCAACCCTACAACTGCTGAATTTAAGGCCAGAGTGCTAGCCATACAGCTCAACTAAAATTGACAAGGGTAAATTTTATAGAAAGGCTAGAAGTCTTTTTAATCAGTAAATTAATCAGACAGAACAATGCACCTAGTGAATTTTACTATAAAAGCAATACTAAAATCTCGACTAATAAATATCTAAATTGTTTAATTCTTGATATTTTTAAATTTGATACTTTTTTCTCATTTTTCAAATATTTTTTTAATAGAAATTAATAATGTGATTTATAAAATTGGATAACAGATTTTATAGCAATATAACACATAATATATTTTTAGTTACTTGTCTCCTAACACGTGTATCATTATAAAATACATAAATAATAAGAAATTGGAATTATTTCATTGTTTTTAATTTCAATCATAGATTTTTCTTCCAGAAATTTGGAAAATAGTAAAAGGCCTATTATTTTTCCATTCATTGTTATCCCTTAACAAAAGCTTTACGCTTATAATTAAAAATTACACAAAAATGAATTCATATTTTACATTTCTTATTAATTAATTTCTAAAATTAAATGTGTTAATTCATAAAAAAATTTTTTGAGTTAATTTCAAAACTTATATTTAACGATATAAAATAACTAACAACAAATATAATGCATGAGCTGTGATATTAAATCATTTAACACACACAGTAATAATTTGTAAAAAATATTTTTTAATATTCATAACTTTAAATCTATAAATATCATTAATCTCTTTGATGTGATTTTTTCTCATTCTCCAATCAATAAAGAATTTTATTTGTCTTAGAATGATTGACAGTCTTGTATTTTCACAAGATTCTATATGAACACTAAGTGTTCAAAAAAATATTTTAAACACATTATCAACAATTCAAAATTTTCTATTTTATTCAAATTCTTTAAAAAAAAACTATCCTAATGTAATTTATTATTGATTTTTAAATAAATATATATCTCCCAAAATGCATTGTTCTTTATCATTACTTTTGTACATTTTCTTAAAATTTCAGTATGCTTTATATAGCTTATTTGTAAGCTTTTTATATTTTTTGAATGAGTGAGTTTCTTATTTATAAGTTCTGTGCTTCTTGTTATAGATTTATAACCAGAAGCTTTGCTGTTTGAATTGTATATTTAAATTTGTTTATGATTTTAGGGTAATTCCAATACGATTTTCTTACTCTTATGGTTATAAAACATAATGCTTATTATTTCTATACGTATTTTCAATATTAATTCATATATTTAAGCATTTATAACCACTTTGGAAGTAACACATATTCATTGTACAAATAGTGACTTTTTTGTCACCACTAAAATCGCTCAAAAGGAATTATATGACATCAGTTGAAAATTTTACTGGCATTTCTAGTAACTGAATAATTTCAACAATGCAATTTAAAAAATGAAATAATCACAGAATGAAATTACATAGAAGAAAAAAAGTATACTATTGATCGAATTATGAAATAACATTTATCGTTATTACACAACTATAAATTAGCTTCTTAAAAAAAGGAAGTCTGTAAATATAAATACACAAAGATAATAAGTTTTAAATATAAATTCACTGAGAAATTTATATATATAATTATTTCATTTTCTAAAAATATAATCAAGAAAAAAATCACATTGATTAAAAAATATATTTTTACATGCATACATTTTCTCATTATTTTTTTTGCCCAAATCAACGCCACAAAGATTTGCTTGTAGGAACTTATATTTAAATTTTGGTATAATACGGTAGGTTAGTAAATATCCTAAAAAGGATAATCCAACATTTATAAATAATACAGAACTTATATTCATTTTTTTGGGGACATAAATGATGCAAGGAATGATCTACAATATCGGCTTACTACCAACAAACTCTATGACATGTCATCTTAGTTAAAGATAAATGAAATGATAATATGAATGGATAAAAGGAAAACAGAAACACGGAGCAAGAGATAAACATTATGTTCAGCGGTATTGCCAGATTTCTGTGCGTTAAATTGTAATCATTTACAGTTATATGTCCGAAAAAGAATCTAAAGTTCTCGTATGGTTCTTAAAATTCATGTATAAAAAATAATAGGTTTATTAATAGACTAGCCATAAATCAAAATATTTAAAATTTAAAAATTTTGTATGGCTCAGAGTTTCTTTGTCGATGCGATATAGTATAGAGTGGAGTAAATAAGCAACCACATCACAGAATAACAATGAGCAATGGTTCAGCAGTTTCGGGTAGCAAAAAACTGACAGGGATTTCAAATATAGTCTATAATAATTCATTGGAAATGAATGATTAATCAAGAAAAATAATTAAAACATAAATTTAATGAACAGTTATTTTTTCCTTTTTATATTCTAAACTCAAAGTGTCCTGCGGCTTGAGCGGCTACCAGGCGCGTCGGCAGGTGGTAGATAGCCGAACATCCTGTAGTGATGACAGGATAACCTCTGAATAACAAATAGGAGGACGCGAACCAACTCCCGTAACCCAGGTGTTATGCGATCCGTGCCTTGGGTGAATGGCACTGTGGTTATAGTGTCTTAACGGAGCCTCAAGTGCGACTGGCGAACCTCTAGAGTATTTTGCCTTACTCAGCATCTCAGGCAATACTGGGTGGACCTTTTCTGAGCTTTTTTTTTTGAGTTAATTTATGGCTGATGAAGACAAAAACTTAACTCATATTACTGCTTCTGCAGGTAAAAAACCCGAAATAGGCCATTCTGTTGAAGAAATAGATACTAAGGGAAAACCAACTAAAGGGGAAGAAATGGACCATTCTTCAAAAGAGGTAGAAATGACCTCTACACCATCAACATCCCAAGAGGGACAGGAAGCCATTAGTAGCATGACTGCCTCCATGGAGGGAATTAAACTCAAAAAGAGACTTTCTCAAACACAAAGAAAGAAACTCATTAAAGAGAAAAAAATCGCTGAGGGCACTTGGGTAGAAAAACCCAAGCAAAAACAACAAGGCGAGAAAAGATCATCTCCAAGGATGGTACAAGACACTGCCCCTAAGACTGCCAAAAAAAGACCTGAAGGTACTACCTATAAGGAGACTTTGATGGCGGTCAAAATGGCGGTGATTCTTGAGGGACATCCTTCAAAGTGGTTATCAGATGAACAGGCTTCAGACCTGGAGTTGTTGATAGCCATCAAAATCACAAGAAATGATAAGGGCTTCACCCCCACTTTTCTTTCTTGCAGACTAGATAATGGGGCACTTATTATCAATTGTTCAGATCTGGAGACCTCTAAGTGGCTGGAACAGACTGTCAATGAAATAAACCCCTGGCAGGAGCAAACTCTTTTGGTGGGTGAGGCAAGGAAACTTGTCAGAACCACTAAAATCCTTGCTAAACTGCCAAAAGTCTGCAGCAAACTGGAGCCCAAAGAGCTCTTGAGGAAAATCGAGGCACAAAATGGTGGGCTTACCTCTACCGACTGGAATATATTCCATCGGAAGAATGAACCACCAGGACAAACCATCGTCCTTAGTATGCCTGAAATGGATGCGGCTACACTTGGGAGAAGGGGATATAAATTTTATATTGGACTTCACCAAGTTCAAGCCAAAGTCCTTGACAAACCTTCAAAAACTGATGGGGGTGAAGGTTCTTCAAGCCAACATCCACCACATTAGAAGTGGCACCACAAACCTCGCTAAGAATTTTCTTGGTGAGGATTCAAGAACCCTGGCTTGTCAGGGGTAGAGTCAATGGCCTTAAAGGAACAAAAGGTAAGCTCATTTATGATCTTAACAGTGAAACTAGAGCCTGCATCCTTATAGATAAAGATATTGAGGTTTTAACTCTAACCGAGTTTATTCATAGGGACCTAACAGCAGTGAAAGTCAGACTCAACATAGAGGGAAAAGATAGAGAAATTGTTTTTGGCTCTGTCTACTTACCCTATGAAGAGAAGGCTCCACCTGATTCAACACTGCACAAACTCTTGCAGTTTTGTGCAGAACACAAATTGCAGGCAGTCCTTGGGCTAGACTGCAACTCTCATCATATCGTCTGGGGCAGCACAGACACGAACAAAAGAGGTGAGTGTTTTTTGGAATTTATTCTTAACTATGGTTTGGATATTTTAAACAAAGGCAACGATCCGACTTTTATAACTTCTAATCGATCTGAAGTAATCGACATTACTTTAGCAACACCGGCTATTAGTAAAAATATCACGAAATGGAAAGTTGATGGGAGACCATCAGGTTCAGACCATCAAAACATCCACTTCGTAATAAACTCTAGTATAAATATTGACCGCCGCTTCAGGGACCCCAAGAGGACCAATTGGAAGAATTTCCAAAAGGATATCATGGGGCTAACTGAACTGCGGGGAAATTATATTAGAGACAATTATGATCTAGAAGTCACAGCAGAAACTCTTCAGAGTGAAATTCTAGGCTCATACAATAAAAATTGCCCAATGCGTACCAAAAGAGCAAAGCCACGGTGTCCTTGGTGGAATAACTCTTTGGAAACTGAAAGGGCAAATGTTAGAAAACTTTTTAACAAAGCAAAGAAACATGGTGAATGGGACAACTACAAGAGAGCACTCACTAACTATAACAAAAATGTTAGGAAAAGCAAACAAGAATCTTGGAGAAAGTTCTGTGAAGAAGTGAATTCAATCTCTGAAGGAGCTAGACTCCAAAGAATCCTTAGAAGGGATTAACCTATAATGGTTTGAACCTTAAAGGATGAGGATGGCAAATTTGCTAGTACCGGAAAAGAAGTAATGGAAGTTATGGCCAAAACTCACTTTCCGGGAGCCAATGATATTGATAGCAACGAAGAGCAGCATTTCATTGGTTCTGTAAAAAGAATTCAAAGAAATCAACGGACCTATGCTAAGAGCATTATCAATCATGATAAAGTGAGGTGGGCTATTTCCACCTTCAAACCTCTCAAGAGTCCTGGACCTGACGGAATCATGCCTGTAATGATCCAGAAGGCAGGGGATCTTATTATCCCTGTGCTAACTAGAATATACAGAGCTAGCTTAGCATTGGGATGTATTCCTATGGCAAAAGACTAGGATTGTTTTCATTCCTAAACCTGGAAAAAAATATGACCAGGCTAAGTCTTTTAGGTCAATAAGCTTATCTTCATTCTTTCCCAAAATTATGGAGAAAATCATTGATAGGCACATCAGAAATTACCTGGGTAGTAATAGTCCCTTGCATAATCTACAGTTTGCCTACCAACCTGGCAAATCTACAGAGACAGCGTTACACAAGCTTGTATCTAAGATTGAGGACACCCTGGAGAGAAAGGAAATTGCCTTAGCCACTTTCCACAAGGTGCATTTGATAACACCTCTCATCTATCCATCCTTAATGCCTTAAGGGATACAGGGATTGAACATGAAATTTGCTCATGGACTGGGACCCTGCTTTCGGATAGAATTAAACAAATGAATATCTTCAATGAGACATTTGAAAAGAAGACAACCAGAGGCTGTCCACAAGGAGGTGTATTATCACCATTACTTTGGAATCTGGTTGTAAATAGACTATTAAAACATCTAAATTCTATAGGTTACTATACCCAGGGGTATGCTGATGATATTGTCATACTCATCCTTGATAAAGACTTTAACATAACTTGTCAACTAATGCAAAATGCTCTAAGTTATGTAGGCAAATGGTGTAAAGAAAGGAATCTGGATATAAATAGAAGAACCAACCTTATACCATTCACAAGAAAAATAAAAAGGGAGGGATTCTTTATCCCAAAACTTTTCGAGGTTGAAATCAACGTTGCTTCTGAGGTGAAATTTCTGGGCTTAATTCTAGATCAAAAACTCACCTGGAATAAACATGTTGACTACAAAATCAATCAGGCAAAAAAATGCATTATGACAGGCAGACGCATGCTTGGTAAAAACTGGGGTCTACAGCCAAAAATGATGTTTTGGATGTACACAGCAATTGTTAGGCCTACTTTTACATATGCATCTGTGATATGGTGGTGTAAGGTGGAACAGAAAACTGTGAAGGACAAGCTAGGAAGTCTGCAAAGAATGGCCTGCTTGTGTAATCACAGTTGCAATATCCACAGCACCTACCAGAGCACTAGAGGCAATTCTGGACCTGACTCCACTAAATATCTTCATATGCAGCGCTGCCAGAATAACTGCATATAGAATGAAATTGCAAAATCAGTGGTGTGATAAGCCCTCTTCTGGAGGTCATACTACTATTACCAAAAAAATCAACCACACAACTCTCCAAATGCCTTCAGACAGCATGGAAAGAACATACGTGTTTGAAAGACAGTTCGAAGTAGTTTTTCCTACCAGGGAAGAATGGAAAAACAGCACGATTGAAATAAAAAGCAATGATCTTGTCTGGTTTACTGATGGATAAAAAAAAGGCAATCTCTCAGGACTGGGGGTATGTGGCGTGGCACCAAGATTCAGTCTTTATAAAGGGCTTGGGGAACACGCCACTGTCTTTCAGGCTGAGGTTCTTGCTATTACCAACTGTCTGCAGATAAATTTAAAGAAGGACTACCAAGGTAAGCGTATTCTTATTTTCAGGGACAGTCAAGCTGCATTGATGGCTCTTTACTCATTCCAAGTCAAATCGAAAATTGTAATGGAATGTAAAAATCTCCTTAAGGAACTGGCAAATGGGAATAAAATTATTCTTATTTGGGTGCCAGGGCATATAAGAATAGAAGGTAATGAAAGAGCTGATGAACATGCAAAACAGGGATCCTCTTTCAATCCAATAGGAATGGAACCCTTTTGTGGGATCAACATGAAGACTACAAGGAAGTCCTTTCAAAAATGGGAAAAACAGGAGATGAACAAAGTTTGGCGTGACTCTCCTGGACAGAAACATGCAAAAAGCATGATTTTCAACTCACCTGAGAAAATTGCATCTGAAATTCTTAGACTCCCAAGATTGAAGACTCAAACAATTGTAGGCTTCATTACTGGGCACTATCATTTCAGGAAACACCTTCATACAATGGGGCTTTATAAACAGGAACCAATTTGTAGGAAATGCCACGCAGGGGTAGAATTAGCTCATCATATCCTATATGAGTGTGATGCTCTTGCCCTTACAAGATTCACTATTCTAGGTAATCCATATCCTAAAGAGTTACACCTAAACTCCATTGAGGGCCTATCAGACTTTATAAACAAAATAGGTGACCCAAGACAATGGAACTAGGAAAAAATTGGGCTTGGAGCATGGTACAAAATGCAACAATGCAGAAGTGCCACATATCTGACAAGCTCAAGAGAAGAAGAAGAAACTCAAAGTGTTATCCTTTTATGGTCAAATGTTACATAATGGTTGTTTAAGTGTTACTTGGAAGATATTAACGAATTTTTAAAAGAATAGCATATGTGTGTGTTTAAATGGTTTGTTAAAAGAATAAGTGTTACTTAAACATAGATTTTATTCTTGTAATAAACTATGCCATTCTTTTAACTTTATGTATGCTAAAAGAAGCAAATGTCTTACTTTTTATCATAATTATATAAGATTTTTGCTTATCTTCTCAGTTTTTATTGACTGCGTCAGAAAAACTTGAAATTTTTTTGTTACAAATATAAATTATGGAGCATTTAATTTTCATATAAATTAATTACAATTAATAAAAGTATGGTGAGCCAGTTAGCAGACAGACTAGCATACATTATTATAAATTACATTACGGTTCGTATAAAAGATAATTTTTAGTATACTCAGGTATTTACATAAGACTTTTTTAATCTATTATAATTCACTATGAACTTTCTCTAAATTTAACAGCGAACTTTAGATTTAGCTTGCATTAATGGCTTAAAATTTGTGTATAGATTTTCCTTTTTGCTCTCGGACTCGCTCATAAAAAAATAACCGAAAACACATCTTCCATTGAATCTACTAAGGTAGCCTGCGTAGCATTTAAAGCACCTTCCTTTTAATGGGCTAATCCGGAAATGTGGTTTATTCAGTTAGAATCACAATTCGTAGTATCTGGAATAAGTACCGACAAAATTAAATATCATTACGTTGTGTCAGCGATGGATGGATACTTTTTAAGCTTAATCTCCGATATTATTGAGCAGCAGCTTACTATTAATAAATAAAAAACTGCTAAAAAGGGAATAATTACGAATTACGCAGATACTGCTCGTTTAAATATGCTTCTAACAGACTTAGAGCTTTGAGGTAACAGACCTTCATATTTATTACGCTCTATGTAGGATTTCGCCAATAATTTTATTAGCGTCAAAATCCTAAGATTACTTTTCCTACAGCGTTTGCCAGTGTCAGTTCAGAAAATCTTTACAGTTTGAACTGAAAAAAAATTAACAAATGTTCCCTCTAGGCTGAGACTCAAAATTCTTCCTCAATACAAACATACGATGACAGTAACAAATAAAAACTCTCATTTTGAAAATTAAAACATGACAATAAAAAACTTTCCGAGTCTATTCAACGTTTATCCCGATCGCGATTTTCAAACAAGAGTAATTTTAAACGCCAGTCAAGTTCTCGCTAATCTTCGGGAAACCATACTGTTTTGAAATCTCAGTGCTACTATCATTATAAATTCGACGCTAACGCTAAACGATGTCGTTCACCTTGCAGTTATGGTAAAAATCCAGAAAACTCTGTTCAAATGACTGCAGATATAAGTCATAAGCAAAATCGCTTATTTACATACGACAGACATACAAACAGTCAATATCTAGTCGACACGGTTGTTGTGGTTTCTGTTATCCCAAATCACATTCTGTGTATGAAAAATTTATTTCTAACAAAACTTTTGATATTTTTGCAACAAATAATTAAAAAATCCATGTTTTTGGTCAAATAACATCTACTTCAGATTTTGGCATTTCTAGGCGATTTCAATGTAAATTTCTCTTTGCTGACGTTACTCAACCAATTTTAGGTGCTGAATTCTTACCCACTTTTTTTTAGCTGATTTTAAAAAAATAAGAAATTAAGAGATTCTTTAACTTACGTTAGTATAAAAAGGGAGACATTTCCAACTTTCTGTTTGGGTTTAACAACTGTTGCAGAGGAGGTGAAAACTCTTATCACAGTACCCAAGAATATGTACTAATAGCTTGAATTTGTCCACGTAAACTCCCGATATAAGCACCACATTGAAACTACAGGCCCACCAGTTTCTACAAAAGCTAGACGTTTGCCACGAGACAAGCTCATAGCTGCTAAAAAAGAATTTGATTATGTGTTAAAAATCAACTTGTCTAAACCTTCAAATAGCTCATGGGCAAGTCCAATCCATATAGTGAGTAATTCATACGGTACGTGACGAATTTTTGGTGATTATAAGAGATTAAACGTCATCACAATTCCAGACTACTATACTCTACTATATATTCATGATTTTGCTTAGTCTAAATGGCTGAAATTTTTACCAAATTAGATTTCATTTCAGCTCATCAGATTCTGTCAATCTGACTTTAAAAAAGCAGCCATTATAACCCCGTTTGGTTTATTTGAATTTACTAAAATGATGTTCGGTTTTTGCAATGTAGGATAAAATTTCCAACACTTCATGCATGTCGTATTAAGAGATTTAAACTTTTGTTTTGTGTACCTTCACGACGTTTTAATTGCATCTAAAAGCTTGGAAGAGCACTTAATTCACTTGAATATAATTTTTAAATGATTTGACGAATACAGCATTGTCTTAAATTCGTGAAATTGCATTTTTGGAAAATCAAAATTGACATTCTTTAGTTTTGAAGCATCCGCCAATGAAATTGTTTCGTCACCAACTAAAGCGTCCTCAATTATCGATTTTTCTCCTACCTAAAACTGTATCGGAACTAAGCAGATTTATAACGATGTTCAATTTCTCTCTCAGATTTGTCGATCACTTTTCCAAAAAACAATAATCTCTTCTTAGTTCCTTACTTAAGAATAAAAAGAAAGATCCTACACCGATTATTTGGTTATCTGAGCCTATATGCGATTTCGAAACTTAGAAAAAAGCTATTGTGAACACAGCGACACTCGCACTTCCCATACCTGATGCGAAATTATATTTTTACACTGACATTTCCGACATCGTCATCGACACAGTCTAAGAATAACAAAAAACTTCCCTCTAACTTATGGCCTTCTACAGTACATACGATCGAGAACTACTCGCAGTTTAGCATATGAGCGCATATGCTAGAAGGAAGATAATTTTTAGTACTTACGGACCATAAACCATTAATTTTTGCTTTTCAGCAAAAAATCCGATAATTCTTCACCTCGTAAAAACCGACACTAATAGTATTTATGTCAGTTTACAGCTTCTATTTGTTATGTACATGGCAAAGAAAACCTTGTCGTGGGTATCCTTTCTCGCTTTGAAGAAATTACCCAAGTAGCTCAATTAATTATTCTGAACTTGCAGCAGGTCAACTGTCTGATCCCGAGTTCAACAATTTAAGTTTCTAAATGATACAAATTCAGTTTTAAAACATATTACGTTCCCTGCGCGCGCAAAGGTATAATACTTTGTTGCGATACTTCCATTAATGTTGCATGCCCATTCATACCACAAGTTTACAGATGAATAGTTTCTTTCCAAATTTCATAATTTATCGCATTCAGATATCCGCGCAACAAGTCGTCGAATTAAACAAAGATTTATTAGGCCCTCCTTGAATAAAGTCTGTACCCAGTGTTGTCGCACTTGTGTCGCGTGTCAGAGAGCTAAAATAAAAAGGTAGACGAAATCCCCTTTAAGTAATTTTCCTTTAACTTTAAATACAATCGCGCATATACACATTGATATAGTTGAACCACTTCCAGCATCACAAGGTTTTAGGTACTGCCTTAAGGCAATCGACCATTTCACACGCTACTGTTTTGACACCACTGTTGAAACCGTCTCATCTGCTCTCTTGCACTGCTGGATATCACGCTTTGGTGTTCCTGAGATTATTGATAGGAAAGCACAATTTGAAGGTGCACTATTTTCTTATTTATCCAAAACTTGGAAAAGGGTAAAGATAATCCTGTACAAATTTACGATTTAAAAATAGTGGCATATAGAATGGCATGTGCTCCATATCTTGCAATAAGAACTCTCCAACAGTTAGCTATTGATGAGGAACTCAAATTACCCCTAGCTGCTTCTAATATACAGACTTCTAAATAAATGATGTATTTAGTGGTGCTTCAAATTTACAGCAACCCAAGAAATTTCAAAAAGAATTTTCTCAGTTGGTTTTATGCAGGGAAATGACCTTGCACAGATGGTGCTCAAACCATCCTGAACATACATATTAACACCACAGAATTGTATGATTTTGATTCATCTTTTGCAGAGAAAAATGTAAAAACTTTGGAATGATGGTGCACCTCAAATGACACATTTAGTTCTGAGTTGCTATAGAACCAAACTCATTTCTCAGAGATATCTGATTTTGAAGAAATAGCTACAATTTATTATCCATTAGGACTAATTAGACCTGTTATTTCCAATGCAAAAATATTTCTTCAGCAGTTATGGCTACTAAAATTTGATTGGCAGGATACGTTACCCCCAGTTGAAGCACAAGAATGGTACGTTTTTATTGTTGCTTCATTTGATTGCCTCTCTAAAGATTCCTAGACATATTTTATTTGAAAATATAGCCAAAATCATCATGCACGGTTTTGCAGACTCTTTACAAGCAGCTAACTGAGAAGTGATTTATCTCCAAAGAGTTTCAACAAAAATATCTCTGTTAATAACTCTGAAGTAAATTTCGTGTCGCTCCAATAAAAAACATGATAATTCCTAGACTTGAGGTTTCAACATTTCTGTTGCTATTTTAACTGGTTAAAAAATCCATAAAGGCCCTAAAGTTAAATATCGAGAAAGTGATGTTGTGGTCAAATTCTACAAGTGCACTTGCTTGGATAAGTTGTCGCCTCATCAATTGAAGACTTCTGTGAGAAACAGAGCTGCTCGAATTCAGTGTCTTAAGACTCCTTCCAGTGAAACCATGTGATATCTGATAACAATCTGGCAGACTGATCTCCAATGGATTGGATGCAAATGAACTTTCTTCCAAACAACTTTGGTGGAACAGTCTTTCAATTTTGATGCAGAATTTAGAGAATCCACAACCAAATTCGGAAGAAGTTGCAGATTCTGTATACTTAAGTGAACTGAAATCTCCTATCTACTTAAACTTCTCAATAATTAAAAAGGAAAATTTCCTTGATGATCTAATGAACATTTCTAATGTACTCACTAAATTAATCAAAATAGTTTGTTTTATTTTCAGGTTTATCTTTAATCTTTAAAATCCCCAATCAAAATTCAAATAAGATAGGACCTGCTGATACCCAAGAATTCAAAATTACTACAGATAACTATTCGAACAAGCATAGGTAAATTCTTTTAGTAAAGAAATAGGTTATTTAAGGAAAAAATGTGTCTTTTTTCAGAGTAGAAAGTTGAAATCTTTAAATCATTTCCTAGATAAAAGTAATATATATTATATATAACTTATACCAGTGTTTCTCAACCTTTTAGTATTCACGGCCCAATTTTCAATCATAATTTTCATCGCCCCCCCCCTCCCCACAGCATACAATAAAATATATACAATAATAATGTATTTTGAGTATTTTGGCGCTAAACCTACACTACAACCGTAATTTTAAACTTTACAAATTACCAAGATTACCGAAATTTATTGACATTTTGCCACATCGATCCTCAGCATTGAAAAAACTAGAATCCTATGCTTTTTTATTGCTCTTGCGTCCCACCATGTCTAACATTCTCACGGTTTCGCGAGAAGTTTCAATTTGTCTGGTCAGCAAAAAATTTAGCTAGGAGCGTGCGCAGATGTGAACAAATGTTTTCTCATAGGGAGAAGGAGAAAGTTCTATGACACCAATTTCAATTCCAGACAATCTCATTCGAGTCGATCCTTCTATCGCTATTGAATCTATTCTGAATGTGTATATTATATATATTTTCGTGTAATAGCAATTCCCCGTATTAAATATTCACGGCAGAATCATGGATAAAATGGAAAATTCGTGTAATTGCAATTCCCCGTATTAAATATTATGCAGAATCATGGATAAATTTTTAAGCGGGCGTAAGCGAGCATTAGACGATAGACAAGAATCAACAAGTACACAGATGAGCGTGGTTCCGAAAATAAAATCAAGAAAATATTCTCAAGAATACTTAAATTTTGGGTTCACTAGTACTGAAGTAAATGAAGAAGAAAGGCCCCTTTGTATCAATTGCTCAAAAATGTTGGTGGCAGACAGCATGAAACCTAATAAACTTAAACGACATTTGGAAACGCTTCATAGTGAGTACGTAAACAAACCCTGAGAATTCTTCGAATTAAAATTAAAATCATATGAAAAGCAAAAATCATTGTTTAAAAAAACTTTGTCTGTGAATGAAAAAGCTTTAATTGCCTCTTACAAAGTTTCACATAAAATAGTCAGATGTAAAAAGCCTCACACCATTGGTGAAGAGCTTATTTTGCCAGCCGCGATTGATATTGTAGAAATTATGTTTGGAGATAATTTTGCAAAACAAATGCAGTCTATACCTCTTTCAAATGATACTGTTGTCCGTCGAATTGCTGATATAGCTGAAGATGTAGAGTGTCAGCTTATGTCGAAGTTGAGTTACAAATTGTTTTCAATACAACTCGATGAGGCAACAGATAGTAATAAAAAGGCTAATTTCATTTCCTATGTTAGATTTTGTGATGATTTGTCAGTAGTAGAAGAATTACTTTTCTGCAAACCAATAGAACTCAAAGCAACAGCACTCGCTTTATTTGCTATCTTAAATGATTTTATGAACGAGGCAAACATAGAATGGAAAAATTGCGTCGGAATATGCACGGATGGAGCTCGTTCTATGTCAGGAAGATTCCAAAGTATTCAAGCACTTGTGAAACAAAAATCGCCACAGTGCGTCTTTACACATTGCATGATCCACAGTGAAGCTTTGGCTTCCAAAGAAATGAGTCCTGGTTTGAATATTGTGTTAACTACGGTTGTAACCGTAGTAAATTATATAAAAATGAGACCCCTGAAATCAAGAATCCTTTCCGCACTTTGTAAAGACATGGGTGCAGTACATTCAGCTTTACTATTTTATTGCGAGGCAAGATGGTTATCACGAGGGAAATTTTTGCAACGTGTTTATGAATTAAAAGAAGAAATCGCCATTTTCCTAGAAGAGGAAAACAGACCGGATGCTGAGAACTTTCGCGATAGTTTATTTGTGTTGAATTTGAGCTACATGGTCGACATATTCAAGAAATCAAATAACTTGAATCGTCAACTGCAAGGAGCAAATACACATATATTGGATACGAGTGATAAAGTTAATGCATTTTGCAGGAAATTGGAATTGTGGAGCAGAAATTTAAAGCAAGAAAACTTAAAAATGCTTGCAAATTTGAATGATTGTATTAAAACTTACAAGGCTGAAGAACAACATGTAAAAGTTGTTTTTGTAACCATTGAAAATCATTTAGCAATTCTAGCAAAGAATTTTAAAAAGTACTTTCTTGCTGACGACAAACTGATATCAAGTTACAAGTGGGTGAGGGATCCATTTCAAAATACTCCCGAAGGACTCTCAATCGAAGAGGAAGAAACCTTCATAGCTTTCACGGCAAGCGGCGAAACCAAAAGACAATTTAGTAATAAATCACTCTTTGAATTTTGGGCAGGAGTGGATGATGAGTTTTCTGCTCTAAAAACAAGGGCATTTCTCATTTTACTACCAGTTTCAACACCTTACGTATGTGAAACTGGATTTTCTGCGGTGGCTTCTTTGAAGACAAAATATAGATCTCAGCTAAATATAGAAAAGGAACTGAGAGCGTCTATTTCTAATATTAAACCCTCCGAAAAACTTTGATCTGAAAGACAGGCCCAAGGAAGTCACTAATAATTATTAAATTTGTTTTTAATTTAGTAAGTTGTTTTAATTTAATAAGTTAATTATTAAATATGTCGAAATGTATTTTGTTTTGTATGTGTGTTCTTTCCTTTCAGTCACTTAATGAATTTTTTTCAATAACATTTTCTCTTGGATATGCTCGCGCCCCCCCATTAGTGTACTCACGCCCCCCTAGGGGGGCGCGCCCCACAGGTTGAAAATCACTGACTTATACTTAAAAGGTAGTTTATATAATTTATACTTAAGAGTTTAGTTTAATCAAACATAAATTATGACAAAAAACACCCAATTATCTTACCTGCTAACCATAAATTAACAAAACTTATTTTTAAATATTTTCATAAAAATGATTTACATTCTGGTGTGTCAAATTTTTTACATAGTGTTAATGAGGAGTTTTGACCATTGAGAAGTAAGGAAAACTGTCCACAACTGCTTACAATGTTTTAAAAATAAGCCAGCCATTAGTAACCAATTAATGAGAAATCTTCCTATAGAAAGAATAACTCCATTTTTCAATTCAGGTCAAGACTTTTGTATGACCCTTTCTTAATAAAATTTAATCACCATAGGAAGGATAGTTATCAAAAAATTTATATTGCAATATTTATTTGTATGGTTATTAAAGCAGTACATTTTGAATTTGTATCTGACCTTACTACAAAAGCTGTAATAGCAACTCTGAAAAGATTTTTCGTTCATAGAGGTAAATGTTTTTCAGTATTTGTGATACACAAATATTATCTTAATCACTTACAAATAAGAATGCAATAAATGGCAGTTTAAAAAGCATAATATAAATATAGGGGATATGGTTCTAATTAAAGAAGATAACATACCTCCAATGAAATGGTCAATTGGTAGAATTATAAAACCTATCTCTGGATTTGATAGAAAGGTCAGAATAGTTATAGTAAAAACTGCTAGGGGTAAAATTATGTATTCTACCAATAACTAATTAATAATTTTTCGCATTTTACTACACATTATGAATGATTAATTCATAAGAGCTAAACTGTATAGTTTACTCATATCATATTTATTATGCTTTTCTTATACATTTATTATTGCATATTTCTCTAAATATTATATCCTTATGTATAATCTATACTTAAATAATGACTATTCTATAAACTTATGTTATTTATGCTTATTGAAATATTTGTTATGTTTCAATGTTGGGCGGTATGTTTAAGAATGTTTATGATAAAGTGGCACGTCTGTTGCTACTGCCTGCAATGTCAGTCACTCTCTCTCTAACTCTTGAGAAATGAATGTGTATTATGAGCCCTTGTTGGCAACCTTTGTTATGTATCTTTTATAATAAATTTTTACTGTTTTAATTATGCAGTCCACAGTTATTATTTGAGCTCCACACTGTCCCCTTGTATAACATCTACATTACTAAGATTTGTGAATACAATGATCATTAAGCTGCATGTATTGATAGATAATTGAGAGAGGAGAGTTTAAAATGTTATGAATGACATTAAATACAAATGTTATGTCTAAAAATATACATGCGTTTTTTTTTCTGGCAGTTCTCGCTTTACGTATATAGAATGATGGAGAGTGCATTGAAATATAGGGACAGCAATAATGAATGATATCAGATTGCCCATTTCAGTCATTTTTCATCCATACAAATAGTATAGCTAATTCAGCCTCTTAAACTCACATAAATATAAAGCCTTATTCTTGAGATTTCCATCAGCCATGTATTTAGCAGTTAAATAAATAACTATTCCCACCATATGGCTAATTAAAATAAAAGAATCATCTATATAAATAAAATCCTGGTTTGTCTGCAAGTGAATCAAAAATGGTTGCATGCAAAGGAATGAAATATGTATCAGAATGCTAATGCCTAGCTTACTCAAAATAAACACTTTCATTTTAAAAATTTAATTTTGGCTTTCAACATCATGCAGATTACAGCTTAATGGCCTAAAAGTTACGCCTTAACCCTTTAAGGGGTCAATTATTTTACCAGAAATACTTCCAAAAAAGGCATATTTTTTTATTGAATATAATTAAGTACCATACTTAATAGAATATGAACATTAAGAATTTTTTTATTTTTTTCACTTTTAATGCTTTTTTACAACATTTTTAATTTTACAAATTTGGACACAAAAACCCCTAAATGTTTGCTTTTGTCAAGTACATTCTGCATGCGATATAGAATGGCATATTTATTTTAGCATATTTATGTGTTTCTTACTTTGAGTAATTTTACTCAGGAGTGAAAAATCAATGAATATTTCATAAAATTGTAGAACATCAGAAGTGTCGTCAAATTGTACGTGCACAGAGGGAATACCAGAAAATTTAAATCGAGGACATGGAACAGGTGGATTTTTCCCATCAACCTCGGTAAAAATTCTTGCAGAACTTAAATTTTCATCAGAGCTGAGCTCACTGCACGAGTCATCTGAGGAATAATCCAAACAATTAGAAGAAACATCTGTATCAGAATGTAGTTCATCATCTAACAAGAAAGTATTTTCGTCGTCTATTCCATCCTTAATTTCAATAAGATTCACAAGCGCGGCAAATAGTAGAAACAAAATTTCCTGCTACATAGAAAAACCCGGATGAAAAGCATTTCCTTTACATGGACAAGCCACGCCATCTGTTGAAAAATAGTAATACTAAATAATATCTTACAATAATGAAAAATGCGGGCAAACCAGAAAAGGAAAGGAAAAAATATCGATGCCTGTACGGCGTACGGGCAAACTGGAAAAGGCCAATTTCGGGTAGCACGTACACTGTACAGGCAAACCGCTTAAAGGGTTAAACCACCAGGTTGTCTAGTTATATCATTTTGATGCATTTTAATGCTTATCATATTAACTGCCTTTTTGAAGAATTTTTCATAGATAGTGGTCCCTATTCACATGTTACAAGTTTGGTAACCCAGAAAATTCCCAAGTATATACTGGGCTGGGATTGTAATCTTTATATATAGGTCCTCATGTTCATCAGAGTGCTGTTCTATTACTAAGTCACAATAAGTCTTCACTTAATTACTAGAATTAGGGTTCATTGCTAGAGCAGTTAACAATAGAATAAGGATGTATTTTGCTATGCAGATCAATTTAAATGATTATAATGTTATCTTTACAAAATATCGTAAATGCTTTTCCAATCTATATAAAACTAAAAAATTAAGCAAAAAGAACGCCAATGATGGAATGAAAAAAATTATTTATATAAAGACTCATAATAAACTAGTAAGGACGACGATCTTCCTTTTTAGAAACTTACTACTTTTGATGGTTGCTTTTATTTCCAACCAAGAAGAAACATCACAAAATTAAATAGTTATTTTAAACTTTAAAAAAAAAATTTTTTTTTGTGTAAAATTTCTATAAGAAACTCTAAAATACGAATTTAATATTGTAATAGCAAATATTTTCTGGAAAAATGCAAAATTCTTGAAATGTTCTTTATAGCTTGTAGTACATGATGAATTAAATAATCTTGAAAACCCTAAAATAAGATTCATTTTTAGATATTTTTACAAATCAATTCTGAAGGATAAATAGATTCATGAAGCACTAACATCTAAAAATTTTCTCCTAAATATTTTATTTTCATATTTTTCTTAAAGTTTGTGTTTTATTTCTGTAAATAAAATTTACAACTTTGATTTTTCATTTAAGAAATAAAAGGTCTTATGCATACCACAAATAAGAAAAAGAGTTTTTATCTTAAAATATAATTTTATTAAAATATTTGTATTTAAATTATACATGTAATAAAAATAGATAATTTATTTTTAATATGCATATAAAATAATACAAAACAAAAATGTTTACAACATTTTAGGCAAAATTGACTTTTTAACTGAATTTATATATGACCAGGCTCTATCCACCTAAAAAAAGAATTAAAATATGTAAAGTAAAGAAAAACTCAGCAAATGCATAAAAATTATTACTACAAATAAGTAATTTCATTTATTTTCCTAATATACTGATAATTTTTATGTACATTTTTCCTAAAAATAATCATATAATTATTTTACTCTATTCATTTGTTTTATTTCAATTTTAACATACTAAGTTTTTCTCCAATGATATTGTGGTTTATTAATAATTTAGAATCTAGGATAATTATTCAATATAAAACTTCAATAAATTGGCCAGTGATGTTTACATTCAGATTAATAAAAATAGAATAGGGTCTTGGTGCAGTAATGACTTTAAATAATTTGACAGGATTATGAATCCTCCAATGAGAAAATTGGAAGCTAAAAATATTGAAAACTACTTGAAGTAAGGAAAAATAGTCAACTATTAAATTTGAAGAATATCATTGTTTTCGTATGATAATATGCATTGCAAAAATTAATACTAATAACAGACTTTGATGGCTCATTAATTTTGCGAACATTAAAATATCATAGTAATGACCCGTTTCCTTTCTGGCAATAGAGCATCTTTCTAGAACGTGAAAAGAATTTATTTTGCTTTTCATCAAATACATTTTTAAGATATAAGAAACAGGGAATATAACATCAATTCATCTTTTCCACTGGCTTATGCAATGAGATAAATACTACTCACCCTGTGATGAATTAATGTAAAAAGTTTTTATTGGTATGATATGAAATCTTGACTATAGCTGTATGTATTTAATCTAGTTTGATTATAAACATTTTTAAATGAGTACAAATTTTTCAATAAATTGCATATTATTGAGCAATTTAAAATGTTAACAAACTTATGTAATAATGTAAAGAAACATAAAAAAATATATATGTATAACTGAGTATGTTTCCATATAATTAATTAAATATTCAATTAAAAAATATATATTAAAAATGCATTTTAATAATTTAAATTTTTGATTTCATAAAAGAAAGCTGAATAAATATATTTTGTCTAATTCTAAAGCTTTAAAATTATTTGTAGAAAATCACTATGTTTATCTTAATCCAGTTGTATGTGAATTAAACAACAATATATCTGATTAAGGTTGGATAAGTTAAAGTAGCAGTTTATGAAAAATATTTAAAATATGGTACACAGTAAAATTGATAATATAAATATGCTGATGTTTTTAAGAGATGGAAATTTGATCTATAATCTCTTTAAGTGAAAATCTCCACTTTTAATAAATGTAAAATCTTTTAATTAGCAAGATGCAGTAACTTGTTAAAAATTGATCACAACATTGGTTTTTAAAAATATCAGCTCTCTATATTTCAATATAAAAGAAAATTTGTAGTCTTTTATCAGTTCCTCAAAGTATTTTTTAATCATTTTTCAAAGAAATTAACAACTATGCATATATAATTGGCAAGATTAAAATTTCTTTTAGGTATTTATAATTTTTTTTTCTTTTTTACTTCATTGTCATTTTTGAAAGAATAAACTTAGAAATAATAGGAAACAGCACCTAGATATTACAGTAATTTAAAATATAAATACATTTTTAACATGATCTTAACAATATAAACACATTTCTCTTAAAATTTGTGTCTTCATAGAAACTATAAATCTAAAAGAGCACTACAATGAAAATTTTGGCAAATCAAAAATACTTCACACTAATTCAAATAGCTTGATTGAAAAATTGTTTTACATGATTCATTTGCAAATGATACAATTCTAAGACTAAGGATATAGAAGTTCCGCTTTGTCTCTTCAATAAGATTGGAACCAAATTTATGCATTAAATCTATAATGAGTGAATAAAAATGTATCATCATTGAAATTAATAAGTGGTTTTTGATAAAATTATCACATATTGTTCCATAATAAATATTCAACAATGAAAAGAAAAATAAAGTTACAAATAGCAATATGGCAGTGTCAAGAAAAAGAGAAATCTTTATGCATATTCCCAGTGTGATCGGCAGCCCATGCGCAAGGTGTCTGCAAGAGCATCAAAGTCTCCAGTGATGTAGTTATCAAGAACTGCCAGGAATCAAAACTATAGTTACAGGATGTGCTCTCGCCCGCTACTGATACCCAGACAATATCTTCTCTTCTCTCTTACCAGGGCATTCTGGATTGTGCCATTGATCCCGTATGACTGTTTTATCTCTACATCTTGCCAGAACTTTGGAACTTTTAATTGGAGTGTAATGTTATTATAACATTATTCAAATATTTAATTTCTTCTTGCAATGGTATTTTTTATCATCTAACACTTTAAATTTCAAATTGTTTACTACACATTTTAGCTAACAAATCTAGTACCTTTAATTTGTTAACAAATTTAGAGCAGATACACTCATAGTGGTATTGCTATAATTACAAAAATAAATATCTTTTTAGTAGGCTCCAGAGCACTGCTACAGAAAAATAAAATCAAAATGTTCATTTAGATCAAAATGTTAACTGATTTTTTCATTCATAAATAACAAGATTTCAAGAGACAATTGATGAACTTATAAAGGCAAAAGAGAAATCGAACAAAAAAATATTAGGCAATTAGGTTATTTTATAAGAGCAATATTGTCCTTCCCCTTTAAAAAATATTCTTCATAAGAATATTACAAAGCAATAAACGGGATATTGCTGAACAATGGCAAAGAGCTTGAAACATAAAAAGTCATTTAAAAAAAGATTTTTTTTATTTGAATTTTCTTTTATTTCATTGCTAAGGCAATATGATACATTGTTTATAGAACAAAATAAAAATGAAACAAATTATTATTTTTTACTTGAAATCATAAAATTGAAATGCCAACAAACTATTCCCAACATTGAAAAATGATGTTAATAAGGACACAAAATTTTTTTTTTAATATAATTGCAATGAAATATTTTACCTGTTCTTGAACTGCATCAGTCGACCACATATTGCAGAATAAAATATTTGCATTCTTAACATATCGTTCATTGGATGGTAAACTGTCAGTGATTTTAGATGCTTCATCATTTGGCACTTCATATAACTCTCTCAATTTTTTAAGACTCTATAAGGGGAGAAAAGAGAAAATCGTGTAATTTTAATATTTTATACTTAGAGGTTTAATTTACCGATTTTTTCGGTAAATTAAACCTTAGGAAGTACAAAAAACTTTTTATTAGTTTCAATTTTTCATAAATTGAAATTAGAATTTAATGAAATTCTCACATAATATAAAAATATAAATTACAACTCACATATAAATTAGTATTAAAAGTGTCAATAAAGCTTAGCTAAAATAATAAATTTAATAATTGAAATGAAAGATAAATAATTTAAAAACAGTTAACGACAGAATTTTTATTTCGTATAATGAACAATGTATACAATAAAAAATACAAAAAATGTATATAATAAAATACCTTTTCAAACTTATTTTTTTACAGCATTTTTTTGAGTTTTGAATTAAGCCGGCCTTTTTAGGTTATCAAAATTACATTTTTAACCACGAAGTTTTTAAATATAGAAATAACCATATGAGTACTTGGAAACTGTGATGATTGAATTTGAGGCATTTAATTAAGTAATACATTCCTTTTTAAAATTGAAGTTTTTCTTTCAAATATGTTATAGAATACATACATTTATAGAACATTGAAAATATCCTGACTGCTACTTCAGTTAAAAACAAGAACTGTAAGCAAAAAAAAAAAAAAAAAAATGCACCAAGAACACATTTTAAAAGTGTGTGTGAAAAAAGTAAATTATGACAAAAAGATAGTACTAAACTTTCAACAATATAAAGAAATTCTGGTTGGTTTTTTTTAAAATAATCTAATGCGTTACTTCATAATAAAAATATTTTTTTTAATTGCTCATATTTTAAATTCATTTTTAATTACTTATAAATTTAATTGATTTTATCATGGGCCATAACAGATAAAGTTAATATCTAAAATAAGAATTCAGTAACTTAAAAGGATCTTCTTAATTATGATTTAGAGACCCAAAAATATATGAATAACAAACATGTTAACACACATATTTACAAGCAGAATCAGAATATTGTGACAAGGATACAGTTATGTAAGAAAAGTTTGTGGTTTGTCATTCTAAGTTCCTTTTTTTCCCTTTAAGGTCTATATCAAGTAGAATCAAAGATTGAAAGGCAATTCCAAATCCATGCAAACATTTATGGTGTAAGTGCAATCCAAAATCAATTTGAACTGAAGATCAAAGTTACAAAATCAATATGCATAAGGAAGAGTATATGTCTATTAAGTTATTAAAGATGTTTATTCAACAAGAAAGACATACCAGAAATAAAGCTAGAATCTTATAGATATTTGACATCACTTTCTAAAATATGAATAGAAAAAAATTGTTCATCAAAATTGTTTTAGGGTACATTGTTACTAAGTTATCAAATTAATAAAAATCCTAATTATTGGGTTGTTTAAAAAGTTATTTCATTTTATATGAAAATGAAAAACGTACAATGAATAAATATTTTATTCACTATACATATAATATTTTATAACCGACTGATATAAATATTTTATAACTGTCAATGTTAGTCCAATAGCTTTTACCATCTTTCTAGTTATAGCATGATTTTTTTAGGTGGGAAAAACGACATGACATTTTGAATAACCCAATATTATTGGACAAAATTTTAATGAAGCATATATCTAATAAGCTTAATCTAAAAAAAAAAAAAAAAACATATGTTTTACAATATATTAAAGTTAGATCAGTATCTTTTATTTTAATTATTTTTTGCATTTCTTGTAATATACAATTGTATTGATTTAATAATAAATTAATGAAAGAAAGATTTATCTTTAAATCTGCTACTTTGATGTGCAGATTTATGTCATGCTAGAGATACATAATGGACTATTTGATACAAAATATCTGTATAATAATTGGTGGAAAAAAAAATTACTTTGGAAATATCACATTAATAAAAAATTGATAATTAACTTTAACATAATTTATTATACTGATTTTTAAAACTAATAATTAACCCAAATTTATTGAATTAATTAGAACCTAATAGCAGCAAAAAAAATTTTCTTACTTCACTTGTAGGAAGAATAGTGGCCCAAATTTCATTTATATCGATTTCTAAGTCAGACCCCTCAAATATTGTTGAGTCTTTTATAAGAACAACCCGTGCTCCTAAAAATATACATAATTAAAATAATGTAATACTTTAAAACACATAATTTATTATCTAGAATTATTTAAACTAATATTAATGGCTTACTTTTTTAAAGTTTTGGAGAGGACCGTTAATATTATTAAATAGGTTTTACTCAACTTTTCAATATATATATTTTATAATAAACATTGTGAATATGATGACACCACAATACTTTTCATACCAATTTTTTTTAAAAAATTCATAAAATGCTCTAAAGAAAAAAAAAAAAAAAAACTGACAGTCACCATAAAATATGCTATAGTATGATTTTCAAGGAAAATGAAATGTACAATTTTTTATTATATTTATTAATATAAATTGTTTAAAAATTTATTAAAATCTGTTAATTGCAATTTTTTATAATTCTATGTGTTTAGAGCAGTCATGTTATGGCATTTTTGGCAAGTATATTCAACATAAACTTTTCAATGCATAAAGCGCACATACAGTGGGTAAAAAAAGTTTCCGTACGGTCACTAAATTTAAGAATAAATTTTGTAAAGTATTTGATTTTTCCTTTAAATACTGCCTATATGTGTTTAGTACAAGTCTACAGTAAGCGATTTTTATAAATTTTCATTTGTATAAAACGAGAAAAGCATATTATTCTAAATATCTAAAGTAAATTTAAAATTGAAGTACAAAAAAAATTTCCGTATGTGTTATGCAAATTCTTTCTGATGTGTTTAAAACAGGCCCGTAGTAAATCTTTGACGTTAGAAAGTTAATCACTGATAAGGAAACAACATATCAACAGTTGTTGAGTTCAAATTTCTTTCTTGTCGTCTCAAAATGGAAGTTCCAAGAGCTATTCGAGAATTAGTGATTAAATTTCGAAAAGATGGATTATCCATGAAAAGGATTAGTGAACTGACTAAAAAATCAAAGTCTACTGAGCAATATATCATTGAAAGATATCCTAAACTTCATTCATTTGAGGATAGAGATCGATCTGAGAGGCCGTCAAAATTAAATTGCATGCATAAAAGAAACATCATTTGCAAAGTTCAAGAAAATCCACTAATTAGCGCATTGAAGTTTGCAGCTGATTTAATGGTTAGCTACAACATTAAAGTCTCAACTCAAACCGTGAGAAATGTCATTAAAAAAAGTGGTTATCATGGACGTGCGGCCTGGAAGAAACCCTATATAAGTTTGTGTAAGGGAAAAAAGCGCTTCGAGTTTGCTAAGGAGCATATAAGTTAGCCATTATCATTTTGGGAATCCATTCTTTTTAGCCATGAATCAAATTTTAACATTCATGGGTCAGATGGCCGAGTTATGGTGTGGAGAAAACCATATCAACAAATGCTAACTAAGAACTTGTGAGGAACAGTGAAGCACGGTGGTGAGGTGTTGTGGTGTGGGGGTGTATGAGTGCTTCTGGAGTAGGAAACTTGCAATTCATCAAAGGAAATATGGATCGATACAGATATTTGGATATTCTTAAGCAAAATGTGTTATCCAGTGCAAAGAAACTATCTCTTGGAACAGGATTTACTTTACCGCAGGACAACGATCCTAAACACACCTCTAAGAGTTGCCAAGAGTGGTGCCTTTACCATGTGCAGCAACAATTTAAGAGCCCTCCACAGTCACCTGATTAGAACCCCATCGAACATTTGTGGGAAGAAATTGGCCAGCAACTCAAAATATATGACATAAAAAGCAAACTTGAACTTAAGAGTACCATTAGTAGTATTTGGTCTAATATTTCTCCAGAAATAACAAAAACACTTGTAGGGGTAATGCCACAACGTCTAAGACAGGTGATAAAGGCCAAAGGAGGGCCCACTGATCATTAAATGTACTTTTGTTCAATGTATTTTGCATTTTTGTAAGCACTTTATGTGTGCTAGGGCATCATACAGAGACTTCTGTTTCTATGTTTACAGCATTTTTTTTAGTTTTTATGATTTATTATTTAATTTGGTCAATTTTATCAATCTTTTAATATCAATAAGTAATTCATAATATTACTTTTAAATCAAATCTAAGTTTTCATTTTCATCATTATGAATTTTGTGTGACACATTAAACTTTGATTTGCATTCGTATCTGGGTACGGAGACTTTTTTTTACCCATTGTATTTCTTTAAATGTGTAATATTTTTTTAAAATTTTATCATAAAATAATACATGATTAATAATTTAATATTGTTAAAAGTTTTTTTTATCAAGCAAAGGTCTAAATTTATACTTTTGAAAGCAAAGTGTATACACTCCTCTTCTTTCTATATCAAAACTTGACAGAGTTACAAATTTAATAAATATTAGGTATTTTTAGCAAAACAATATAAAAGAGCTAAGTAAATTGTATTTATTTTAAACCTAATATTTTTTCTATAAAAAATAATTCCATAGCTTAGCAGTTTTAATTATTTTTTTTTTATTAATGAGAAAGTTTTAAAAATACTTTTTTATTCCTATCAAATTGATTTATGAACTTAATTTATATTCACTTCAATTTTTATAAATATTGATTATTGTAACAAATTAGATTTTAATAGTAATGATTTTACAAAGAGAATAAATAATAAAACTAAACATTTGTAATTTTTCTTTCACTTGGGCATAAAAATATTAAAAATGAGTAATCTAAAATAAATACAGGATTAATTTTTTGATGAAAATGTTGGCAAGAATGGAATAAGTATATTTGAAATAACTTATTTGCGAATTAAAATGAAACATATATACTTAGAAACTAAATCAAATTACAATTGATATCATAACCAATATGTAAATCATAGGGAAATATGGCCTTAAAATTAATAATTGTAGATTAATTGCAGGAAAAACTATTTTGTGATAAAAATTTTAAATGATTGCATTTTCCAATCATTCTGACATTTTTTAATGTCAAGTATTCCCCATAGAAAAAAATTTTTTTTTTTTTTTTGAAAATATAGGAAAAAGAACTATTGAATTAGTCCTAGCAGTAGCAAAATCCATTATTTGATAAGGAAAATAATAAATACAAGCAGCAAAATTAATATATAGAAGCAAGATTTCAGGAAAGAAATTAATATTATGAAAGCAAGAAGGAAAATTTTCAAACTAAAATTGATTCCTAAGGAAAAAATAATACAACTCTAAGAAATTTATAAGCATGTAACTTATAAAAGTATTTACATATGAACTAGAAAAGCAGTAATTATATGTATATATATCAAACAAAACAATTTCAACACTTCTTAAAAATTTATTTTGCATAAAAAAGTTCATTTCTATAACTATATTCTTAATTAAATTTATATACTTATTCCTAAAGTGTTCAATACAATTTAAAATAAAAGATCAATGTAAGAAGTTCTAAAATCTACAAGTAAGCTTCCATTCACATCCTTCTTGAAAAGTGATATTGTCAAAAGCTTTCACGAAGCACTGCTTATTTTTTTCATCATATACTGATATTAATGACATTATAAGCTTTGTTTTATTTAAATAATATTAAAAATAGATCAGTATATTTAAATCTGGCCTAAATTCATTTTTCTATTGAAAGTGATCAAAAGATAAATTATTTTTCTAAGCAAATGATATATCAAGAACAAGAAATTTTGAAGTTTTAGTTCAGAATTTAATAAGCATTTCCTTTTCCTAACTTTTTTTCAATTTAATTGTAGACTTAAATTTAATCCTTTTAATGACAAAATTGCCATTAACAGTTTGACATCTCACATCAAAATTATAGATGATCTTATTTCATGAACTTCCTTCAAATATTATATATATATATGTAGTGAAAAAGGGCTGCATTTTAAATATTTATTACAAAAGACTTTATTCAAGTAAATTAAACTTACTTTCACAACAAAAATTAAACAGTTATTTTAACTGCCTTAAATTTATAACATATCCTAATTAAAGTTTTAATGATTAAATTCTTCATAATAGCAAAGCAAATAAATGGAAGAATTTATTGTATAAGCATCCAGAAATTTAAACAACCTGATGTATAAGAAAATTTTTGTTTAATAATTTACTTTAAGCATTGTTAAATATATAAATGATATCACAATAAATATAAATTTCATTTAATTTTTTCTTACTGAGATGAAAGAAACACCAAGTGAGTAAACTGTTATATACCATTAATTTTAAACCACATTAATTTCCCATTTATCCCTTTGTATAATAATTTGACAATGCATTTCTAATGAAAGAAGTTAGATTTATAAAAGTTATAAAAATTATTTTAATTATTTCACAAATCATTGCAAAATAATTCTAATTAATACTACAATTTTAATTTTTTACTAATTAGTACTTAATTTACTAAATAAATTTAGATTCCAGATAATATTTACATGAAAGACCTTAATATTTACAATTTGGTTACCTTTGATGAAGAAAAAAGGCTAAAAATTAAGTGAAAGTGTAATTTTCTCCTTCTATTGTTTACACAGTGCTTGCATCTAATGAGGTTAGCAAAGATTTATACTTTAATCCATGGATGTTACTCAGAATTAACAAATAATTTCAGACTCTTTCTTGAGAATTATTTATAAATGTAAGAAAATATTTACTTCTTTACCTTGTTCTGAATACACATTTAAAACTTGATGAAGAGAAGATTTCATTTTTGATAGAACTAATTGAGAAAGCCATTCTTTGTCTTCCTAAAATAAAACTTGTATTGTGAAACAATAACACCATGTTTAAGAAAAAATAATAATTGGCAATTTATATATTTGCTCAGTTGGTGAAGAAAGTATAAAGATTAATTTGAATAAAAATAAAAATAATGAAATTATTTCAAAAATATAAGCTGAATATTTATGCACAAATAGACAGTAATTAAAAATATAACTTATAATACATGAATATTATTCAGAAACAGAATAATCATATATTTTAAGTATTGTGAACAATGAGAAAATGCTTAACAACATGAGAAAGTATCAAAAAATTAGCTCTAGTAATTGGTAAATGGTACTAAAACAAGTAAATAGGCACAAACTGCATTTTAAGTTGTTTATCCAAATTGCAGTATTTTAAATTACTATCTTTTCCCCCAGTTTTTTTGAGAAAAAATATAGTAAAACAAGTTGGATCAGACCAAGTATCATGTAAATTTGTTTTAGGCTAAGATTTTTAAAAGAAATATAGTAAAAGCTTTGAGTAACTATACATCCTGGTAAAAGGATATTACAACAGTTTTTCTATAATATGATTTAAAAATAAAAACCAGCTATATATATATATATATATATATATATATATATATATATATATATATATAATAACCATTTATGAACCATAAGTTACATAAGTGGGTTTGGAAAAAGGATTGCTAAACCAATGACGTGCTATATCAGTTATAAGAATTATTTCAGTTTAAGCAATGTCAATGTGTCATATGGTGTTTCTTATGACCAGGATAAAAGTTATTAAAGTACTGTAAAAAGTCTATAATATCTCAAATGCATCTTATATATTTACTCTCTACTCTAACATAATTTAGCTGAATATACAGGAAATAAGACATAATTTTTGACATAAAATGGTAAGATAAAACTTATAATATTGGTTAAAATAACATAAATTTGATGATAAAAATAATAGAATAAATTAAAGACATTTTAAATTATATTGAATAAAATTATAAACTTTCAAGCTTACAAACTTGCTTTATTTTCACAACATTTCTTAAATTATCATAATTTCTTTCAATAAAAAATATTATTAGATAAAAGCTAAGTTTAAACTTAAAATCATTGATTGCACAGACTAAGTAATCAATAAATTTTCTTAAAAACTTAAATGAATTAATTATACCACTCTTATATATCTAAAACAAATTATAATTTTATTAATTATGCTGTATATATTGTAATTAAATATTAAATTATTTTTAATTTTTTATAAATTAACAGTAGAAAAATAAGAAATAAATAATTAAAAAAACTGGCAATAATAAATACTAACTAAAAATGGATAGAAAACTCTTTTATGAAATGATAAATCAGTAATCTTCTTTCAGAACCTAATAAAGTTCATCAATTAAAATTAATTAAAAAATACCAAATAAACCTGAATCTATTTTCAGATTATTAGTGACATATAATTATGTGACAAATAGTTAAAAGGAATTATTACAAAAAAAATCATAAATCTTTTTATTAGGTATTATAAAAAAAAGACTTGCGAAAAGATTTATAATCTATGTTTACTTAGAGTTAAGTTTCAATGAATTTTGATAAACTAATGATTAAAATGTAAAGGAGATACACACTTTTAATAATTACAATTATTATAAATAAGACATTGATAGTCATTATTAAATTAATTATTTAACATATGGTTTTCCAATTCATAAGATTTATTCGCTTTTTATGCTTCTCTTGATTAGAAAATTTTATTATGTGAAATAAAATAGCTGGACACTCAATAGTATAGATTTTGAAAGTCCTGAGGGTTTTCTATAGTGAGGTCCTATTTTTGTATCAATGACAGGCTGTACTCATCTGGAGGCTGTCCAAAAGTATCCAGACACCCAATGGTATAATATATTTTGAGAATCCTGAGGAATATATTTACATACTGATGTCCTTACTTTTACATTAATGACAAGCTGCACTCATCTGGAGATTTTTTTTATCAATTTTTAATAGATGACTATATAAATTAATTTTCTAGACATCCATCATATGTGAAATGAATGACGGCAGTGAGGATGGTTAATTTGGCTAGCTTCATAAAACTGGTATCTAATTCATTCTAAAAATTTTCAATAGGATTTAAATTGGAACTCAAAGATAGCCAACCTAGTTTATGAACATCTATTTTGTCAAATTCTGGCTATGCATGTCTTGGAGCAGTAATCCAGTTGAAAGGCAGACTTCTCTGAAATATTGCCATACAGTTGGGAGTGCAGTCTAGGGCAGAATATTCACATACCTCAGTGTTTCCAACAACAGAAACTAAGGCCATCGCCTTAAATTAAGGAAAATACTAGATTATGATGCTGCCACTAACATTACAGTAGGCCACAAAATAGACACTTAAGGAGCCCTCATTAGATTTTAATAAACCCAGAAACGCTCATCAGACACCAAGAATGTAATGTGAGAGTCATCACTACAATGAACATTTGATTTTTAAGTAGCTGCAAGACTGAAATCTCAGGAATTTTAAATCTTGATAAACAGTGTTATTGCCACATGAATTTTAAAATTGAAGATGGATATATATCAATAAGGATTAGCAATTAAGTTTTCATTACTCTTTAGAGATCTATTGCTGCATTTGTTAGTTTTTTTCCCCCTCCATTATCACTTTTAACCATATAATTTTCTTGCAATTTCACTGACTTGATATTTCCATTTTGAAATTGCATAACTCACAATGAATTTTGGCTTCTGTTAATATTTCTTTAGCTAATTTACCAAAAATGTGGCAAAAAGTAACTTTGATCATAAGACCATGATCAAAGTCACTAAACTCCTTTAACTTAATCATTTTTCCACAATAGTGGTTTATCAGCATAAATATGACCCAACAAATCACTGTCAACACTTTTAGAGCTTTTAATGACACACCATATTACATTACTTGCCCCAGAACCACTTCTTTAAGTAAATATCTGGGTATTTTCGATAAGACAGCATATTAAAGTTTCAAATTTTATCAAAAAATTAAACTTTAATATATATTAAATATTAAGTTTTCCAAAGAGTGAAAATTGTAATAGTTTTTAAGAAAAATTATTTTAGTTAAAAATTTAACTTTAAAACAACCAATATTATCTGAATATAAGAAAATCTTAGTATCTTCATGAATTTAATAAAACATTTTAAATGATATAAATTACTGTTGGAAATTTTGCAACTAAAATACATTAAAAATAAGGGTATTACTTGAAAATTCATACTTTTAATATAACAATTTCCATTTAAGCAACTAAAAAAATATTTTCTGTTTAGTGTTATTGGTAGTAATCAACTTTTTTTTTTATTTACAAAATGTTTTACACATGAAACAAAATCTCAAACTACATAATATAGATTTGAATTTACTATCAAAGCTTTTATAACATAACAACCTATTTTATTTTATTTAATTAGTTAAATAACATTAGAAAACATTATCTAAACAATGAGATGGGCATTGAGATTTCAGATAATCAAATACAGTTTTTAAATAAAATCATCTGTATATTTCCAAAATCAAAATACTAAATTTAAAAAGTCATTTATCTATAATTAATATAAAAATATTGAGAAATAATAATCTTGACTAAAAATGTTTAAATGGATGCAAATGAAATTTTTAATTTGAAATACAACAACAAACTAAAATTTAAATCACAATAGTAATTTTGAATACATATTTTTATGAATATATTTCCTACTAAAGAAACAGATAAATTAATAAAGCATAAACTTTGTTTAAACATCTGCTGAAAACAAAGTTTATGCTAATAAACATTAAACAATAATTCACTTTTTATTTGGAACATAAAAATAATTCTACAAACATTGTGAGATAATATTAATTTACTCCTAGTATTTCTATATTTTTAAACAAATGTAGGCAATCTAATTTAAAACAACTTTGTTGAAAAAATGCTTATAAAGTTAATAATTAAACACAATAATTCCTTTTTTAAATTGAAAATGTAAAATAATTTATTCTGGGAAAACATTACTGGAAGATATTAATTTTTGATCCTTACCTTATTTTTCCAACAATGTAGGGCTATCTTATCGAAATCAATTATTTTATCAGAGTTTGAACAATTTGAAATTTTCTTCAACAGTTTTTCTTGTAAATCGTTGTCTTTATTAATAATTGCTCGAAGTATTTCATCACAGCACAGGACAGGCAATCCTGATAGTTGGAAACGAGATGCAATAAATGATTTACCACTCAAAAAATGACCACGGAAAAGAATACAATACAATTTCTTGCCTAATGTGGAGACCTAAAAATTGAACATTATTAATAAAATTATTAAATAATGATTAAATTTATTTTCATAATTATTATGTAAACAGAAAATAAAAAATACTGTTTACCTTTAACTTAATAAGAAATTAAATTTCTAGAAGTTTTCTTAAAAATATATAAATGAATTCAGATTACAGAAGCTAAAATCATAGAAATTCTTGTACTAGCTAACGAGAATTGCAACTTTATGTTAATCTTGTAGCCATATATAAGCTAAAAAATGAACAATTTCATATATAGTCAGGCAAATTATTTAGTTAACTTGATATCCTGCAAATCAAATATTTTAATATATGTTAGCAGAGAAAACTAAAATTTAAAAATGTTTGATACATAATTTTTTTTTTCATTTTGCTGTTAAGCATTTAAAATTATTTATTAAGAATATTGAACATTATCAAACTTTTATTGACCATTACAAAAATTTTACTGATGATAAATTTTTGCATTATAACAAAAAGAATTCTAGTGTTGAACAATCACATCTTTTTATGTATTTGGGATCTTTAGCAACACTGGAATAAAGGATTAAAATTTATTAAGTTCAATCTGGAAGGGAATACATGAACACTAGTTTACTTTTATGCATGGTATTATTGAATAAATGCCTCACCTAAATATCAATTGTTTTTAAAATAAAGGCATTCATTGGTCGTTTAGATATTAATAATTAAGATTTATAGCAAAAAATGTGCAGATGTTTGATTTTTTAGTATATTCATCAGAATATGATCATCAATAAAATTTCGAAAATTTAAAAACATTAAAAGTCAGTGAATTTTAGCAAACAGAAAATACAAGGGTTGAGATTAGAATTTCTGTTAGCTAAAATTTACTTAATTTTGGAATAAAACAATTTTTATATTCTATATTTGACATAATAGAATAAAATATTTCATGGTTTTTGACAAAAAAAAAAAAAAAAAAAAGAGGAAAAAAAAAAAAAAAAAGAGGCAAGTTTCTAATTATGTTATGTTAAAATAATTGCTTTACATAACTAAAAAGAAAAAAAAAATCTTTTATCAATAACATTATAAGTTTCAATATTTGTAAACTAAACTATTACAAGTATTTTAACCATGGATTTAAATTTTAGTTTGTAATAAGAGATTTTAAAATAGTTGACAGTATTTGAATTTTATTTTCTTTAAAATAGATGGGAACGGAATCAAAAATAAACTTTATTCAAAATTTAATTACAAACTTTCATTGAAAATGCACACAAAAAGATGTTACAACATATACATTTATGTCTTTCTATTTAATAAATGAACTTCAAATACAGGCTGACTGACATTTTTAAATACAAATTAAAATTTACTTAATTAATTTTATATTTAAATTATTTAGTTGATTTTTATATGAATGGCATAATAATTTCAGCAAGTGTTAAATTAATTAAGAGTTTTAGAGAGAAGATTCTGAGAAGTACCTTGATAAAAATTATTATATAACAAGCTCTTTCAAAATTTTACAAAGTATATACACATGTTTTTTAGTATAAAAGATAATAAACAAAATAAAAAAAATAATTATAAAAATACCATAGATGATTTTAATGGTGTCCCAAGTAACTTCATACGATTTGTTGAAGAACTAACTTTCTCCTCTTCATGAGCACTTCGATCACAATTTCCAATTAAATCAACAACAACCATATTTAACTCATGCATTTCCTGCATGGAACAAAAATTCTTAATAAATATATATTATTTAAAAATGTTCTTCTTTTTGTGGAAAAAGAATACCTCAACAATTTATATTCCATTACCTTAAATTTTTTATACAGTTTGAACTCAATTAATATAGAAGATAATTATTAAATAAGTGTTCAAATTTCTGAAAGAGGCACCATTTTACACAGAAAATAATCATTAAATTAACAATTTATAGCAATTTAATAAAAATAAGCTACTTCAATGGTTATTAGTTATGTGTTTTTATAAGAAAAATAGATTGCAGACAAATAAGTACAAAATATAAGAACTGAAAATAATTTGTGAATTATTCAGTATTAAGTTCCATAATTCCCAATAAGATTTTTTTTTGGGGAAATCTTATAGCATATTACAAATAAAGTTTAAATAAGATTAAAAATATCTTTCTGTACTTTTTATCTAAAAACAAAAAATATTAAAAAAAACTTTTACTTGAATATTTTAATACTTTGTTTTTCCGTTCTGTGTTAACTTTCTGCCCACCAATTTTTGTTTCTGTTGTTACAACAATGCAATCAATGTTTGGGTCAATAATAGTAGGTCCATATGGATCAGAAATGGGTACAACATCATATTTTAGGGATGGATCAACTTCAAACAAAAATTTAGATACTTCTTCAATTCTTCTTTCAATTGGTTCAATTAGTTCCCATAGAACTTTTTCTACAAATAAAGATTACAATTTTTAATATAAAAATAAATGCATTGTATATACATTATAGTAAAGTAAGTGTAATATCTGAAAAAACATAAACAATTTGAATTCCAGGAAATTGTTTCCAACCTTATGGCATTTTATCCTTAAGGACAAATTTTTTTAAAGCAATTATTTTACAAAATAAGTAAAAATTTATAAGAAAAAAATAGAAAATATATAAAAATATCCATAAAGCTTTTTTAAAGATAAATAATATTTTATTTTAAACAATACATACTTCATGTGACTTATATTCATAAATTATATTTTCAGTGATTTTTGATAATTGCTTAAAAATATAGAATTAATGTACAATTTATTATAAACTGAAGATGGAAATTAATCAGAATCAAAGAATATTTATATTATTTGCAGAATACATATGCTGCATAATAAATTACAGTATTTTATCTTGGAATCATTAAAGTATTATATTTTTATTTCAGAGAATAATAATATTTTATTAAAATATGATAAGTTTAAAAAATAGGCAAAATTATAATAAAGTTTTATGAAAATCAAAATTTTGATACAGAATTGATAATTATTTAATATTTTATTCCTGTAAAAATTCTTATACTCTATACAAATTTATTAATTTCTCTTGATGTGACATTTAAAAATTTTCTTAATCATTTACCTAAAGAGTAAAGTTTCTTCTAGAAATTATACAAATTCTTTCCATGTGTGTTAAACAAGATATCCCACAATCTATAAGACACATGAATGTTATAAGACTATAAAACAACATAAGAAGTATACAATTATATACACTGAATGACAAAGTTATAAGGAAGTCCATGATTATGCAAATGAGTTGGCCTAGCAATTGATGCACACAAAGAGGTCATGTGTGGCAGTTGGTATCCATATAAAGACCTTAATACACCAGTAAACTAGCAGTAGTTCGATAATCATTGCAAAAACAAAGGATCTCAGATGCTTCGACCGCATGATGATAGTTGGTGCTCACTAAGATAAATTAAAAATTTCTGACTTTTTTGTAGGCTTTTCCAAATAACAATTAAATGAATTTAAATGAAATGTTAAAATAATCAGAGAGAAGTCTGTGACTGAAAATGATATGTTGATTCAATGGGTAAGTATAGGATGAGAGTGCTTATTTGAGGAATAAAAAAACATCTCAATTTGTGAAGTAATTTTGGACTACAATAATAGACAACAGATTAACATCTGTGAATGGACTACATGCTATAAGTTATCAATGATAATCTACAAAAGTAGATGGACAGTGTAAAAACCTTTGTTCATAAATTAAAACCACGAAAAATATCTTCAGTTCACTTGTGATCATCAATGATGAAACATCTAGGACAGCAAGGTATGTTGGATGAATGACTTTAGCTTCTTATAGCATATAAATATATGATGCAGAATTTGAAGACAATATGAAATGATAGAACACTGTTATTAGATTCTCACAGTTCTGGCTAGTAGAAGGAATGTAATGGTCTGCAGAATGTTTTGCTGACATACATTTAGTTTAACAATTATTTGTAGAACAATATTTTAAGGGTCAAAACAATAAACATTATCATCAATCAGTTTCATCTCATTGTTCTGACTGTATTCCATTCATTAGAAAAATATTTTCACCAAGACAATGAAATATCAAAAAGCTCATATCATGGAGTAGTTCCAGAAGTACAATAATGAATTTAACTTACTCCCTACCAATCCCAGGATTTAAATCTATAATAGAACATTTTTAGGATGAAGTGGAAAGTTATTTAAGCATGGATCTATCACCATCCAATAAGATGGTGTAAAAACATTGGTAGATTATGCTTGTCCACATGGATGTGTTTTCTAAAACTAATAGAAACTATGCCATAGTGAATTTATACTGTTATAGCAGCTAGAGGTAGAAGTGTTAGTGTAGCCATATGAAGTGTTAGTGAGGTAAAAGTATTCTTAATAAACTGGCCACAGTATATGTATGAATTTTGCTTCTCTATATTATTTCATAACATATAAAATTAAAATATTTAAATTTATATGAAAATCTATAATGTGTTTACCAAAATTTTGGTAGAATTATAAGCAGCTGTATATAATGGAATGAAATTTATATCAGAAGTCACTTTGTGGCTTTCTTTTTAAAATTTCTTTTATATCATTTGTAGTTAATTTAAAACATAAATAATGTTGATTTGAATACTCTGTAAAGCTGCTTCATAGTGCTGTGTAATTAATTTAGGCAATATAACATTTCACTTCAAGAAAAGAGAATTTTTTTCTTTTCAAAACTGTCATCTATACATTAATGCTGGAAGTAGGGAAAAAATATTTATAACATGAAATCTTCTCTATGTACAATCCCAAATATTTTTAAAATATAACACTGTTTACTAAATTTTTGCTTCATGAAAAAGTATTGATTTTTCCTTTAATAGGATAGATCTTCGCTATTATATCCTACCACTGGTATGAGTACAAAATGTGCCAAATCAGTAGATTACGTTAAATTAGAGCATTTATTAGATGAGTTTTGACATGTGTGTTAATTATCTGCAATTCTATGATGCATTCTAATGTGAGCAAAATTCCTACTCCCATGCAGCTTATTACATGTTTTTCATTTTGTTTTTGAAAAGTTGTGAATATATTTTGTGAAAATTATCAGTTTGAAAGTTATTTTTTGTTGTTCATAAGTATATTTATTTAGAAGTTATATTTTTGTAAAATTATTTAATTCAGATGTTTCATTTTTGAGAAGTATTTTAATTTAGAATTCTGGAAAGTTAACTGGGCTATTAAAATTATATTTTGTAAAAATTAAGTTTATTATCTGACTCTCCCTCTAGTTATGCTTCTTCAATTAGGCATGATTAATTGAGTACTTTAACTTATATGATTAAAATTGCTTATTATGTAACTTTTTAAATATAGTGTGGAAATATTTAGAATGTATATAGATTTCTTGTTGAAGGGAACTAGTTAATTAATACTAGAATACAGTGTGTGACACTGTTTGATTAGAAACAGTTATTATAAAAACATGTTATTTACATTATTGATTTAGCTTTATTGCCTGGTTCTTCACTCCAAATTCAAATGTGTCACATAAGATGATTATTTTAAGGCAGGTGCCATTGTGTTGATAAATTAGAATTAGAGTTTTCTTAGAAATCTTTGCTATTTACGGTATTGCTGTTATTAAAACTTGTTTTGTATTGGTATATATAGTTATTTCTGAAGTATGTGCAGCAGTTAATTAAAAGGAAATTATTAAACAAATGAAAATACATATATTATTAAGCACACAAAGTAACACTAAATTTTAATAACTTTATGTTTCGTAATATGTATTTTTCAATAAAATACGTGAAACTAAATTTATAAAATTAAGCAAAATTTAGTTATGAAGCATTTCTGTGATGAGTAAATATAATGAAATATATAAATCCTGATATTCAAAATAAAAACATGAACTAGACCAGTGTTTCCCATCGTGGGGCCCATGCTCCACAGGGGAGCAAATTTGATTGTTAAAGGGGCAATTCGAAAATGGACTTGACACAATATATGTTATTTGAATGTGGTGGTGTGGTAAATGAGTTATATACACTTAAATAAATGTACATTTTATAGTATATGTTTACTCTATGTCACATTATTTTAACAAATACATTTAGTTTTTAATTGATGCTATATATATATTTCTTTCAGCCCATATTAAAATAATTGGTGTAAGCAAGAAAAAAGTTCGTCAATATTTGAATTTTTAAAATTTATTTAAACCTGCTTGCTTTCCACGATGAGCAGTTTCATTTTTGTCTTTTATGCTTGCACAACCCTTATAATACAACAGGGAAACTGAAGTTAACCAAATTGGAACCTAATATAAAATCTCTGTGAAGCAAGCACCAAGTGCAAGGATTAAAATTTTAATTTATTATTGAAAAATCTTTATTAAAATTATTTCAAATTTAATTTTAGTATTTCATTACATTTTGACAATTTACTTACTGTGTTTCGTTAAAAAAATCTCCTAGAGAAAAATTCCTTTTTTAAAACCTATCATTTAAGTTTCTTAAGTGAAAAATTCAGTTTTTTGATATTAAAAATTATATATGTTACATAAAGAGGGCATAGTAATTTTAGAAAGACTTAGGTGGGACATGGCACAAAAAAGGTTGGAAAACACTGAACTAGACTGAATGTTGGAGATTATATGAACAAGTGGTATTCAGAGTTGGAAAATGATAGCAATTAATCTACATGTAAATCTTTATTTTGTGAAACCTAATTTTTAAAATCTGTCAATTGAATTGACTTGTAATGAATATACTTTTATAAGTTGAACTATAGAAATTAACATTTTCAAGTTTAAATTAAAGTTTTAGTTAGAAGGAATTTTTGTTTGTGTTGTTTATTTCAGTATGCCAATACTAAAATACCTAATGTATGTTTTAATGTAATTAAATTTTTCTTTTCAGTTTATAATTAGAAATGATACCTGAAATTTAGGCACATATTTTTCTTTTTCAAAATTCCGAAAGTTAGAAGCAAAATATATATTTATTCAGTCAAATTTTAAATGATTTAAATGAAATGCTGCAAATATTCATTCCATATTCAATTGGTTCATTCAACTAGTTAATTCTTAGCAATGATTTGTAACAGCTATATTGATTATATCTGATCTTAATCAAAATATTTAAATATTCAAAACTTCATGGTCTAAAATTTGTCTTTAAGCAAAAGAAAATCAACAATATTAATGCATATTTGTTTCTTCTGTTTTTTATAAGCATAAACTATTAGCCAGTTTTTACAGGATATACTTTAACATTTAGTTTATTGCTTAACAACAATTTTCTGCACATGAGGGCTAATTAGACCAGAGCTTATGGTTAATGTGGATTCCAAATAACCAAAACCAAGGTGGGATTCAAAGCCACAAACTGTTGAACCAAAAGTAAAAGTACTAAGCAGAAAGTGATATTCTTTACGGAATGCCAATATACAGATTAGAAGGAATATCTATTAATACAGTAATCATGTTAATAAAAATACATTTTTTAAGCATGAATTGATTTGTCTCTTACTTTTTATCATTTGATCATCAGAAACACCAACTATGAGTTTTTCCTCAGCTCTTAATACAGCTTCACTCAAAAGAACTTTGTGGCCATTATGAAGTCGATCAAACGTGCCTCCTAAGCAAACATTCTTGTATACTTCAAACTCTTGAGACTGAGATGCATCTGATTCATTCCTTAAGTTGAGAAATCCATCACTGTCTAACTTTACGACATTACAAATGCTATTGCTAATATAATCGCTAATATAATCTTTGATAAAATGTTCATCGTATTGACTGTTAGTTAAGATAACATCGAAATCAATATTAGGGCCATTATCAATTTTCGAATGTTTGTTATTTTCTAATAAAACACGGACATCTACATTCTTACAAATTGAAGTTGCTTTATTGTATATGAGAGGAACAGAAGAGGATAACGTTCTTAAATAGTCATGATCACGTTTCGACAATGGGCTAGAAAACTCAGGTTCTAATTTGACATATATACGCTGAATAATTCGTTTATTAACATTGTTTAAATATTGTCCAATCGATTCAACTACTAAACGTATAGGACCCGACAAAAGTAGAAGTGCCGACTGATACATGATGATAAAATACCTACAACACACTTAACATAAGAAACAACGAATTTCAAAAGCCCTAATTAAAGTAAAATAGCTATAAGGAAGTACCCTTTAACTTATTCTCAATTTGTAATGAAAATTTAAGAATTTATCAAATGATCTGTTCTGATAACTTTTGTGACTTTTAGCAACAAAAATGCTATTGTTTAAGATAATTAGCATGCACTTAATCCATAGTTTTCCGACTAAAAATTAACTTCCGTATGCAACAGAAACAAGGTATTCAATCAGTTAATGATATAATGGTATTTAGCAACAAATAGCAAATAACAAAAATTACACATAAAATGACGTAATAAAATCACATGTTTGTGGGTCACATAGTTACAGTTAAAAGAACTTTGGTCAAGTGAAGAGAGCAACGTTTGGTTGCCTATTATTGTGAAATTAATCCAAAACAGCGCCCTCTCTTATACCATTTCTAGATAATATCTTGTAGGAATTACTTTTTGTATTGAGTTTATAGAGATTGGTGGTATTTGTTATTGTTTAAAATTATTCGACTATTTATTATTGTTTATGCTATCCTGACAAATTTCACAACCATTCTTAGTTTTGTATTGATTTAATGTTGAAATAAAATTTTCATTTTCTGTTGGAAGCTTTTCTTAATACTAATTGCAGCATGTGTAAATTATAAAGCAGTTATCTTTAACTGCTTTTTTTAATGTCTTACATTATAGGTGAGATTTAATTATTGTATATACCGTGTATCTGTTCTTAAAATATCTTTGATAAATAATCGATAACATTTATCTTAAAGCATTTCATATCGCTCTAAAGTATCAGTTTTGAATTTAGTTTCCCGATAAATGTGATGGTATTGATAATAATTATCTAAAAAGGAATAATGGAAGTTGCAAGTAAACAAGAAATTATTTCCATTAACGCCATTCTATTAAATTTTAAGAACCGTAATCAACGCGTATTGTTTCCCCATGATTGTAGAGAAGTCCCCAGGTGTCAGTTATGTCCAAGTTGATCAAGTTTGTACTCATACTTATAATAATTTGCAGTATCGTGTTTTTACGAAATAGTTTAAAATGAAACAAATTTTCATTAATTGCCGAAACAAACTTATACAAGCTGTGTTATGTTTGTTTTTTTAATTAGAGTTTTGTTAGAAAAAATAAAAAGAATAGTTTTCTCTTTGACTATTTTACATCTTTATTAAAAGATATCAAAACTTGTATTCTTTCTCTGTGCTCGATTATGTTTTAATTTTGTTCGAACTATGATTTCCGTAATAAAATTTCATATGACTAAATGATTCATTTTTATTGATTAAATGAGAACGTTTCATTCTCTAGTATTAGTAGTTATGGCCAAGGTGTGAATGTTGGTAGAATTTGGGGAATATTTTTAAAGCATGGAATTTATTTTATTGCTAGAAATTGTGCTAACCAGATAAACAAAATATTTTAAATTTATACAGAAACTAGAAAAATTCATATATCAAGTGGCACATATGTTTGTCTTGAAATGTTAAGGCATTAAAAATTATTTTATTTTAATTTTTCTTATATGAATATTCTTATTCCATCTTAGGTTGGAAAATCATAATTGAATTAAAGATTGAAAAATCATGTAGTATAACAATATCTTCATATTTAATATAAGTTAATTGTGCAATGTTAAAGTAGCTGATTGATTATAGTAGTTAATATTTTATTTTGTTGTAAACAGTGATTATATTTAATATGCCATATTATAACTAATGTGACAAGCTTATAAATTATGATTCTTTTGTAAATATATTTCATTAGATATTTAGTAAATATTTCCAATGCTGTTTTTTATTCTCTTTAAACTGAAGAATAATTTTATTATAAAGGAGTGAAAAAGGAAAAAAAAAAAAAAAAACATTTAAAAGTGTAAATTACTTTGCAAGATAAATAGATATGAAGATAATATATGATGAGGAAATTTGGTTAATTTGCGGCTTAGTTCCCCTACTTCGCCAACTCACGAATTTGAAGCGTTTTCTCACGCATGCTCAATAATTACTTGTTTGTTTTAGTCTTTCCATTGGTTGCTAATTAAGTTTCACTTTGAAATATTGATTGAATTTCTGCCATGGCATTGCCGTTTTTGAAAAGGCGCTAAGGAGGGGACCTAAAGTGCATTTTCACCGGGAATTTTGTACTGGAAGGATCATGAAAATTAGATAATTATCTTTGGGACTTTGTTTTTAATTATTTGTTCATTTTAGTTTCCTTCTGGAAATTGTCTTCCTCAGTTTCTTTTCTTATGTCTGTCTATTGAATATTGATGAACATATTATTACATATCCATTGATAAAATATTACACAGATTAAAAACCATTATACATTTTCAATTCTAGTATCTTGTTCATTTTTCATTGTCTGTTTCTTGTTGCTTGTTGGTATACTGCCAGTGAAAAATTAGAAAAATAAATTACAAACAGATTATGATGTAATGATCACTTGAGTTATATGTATACCAAATATTTTAATTCTGCTTAGCTTATAAAATCCAATATATGTTTTTTTTTCTCTTCTCAAAAAATCTACATCTAATTTTTAAACTTGAGTAAAATTTGTCGGTGAAACTAATAGTTAACATGATTTGTATGTCAGTTTATCTGAGGAAAAATTTGACAAAATCCAATTTCTACTCATAATAAGATGGCTAATAGAAAATTGGGCTTGTCTTTTTTGGCAACTATACATATGATTATCTTTCTTTCTTCTTCAGAAGTGAAACAGTAGCAGATATTAAAATCATTACTGAATATGATTACTTACAAAAACCTGATTGGTTATTATGTCATCCTTATTATCAAAAAGTAGTGAGTTCAAATTTTAACTTAATGGAATATCTGTCATGTTCACTAATGAGGAAAGGTAGCTGGGTCCATATTAAATAGGCAGGTTTGGTGTAGGAAAGTATGCTGGTACAACAATTACCTGCAAGTCCATCTTTTTAAAATTAGATTTGCCATTCTTTATTCTGTTCACGTAACTAGAAAATACTTTTTTAATTGTTATCTATTTGATAAAGACTACAAGATACCTTATATCTGAAGAGAATGGTGAACTTAATTAAAAAATGATCCATATAATTTAACAATGATAATCTATTATATTTTATTATTTTGTGTGAAATATATTAAAAGGACAATTTGAAATAAAAAATGGTCATTAATTGCAATCTATTAATATTTTGTTAAATAGTTAACTATTCAAAAAGAGAGAATTTAATAAATATATAATTATTTTAACCTCAGAATCACAGCTTCCATATAAAATGTCATGCAAATTTCGGAGTATTTTTGGCAAAGAAGAAATGTTGCCAAGATAACATAACTGTGTAATAAATTTCTTCTTGAAACAAAAGCTTACACTTCTAAATAATAAAAATAAATCTGATAAACAGAAAGTGTAAATATGTATTTTTGAAATATTAGAGCTTCATTAGAGAAAATAAACATTCATTTCATAAATTTAAGTTCAAATACTAATAATATGAGAACAATAATTTTGAAATTGTAAAAAAATAATTAAATAAATATGAATTTTAAAATACAATTTAAAATTTACTTAATAATTTTAAAAAGAAATCGTAGAAACTTAATTTTTGTAAATGCAAATACGAATCATAAAATAAATTATAAATTAATAAATTAAAAAAAGTGTTTATATTTTAATAATATAAATGATAAAAATGCCATACATAGAAAGCTAAAGAAAGGATATATTGACACAATTTTAAACTCATCCCAATTGGTTTTTCTTATGATTTCCTTAAAAACATTAAAAGGGTACAATTTCTTTTCCTCACAGATTTATGAAATAAAAAGATTAATATGGATCTTAGAATCAACTTGATGATTATGTGCCGGAAATTTACTTTTTGTCACCATGTGCTTTCAATAGTGCTTGTATGACATTTTATTTCTGAATTTACGGAAATAACACTATGAATAACTGTCAAATGCTCATAATCCTTATTTCTTAATGAATCTTATGCTTTCCAAAGATTGGAATAAATCGCTTTTTCTGGTTCAATAGACTGTTTAATAACATCAATTAAAGTCTTGTCATGAACTGTATCAAAAATAACCTTCCACTACCTCTCTAGATACCACAAAGCATCCATTTACTTTCTGTTGCATGTTCTCTGTGATATTTTTTTTTTTTTTTGGAATTTGTATTCATCAACTTCAATTATCTTACCTTAAACTCCTATTTTCTCTGTAGATGACTCAATAGAGTAAACTATAGTTTCATTAAACTGCCTCCTATCTTCTAAGACAGAGACAAACACATCCATCATAGAGGCTTTTCATAGTCAAAAATCTTATTTGACTTTCACATTTTGAATACCCAGCTCTGATTTCAGTCGGCAAATTTCATGCAAAAACTCCAAAAGAATTTCTTTTCTCTCATCATTGAAAAATTTTTTTTTACTTTCTTCTGAACCTAAAATCTCTTCACTACTGGAGAAATTAAATGTCAAACTAGAACTCAGAATTCCTAAGTATTTCAAAATGATACTCTGAACTACAGCCATGATTTTAAAGTATTGTTATGAAGAGCAGGACTGCTTTTCAAAATAATAAAATCCTTTTTTTTTACTCTGCATTAATTTTTCTAGAATTTTTATGGAAAAATTAATGCAGAATTAAAAAAAATATTTAAAATAATGAAAAAACAACAGTGCAAAACGGAATTTAAATGTCCATATAAAAAAGTCTACAGAACACACTAAAAAAAATTCAGACGAATTATCATCACTAAAATTCACAATAAAATTTGCAAATGGAACAAAATGTTTTAAATTTTTTCACAATACTACTAGTAATGCCAAAATAGAATTTTCTACATTATTATTCTTGATCTCTATTCAAAAACCAGGTTGCCAGGTAAACAAGGAAATCTGTGAAAATTCAGAAATTTGCTTTATAGATTATACAACAGCTATGCAAAATTTCATTTTAACTCATTGAAGTAACATGACAAATTTAAAAAAATTTTTTTAAATAGTATTTTAAATCTTAAATGTATTGACATTATTTGAGGTATTTTGCAAACATTTAGAGAGTTTGGTTCTTGCAAAGTTTTAAAAGAAAGGGTATCATTACTGCTTGGTAAATTAAGAATTGTCAATATTTCTTGTATGAAAAAAAAAATATATCACTACTGAACAAACAATTTGAAAGGAAAAATATTTATAGTTGCCTGTGTTTTACTGTTGCTTTTTAAATTTACCAGTTTATTGTGAGAACATGAAAATTAAAAAAATACCGAACATTTTGTCATACTATAAAGTAAATCTTAAAATATCTTTTAAAAAAATCAATTGCTTTTATACCTTTAAAAGCCAACTGAAAAACTTCACTGAGTGATTTATTCTCCCTAAAAGAAATTAAAAATTCAGATGCTTTTGACGCTTATCATTTATTGTTTCCCCCCCCCCATCAAATGAGAAATTAACACATTGATTTGAACATGATTATTACTTAAAAAACTTCATTGGTTTGATTAAATAATACAGTCAATATATATTTTTTTAAATAAAACAAATATATACTCTGAATAAAAATTAAATTGATATATTTTCAGTTTATCAAACTACAGTTTAGAATTATTTAATACCTACATATTATCTAGTTGACTGTTTACAAAAAATATATACTGTTAAAAGTTTTGCAATTTAGCACTATATAAATTCAAAACAAAGCTTTTATTTTTTGTTTTAATGAAAACATGAGTTAGTTGCTCTGTTTTTTCTTCACATTTTGAAAAAAAATTATTAAGATTTGCAACATTAGTTTAATTATATAATATGTGAGTGAGTGTCAATTATTTTTTAAAAATGTTGTTTATTTGCTTCTTAAGCATTGTTTAAATAAACTAGATATGAAAGTGGTTAAATAATTGAAAATTAGGTAAGTTTTATGGGAAATTAAGCCTTATCAACCGTTTTTATGAGAAAAACTTTAAGAAAAGGTAAGTTAAAATTGATTGTTGTTGCATATCGTCTACATATCTGACATGTGCCAGGTCAACTCTAGAGAGACCGAAAACTCCTTAATAATAGGATTTGATGTTAAGTCCTTTTTAGAAAATTTGATGCACATTCCAGAATATGATCTACTGAATCTAGATTGTCACAGTATTTTTTACAATTGCGTTAGATTTTCCTGCCACTATCAAATGAAATACAATTCAGATGACCACTTATTAGCCTAGCCAGAACAGTCTGGGAGCTATGGTCATGTTTGTTAGTAAAATTACTTGAAAGTATTTTCAACTTTTTTAAAATTTAAATTTTTTTACATTGCTTCATTCTTGTAAAGAAGAAATCTAAGAAAGTTGGATGTTTTTTTTTTTCTCTTTCTAAAATAAAATATACGGAAAATAAATTGCTTGTTTAATCATTAAAATATTAGCAATATATAAGACTTTAATTTAGAAGCTGATAAATAATTCAAAAAACATTTGCATAAAATTAGTTGTGGTCATATTTTATAATAAGAAAAAAGATTTTATTAAATAACACTTTAAAATAATTGTGTGCAATTTAAAACTGTAAGATAGTTTAACTCATTGAATTTTTTTGTCTTCTTAAAAAATATTTGCTTTCATTTTAGTATGTTTTGTTTTTATGTATTGTTCACATAATTGTTCTGAAATATTTTTCTTACGCTTGAAAAAATTTTGTTTTGAAAATCATATTACTTAATACAGTAATTATGTATTATCCTGTTAAGTGTTTTTACCAAAAAAGTTTTATTAAGTGTTCCAAATTATCATTTTTTTTCTTCCAAAACGAAGATAATTTATGTTACAAAAACAGCTGAAAACTTAATTTTTTTTTAATTTGTATTCTAATTCTTATGTGAAGATTGGCTGTGCAGTCACTAAACTGTAAAAGGCTGTGCAGTCACTAAACTGTAAAATTTAGCAATAAATTGAAACTTTATCAACATTTTTTTCTGGTAGTGGTTGATGGAACGATACATAAATATACTTAATACCGATTCTTATTTTTATGATGTTCTATTAAACAATTTATTTTGTTAACTTCCTTAAAGAAGTATAAGTTTAGCAATATCAATGGAATTTATGTTTACCATTAATATATATAGAAAGAAAATTGCAATTTTTTAAAATTTAGCCATACTTTCATGTTTTTAATGAAAGGTAATTTTTATTAAACACTGCTTCTTAGGGAATTAATATTATCATTTTTCTTATGAGTTTATTGTATTTATCAGCTCATGTATAATAGAGTTTACTTGTTAATATTTCTGCTAAATAATAAATGTAAATATTAATTTCCATTCATAGTTAAAAATCCATATTTTGAAAATTTTTATAAATAAATTTTTTTTTTTCAAATGTTTTATTAGTTTATTGGGTAGGAAAAAGTTTTTGCTATTTTTTTAAAGAACATTCTAAAATTGCTAATGTGCAAAAATATATATAGTAAATAAATTTTCAAAGAATTTTTTCAATTGTTGGTACAAAATTTCATATAGCAAAAGGTACTATTTTGAAAGTTTGTGAATATTAAAATAAGATTTTATAAAAATAATTTGTGAAGCCTAATCAAGAGGTTTCAAATTTTTCTGCTGCTTCCTGTCTTTTAAAACGTATTTACCATGAATTATAAAATAAATTTTTCAATTTAATATAATACAATCGATTAAAATCTTTAACAAGACTGAAGAAAATTTTAATCAAGAATTTCTTCAAACAATCTATAAAGAATAAAAATTCTAATTTTTCTTAGTTTTAATGCAAAATGTGAGTACTAAATATTTCCTAATTTTTATTAAGTTATTCTTTATCTCTCACAATTTCTTTTCCTTTCTTTTTTCCCCCCAATTATGTACAATTTAGTCCTTTTTTAAATTTAAGTAATGTTTCAATATTTTTATAAAAATGAGTCAAAATTTAATTATTATTTTTAATTAAAAATTGTTTTCTTAATTTATTATGCTTTTCCTGTGTCTACCCAATTTTCTTGCTAGTATTTATGAAGATACTGCAAACTTTGATTTATATGTCATATTTGTGTCATCTTATGTTGCTAATTTAGAGTAGTCATCATAATCTCAAATTCTGTCAGAGCAAAATACAGTTTCAATAAAGGATTCTTTCATTAGTCTTATTTCTAATTAAAATTGTAAGCAAAAATTTTATTCCATATTTTTAAGACATTGTTTTGTCAATAGTATTTTTTTTTTTTTTTTTTTTTGTTGCAATTCACCCAAGGTAATTGCTGTTCACATGGATCACTTAGTATGTTGGATCCTGTTTTTGACCCATTCCATTGTCTAAAGTGAAATGCAGAGCCAAATTTGCAGATCACAATACCAAAATACTTTTATTAACGTGATAAATTTCTAACTGTGCTAATGTGATTGTATGCCAACTTCCATGTGCAGAAAAAGATGATTGCCATATTGACATTACAATTATTAAAGAATATTATTGTAAGTTTACAATTTGTCTTATTAACTTAATTTGATAAGCTGACAGTGTTTAAGGTGTGTTTATTTGGAATTTGAGTTATTAGTTTTAAAGTTAAGAAGCTAAAATTTCTTTTTATTTGTCTGTTACAAGTAAATGCAATGGAAATTGAAGATTGAATTTAATTATTTAAGTTTCAAGCTATGGGGAACAGTCTTCTGACAAAAATGCCTCTAAAGAGTAGTTGATTCTGTTCACTTTTTGCGAGTTAGTTCAAATGTGTGATAAACTCTTTAAGTATCTCATTAGTTATATACAGGGTAGAGTTTTTTTTAAAAGTATGTGTGTTTTCCTGATTAATTGTAAGCATATTGTAAATATTCACATTATTAATTTAGTGTTATTGCTCAATTATTGATTTCTATTCAGAAACCCTACATACAAGGTTCTTTTAAGGGCATAGCTTAAAAAATGAAGTATTGTAAAACCAGAGTTATTCATGTTAATGTATTTTAGCTCAATTACTTATAAGTTGACTCTTACCTTGTAGTCTTGTTTCATGGGATATTTTTAAAAGTATGTGCCAGTGCTTGGTTGATTGAAAACCAAATATTGTAAAAGTTAATATTATTCATGTCATTTAACTTTACTGCCTTGTTGTTGACCCTTTTTCAGTGCCCCTACATTAAATATTTTGTATCAGCATTAATGCTTGATTATTTGGAAGAAAAAGTCACAAACATGTTATTTGAACATGAATAAGCAGTTTATAATTTTTTTTTTACTTCAGTCATTTTATATTTTGTTTTATAACTTTTTCCATTATATATACTTATAAGTTAAAAAATATTCTAGCATATACAATATTCATTATTTAAAATTACTTAATATTGTATAATTTCTGTTGGCATGAAAATTAAAAATCTCTCCAAATAGTGGTCAGAAGTAGGATTTACCCACTTAATATCAGTACTTTAAATTTTTATTAAAACAATTGATACCAGTTATGATAGCTCTAAAGTCAGGATGAATACAAATTCCTATTTTTCTTCAGCTTTTTCTACTAATTTTCAATTGAAACTGTTGCTTTTTACTTATGAACCATCTTATTTATGGCTAAGCTTTCCTTTATTATTAGAACCCTGACCTTTATTTCAATTGCTCAAAAGTTCAACTGCACAAATCTTAGTTGTGATGTTTGTAGTAGGTCGAAGTACACATTAAACTGGTTTAAACTAATTGAATTAGCTCTTGTTTGTAAAAGGAGGCTATAATGTGAAAAACAGATCAAACCAAACAAAATCTTCTATCATTTTTTGATTATTATTTTGATATTGTAAAATATCTTAATAGATATGATTTAATATTCTGCAGGAAGCAAATAAAATTATGATGAAAATGTTTAAAAGTTATATTTGATAATGTGTCTGCTTTATGTAGAATTTCTGTATTCTAGAAAACCTAAAATTTTTCTAAGAAGTAAGTTTTCTTAAATTTTTTAATTGTCAGTGTTCAATTACTTCAATTTGTCTACACTCAAATACTTCTTAAAGTACTAAATATTTCAGTTCAATTTTGTAATACTTTAAGTTTTGAATACAAAATTGGGCTTCTTAAATTATTTATAGTATATGCTATAAATAATTTAAGAAGCCCGTTTTATATTTATAGCTTATGTTTTATTTATAGTATATCATGAGTAAAGCTTTCACAAGAAAAGGATAACTATTTACTGTGATATATTTGTTTTAAAAAATGCTGACAGTTTTATACCTGATGGAATTTAGTTCACTTAGACTCCAAAATCTTATTTACCGTACATTTTATTAGTATTGTATTGTAATTACTTATAATTTAATATTGTTTAAGATTAACAAAGAGAGGTAAATGTATTTTCCATATATGTATGTAATCTACATGTGTTATTTTGAAGATGCATAGATAGCAACAAGTTGGTTTAGTTGCGAATGCTATAAATGAATAATAAAGAGAGATTAGTTTTCAAAATAAATATTGATTTTAGAGATCTTAATTAGTATAATATTATTTCTGTAAATGCAATTATTTTTTTAATCACAAAATTTTTGAAAAGTATAAAACATTCTATAAAAATATTTTTATTTTAGAACGCATTTGAAATGGCTGACCCTCGTCATGATTATTCGCCATCATTTGGGCAAATGGCAGATAAGCCTCTCTTTGGTGTCTCAAAATGGAGGGTAACTATAATTTAAAGGAAGCACCTTTTTTCTCTTAAATCATATTGATTTATTCATATTGATTATCTTATTCTTTTATTAATTTAGCAATTTATTGGATTAGAAAGGCATTTAATAAAAAAAACTCCCCTGTTTGGGGGGGGGGTGCATTTTTAACAAGACTGACGAAAAGTATTTTTTATCATTAACTCTTAAGTTTCCTAAAATAATTTTGTTATAATAAGTAAAGATGTTTTTTAAATTTTATGTGATAGTTATGTCATAATATACTAAAAATTAATTTGTCATTAAAGATAAATTCCAAATAGCATAAATTTGAGTAATATTTTAAAAACAGATATTGTAATATTTAATAAGTAATATTCAAATTTTAATATTAATAAAAATTTTAAAGTGTAATCTTAAATCACCTATCTAAAAATCAAAGTAAATGTAATTAAGTTGAAACCTAGATTAAAAAAATAAAAAGTTTAAATAAATGCTTTAAGGTATGAAAACGTTTTTTCTAATTTATATATGGCTGTTAATAATCTATATTGATATCAGCATTTGAATAAAAATTAGTGAAGAGGATTTCCTTTATCTTTGTCCTATTTAAGGAACATTGTGTTGATATTTTAATATTAGTCAAAGTGTCAAGAATAGCAATCCGAAATTCTCATTGCCAGTGTAAAATTATCATTATTTGATCAAAAAATAGGAGGTGTATATTGGGGTTCAGTTATACAATATTTGTCTTTAGTTGAACTCTAAGGTCTAATGGCCGTATGAGGAAACTATGCAAGTTAACAATAAAATAATTAGGTTTTAAATATTTTAAATTAATTTCTCTCCATTTTTTAACATGATTGTTTTGTAATCATAAGATATATGCTGCATATTAATAAAGTGCTTTATGATAGATTAGAAAGCAACTTAAATTGTCTAATATTTCTTTCTTCCTATCTTTTAAACAAATTAAAAAAAATATTTATTTGTTTTATAGAAGAGAAGAACTATATAATATTTGCCAGTGTATAAAACATATCCGCTATTTATGCACATTTTTAAGAATAAATCTTCATTACTGTTCATTATAATGAAGTTACAGTATTTTAAATGTAGAATATTATAAAGTAATGTGTTCTGCAAATACCCAATTTATCTGGTAAATAACTCCTTTTAATCTTTGTCAAAATCCAGAAACTCATCTGCAAGGCTCAACGAGTCACTTTAAACCAAACGATTATCTGAGTCCTCATACAACAAATTGTCCTCTGTACTATCCAATGCATTACTAATGCATAACTTTTTAAATGATTTAACTACTGTTTATAGGTGTTTACTGTGTCCTATAGGTTATGTTTATTGTTAATTGTTTTGCTAAGATTCTTTCCTGATTTGATCAAGTTCTTATCATATTATCAGATGGAGTGGCGGGAAAGGCCCTTGTAGTCCCATTTTTCTGTTGCTTTGCATGCGCAATCTCACACAGCTTGTATGTTATGTTCTTGTAGTGCTGAAATTTGTTTGAGCCATAACTTGCCAAAAATTAAAAATAAATAAACAGAAATATCATAGACTTAAAAGTTGTTCTCAAAGTGAAAGTTCTTATATGCTAGCAATTACAGTTTTCCTATATATCTAAATTCTTCCCAAAAAAATTATGATACATAGAAAATATGTTTTGATCTCTGATATCAATGCAAGAGTATTTGTTTTAACATCTGTATCTTTGAGTATAATATTTTTTTTAATTATTTCCTTATAATATATGCCCATCAATTCTTGACTTAAATGGAGCCAAGTTCTTTGATTTTAAGATCCATTTCCTTTCACTTTAATGTAATTTGATTCTGTCTATGACAACTGAATAATCAATTTAGGTTAACAAAAGGTTAAGTATTAATATTTCATTTCAAAAGTATTCAAATGCTCATAAGTGCTAGAAACACAGTCTGTATCCTTGATATTTCATTTACGTGATATATGCTGTAGTTATGTGGTTTTTATAAAATATTACTCAATATTTAATGAAATATTTAATAAAAGTTTGACAATTTTTATTGATAATATATATTAAAAATTATTAAATTGAAGTTAGAATATTTTTCAAATCGTGAGAATATTTGTAAAAGATATAAGAATTGATGAATAATGGTAATTTGGAATTCCTTTTATAAGCAAAAATTTTATAATAGTGGAAAGTGTAGAATTTTTTATTTTTCACATATAATAATCATTGAGAAACAAAAGTACTGTATATTTTTTAAATATTTATAGTTTTATACTTCATAAAAGCAATAAATTAAAGACTAATTCAGAAATATTAGGAATATTTAAGTCTAAGTTACCCACAATTTTCAAAACAGTTTAGCTTATTAAAAACTTTGAGAAATGATGTAACTATGAACTAGAATTTGTTAATGAATAAGTTTTTATAATTAAATTGTGTACCCATTATTATTTACTCAATTAAATAAAAATATGTCATTTTGTTTTCCTGCATGAAATTCTTAACAAAAAATTATAAATAGATACTATGTTTTGGCATCTTAAATTAATATGAGAAATATTTTCACTGTGCTTTATTTTTCATTTGTTTCTCTTAATGTCATATTTTTGTTAAAGATGATTAAAATATATTTCTAGGGCCAATGTGATAAATTCCAAACAAATAAAAAGAATGACATACATAAAGAAGCTGTAATTTATTATAATAAAGAAAGTTTCATTTTTTGATTCGCGAACTAAATAATGAAACAATGCATTTAATAAAATTGGAAAACTTTCTTGTCATTGAGTAATGCATTTAAAATTGATTAGAGAATCTGTTTTAACAGAATTTATTTAGCTTTATATAAGAGTTAGTCATCGGAATCATTTGTATCATTACAAAATTTATATTGAAGACTACTTTTTTCTATCCTTTTGAAGACAGTAGATTCTTTTCATTTATACAAATTATTTTTATTTATGTGGCAATTTGCTTTTGTTGAGTACAAGTTTTTTGTAAACAAGAATTATTTGATAGAAAATTTTAAAACTTAATCTATTGAATATAAGTGTTACATTAATATTATATTACAAATATTTGTAACATAATGATTGACAAAGATCTACTTTATCCTGTTGATGATCTTGGCAAAAATATGACTTATGTTTAGATGAGGGAAAAGTATGGTATATAATAATGGAAAAACTTAAATGTTCTGCTTAAAGAAATTAATTAACTTAAGGTTAAAGATAAACATTTTGAAGATGATATATATGAACTTGAAAAGTTTTTTCTAGATTATGCCAAAGAAACTGAAATAAGTAACATAATATTAATTTAAAAGTTAAACTCTTGTCATTGCAGGGCTTCAGAAAATCAAGTAGTAGTATTTATAATACACAAAACATGGTAGTCTTTTGAATAATTAAATAAGCAAGTCATTTTGGAACATGCATATCTAGTATTTGAGTAAATTTAAATGGAAAATATATGACAGAAAAATCTTTTTTAAAAATAATATAATACTTATATTTATTTAGTTTACAATTTTATCATCTCATATTTGTGTAAGTAGTCCAATATGGACAAAAACTTTTGTTATATAGTTTATTTTTTGTAAGTTTATTAAATTTATAGAAAAGAGTTATGATAATAAATTTAAGAGCTTAAAAACCCATTATTATATTCAATATTTAAATAGCTTAGAGAGCTTTAAATACTTAATATTTTTAATTGTAGCGGTAGATTCATTTAATTCTTTTAAAATAATCATTAATTTTTAATTAAAAATATGTTCATTAATTTTACAAATTACTGTTGTTAGTCAAAAATAAAAAATATTATGTGTACATAATTACAGATGTATTTGGTCAAAAATAATAAGTAGAATAATATTTATCCAACATGTGAATGTTGATAAATCCTAGGAAAATTTTATATGACTTCTGGAATTTGTTTCTTGAGAATCTGCAAACCCTGATTAAAAGGTTTGTCAAGAAGTTTATTTTTTGTAAATGCTTTACTATTCTTTTTATTGTATTGTTCTTTTTGCCTTTTATAACCAATTTATTAAAATATGAAGACCTAAATTTAAGTTTATATTTAAATATCTGATATATCAATAAAAAAAACTTTGAGTTTATTTACAATAAACTCAAAGTTTTTTTTATTTATTGTAAATGGTATCTTAAATTACTACAAAATTTTAAACACTTTTATTTAGGATCGGGTTGTGAATACTACTTCTGCTATTCTCACCTCTCTTGTTGTAGGAGTAAGTATTTATTTTTTTTAAATCAAATATTATTTAATTAAATAATTTCAAAATATAAAGTTTAAAAATAATTTCTCCTATAATTGTGATTTATAATTTTAGTGCTTTTTTTAATGTGCTAATGTATTTTAACCAGAACTATTATTATTAATAATAATATTTGGTAATTAATGAATAAATATTTGAAACTCTTTATTTTAAATTTTCAGAGAGAAAGTAGTCTTGTGATAAAATATAAATAAAAAATAGAATTTCAAGATTTTCTTTTTTCTAAAAGTTTAATTTAGATTGTTTGAGAAGCAAATCCACATTTTATTAGAATGGTGATTTTCTTATACATTATAAATATTGTTTTAACTTACATACTTCATTTTGGTACCTTGCAGTTACAATCCCACACCTATCAAACTTGGATTTTTCCTACTAAAATGATGAAAATGTTTCATTTTAAATTTCATTGCTTACAGTTTGTTACTTTAAGTTTATTATAGACTGGAACAATTATGAAAAAAATTTGTCAAATTTAGAATATTGTGGTCACTGTATATAAACTAAAAGTTAAGGGAATTTTTAAAAGCTACTTAAAATTCAAGATGCATCTTTACATCTGTGCATTTTTGAAATAATTGGTAAAAAATTTATAATAAAGTCATTATACGTAGATAAAGATATAATAATTATACGTAGATAAAGATATAATAGTAATTTTATTTATAAAGCAAACTGGTAATGTAATAAATATATTCTAGTTGGTTAACACAGTAAATATTAATGCTTTGACAAATTTGTTAAAAGCATTTTATATGAATATTACCAAAATGATTCTGCTCATTTAAATGATATAAAAACTTTTATTATTTATTTATGACATGCTTTTAAAAAATTATTAATAAATGGATACATTATAGAAAGTATTTTAATTGTAATTTTCTATGGGAGATCTTTTTCAATAGAACTTTATTTATGACCAGTAAACAAGTAAAACAATCATAAAATAGTATCTGAAAATGGAGTACTTTATAAAGGAAAGTATTTGTGAACTATGAATTATTCTGTTTTGAACAAATAATATTTTTAAATGTATGTTTTGACCAAAATATTTAAAATGAATATTTGGAGTTAGAATAAGGTATTCTCCTATTAAATAAATTGTGTAGTTCTTTTTCCTGATTTAAATCATGGATACTTACAAGGAAATAATAACATCATTTATTGCGTATAAATAATTGTCAAAGAAACTTGTGATTCTTCGTTTTCTCAGAATATTATAAATTACAGGTTTCAGTCTACATAAATGAAAATATGATATTCTTTTGCTAGATTGCTATCACCATATTCCATTCTATCATAGTTGATTTTAATCTGTCATATTTTATTATTGTTTCTTATTTGTCAGATCAGTTCCTGAAGATTATTGAATGTTAAAACATGTATAATGGGATTGAGTATTAAGTCCTCCTGAGAATGTTTGATGCAACCTAAAATGGGATCTGGGGGAAGTTAAATGATCACAGCATTTTTATAAATAGGGTATATTTTCTAGATTTGTTATAACATAATATTCTATCAATCACTAAATTGTATCTCATATATTCCACTTTATCTAGGTTGTTTCAAAATATTTATATACTTGTTCAGTACTATTTTCCAATGAAAATGGTTAAAACATTTTCTGTAATAAAAATAGTAAATAATTTTTATAATTTTTTTCTAAAAATCATATTTTATGATTTCTTACAGAGAATGTTCATTAGTATTTGAAACGTAAAATTTAAGAATACTACAATTTTTAAAAAACTTACATAGTAGATGCTCATTTTTACTAACCTCTAATTTACAAATACTCGCTTTTTTACGAATTAATGGATAATTCTTACCCTGACACCAATGACACAATGTTAACTTGTAGTTTGTAAATGGGAATTTACAAACTGAAACTTTGTAAAATCTCCTTTTTTGCAAAATTGCCTTTGTAACAGTTAGCTTCCTTTTCCATTTTTTATTTTTATGATCTGATGTTTATATATATATATATATATATATATATATATATATATATATATATATAT
>JAPDSC010120132.1:321207-337469 GCA_026290005.1 Latrodectus geometricus | reverse complement strand
TATATATATATATATATATATATATATATATATATATATATATATTTCACGCTTGAGAATTTGATTCATTCTTGAATAATGAAGCTACATCTGCAGATATTCCTGACATTTAATGGGGAAAGAACTATGGTGTCAAATTAGATTCCTTAGAGACACATAGAAAGGCATCACATCTTCTTTCTATGCAAGAGCATAGAAATTGAAAATGTTCTTCAAAACTTTAAACTTTGCTCTGTAGATTATTTTTCTTCATTTGAACTCAATTTATTAAGTTTCTATTGTCAAAAGGAAACTGGTTTTATTGAGGATTTTTTGTAGTTTAATTATGTTACAGTTATAGAAATAAATGTGTTTATCAATTGAAATAATAATAAAAAAAAAACTTTTTTAAAGAAGTGGACAAAAAATATCAAATACTTCAAAAATTGCAAAGAAATTATAGAATTTCAAAGAACAGTTTCAACAATTTTAAAAACTCAGAAAAAATTTCTTGAAAAAGGAAATTATAATAGCAAAAGATGTTTCAAATCTTGAATGGATTTAAGTGGTTTCTCCTGCCTATTGTAATTTCTGTCTTAAGCCCATGGATCAGGACATAATCAACAGCTTCAAGAGCCAATATATCAATTAGTGCATGGAATTATGCTGAACAAAAGACAATATGAAGAACATTTCAACATTCAGGCTTTATTAAAGAAACCACAGTAATGCCATGATAATTTACCTGATCACTTGAACAAAAGTCACTCATTCATGAACTCCAATAAAGAGTTCCTTCTTTTGACGACTTTTTGAATATAAAATTACATATGTTATATATACAGTAGAAATATAAATTTAACAATTTAGAATCTCAATTTGCAGTCATTTATCTTTTCCATTTTGCAGTTAGATTCTTCATTTATGACTATACTTAAAAATCATGCTTCTTGCTGTTTTTCAAATAATTTCCTTTAGTTATTGCTGTGTTTTAATTTTATTTATACATTTATTTATTATTGCTATGTATTGATGGTACATTTTTTTTTTTGTTTTATAAGTAGGCTGTTAAGTGTTTTTTTTTTTAAAGTTATTATTTAAATTTCATTCTTATTAATTTCATTAGTCAAGTGTTGAATAAGACTTGTAAAGTTCAAAAGTAAAATTAGAAAATATCCAAAGTTCTTGTTTTGCAAATTGTTATATTGATCCATAGTTGATTTTGTATATCAAATGTTTCTCTTGTAAAAACTAAGATTTTGATTAATATTTTTTTTAAACTGATTATATGCTTTTTGAGATGTTGACTGTTCACACTCTTCTTCCTGGTAGATAGTAATGATCACCAAGTTCATTAAACTATCTGTATTTTCTTTTAAACTTGCAGAGAATAAATTAGCTGTTAATAATCACAAACTTATTTCATACCTTAACGCAAAAAATCTAATAAAAAATATTTATTAAATATATTTTTCTATTGTACACTTAGTTTTTACTATAAAATTGCTGCAACTTATTTTTTTAATAATTCTAAGTTTACTATAATATAATTATTCATTAATATTTTAAAAAATAGGAAAAGAAAATTTCAAATGATTATTAAATAAGGAAACATTTGCATGAAGAAGTAATTAAATCACAACTGTCATGAAATTAATTTCTTATAATTAATTTACATTGAAGCTGTTGTATGTATAATATACATTATTTAATTATGATACTATTATATTAAATATACATTATTCAATATAAAATTTTGCATTCATGATTTTCTAGTGCTGATTAATGTTAATGAGAAGAAAAATATGAGACTTAATTTAAAATAATATTGCTATTTTATTTAAAGTTGCAATTGGTTTTATTTAGGCATTTATTTTATGAGAGTTACAGTACAATTTAAATTTTGTAATTGAGTACTATTTGATTACAATGAATTAAGTTTGTTGAAAAATGAGGAATATTTTATATGTTAACCTTTGGAGAAAATTTGTAGCTCAGATTATTAAATTATTATATTTATTTTATTTTGAAATTTGAATATGTATTTAATATATTAAAATAACTTTGTTTCAAATACTTTCATGCAATTTTCTAAATAAAAATACTTTTTTACTCTATTTTTGTATTCACAAAAGAAATTTTCCTTCATTAAAGATTTTTTAATTTTTCCTACCATATTTTTCTTTTTTGTGTATCTATCAACTATTTTATTAAGCATAATATGGTTTTTTCATCTTTGTATATTTTTTAATATAAACAATTATCTAATGATTAAGGTATAATGGATTAAAATATTAGTATAGGTTCAAATATGTGCTTATTTTTGAATCAGCCAAACTTATTGTTGCATGTCTCCTTTGAGATAAATATTAAATGAATAAATATTTAAATAAAATACAGTGACTATCTCTTGTGACTACTTATTTATATTTAATAGAATTATTTTCAATTCTTAAATATTGTATATAAATATTTTATTTCAAAATATGCTGTTGTGGAAAAATAATTGATATTAATGATATGTCTTTTAGGTAACTGTCATAAGTGCATTCATTTTTCCTCATTGGCCACCTTTGGCATTTAACATTTTCTTTTCCATTTGTATTTTGCTCATGTGTGTATCTCATATAACACTGGTAAGTATTTTTGTATAATCAATTTTATGACTTGAACATTAAATTTGCAAATTGTGCTGGTCATGTAAAAATTAACAAGAACAGTTAAAATAATTTGTTTACTTTAACGCAAAATAAATCAAGTTTGTGTGCAGTTATAGAGATTAAAGAAAATTTTTTACATTGAAAAAAGTTTCTTTTTTTCACCTGTGTTATATCAGAACACAGAAACAACTCAAGAGGATGCTTTTAAAGTTGGCATTTTATTACTTTTTGTTGCTTTGTTTACTTGATGTTGTTGTAATCCTTAAAACTATGTATTGCAATGCAAAACGTATTAGGGTGAATAGTAATGAAATTTTCTTATTATAATAATTTAATTATTTTATTGCTAGCAGTAACATTGTAAAAATATATATTTTTTTCCTGTAGAATAAAATGTCATTTTTTTAAAATATGAAGGAATTCTTTATTTAAAAAAAATGACACTGAAAAATTAAATATAAAGCAACATCGATTGATAGACTTGCCAAATAAATCCATAATTGATCTAATTCATCTGATTTAGCTGCAATTGATAGTTGCTTAGATACTTTTTTGCCCATCATATATTAGATTTTTGGAATTGAATACCTATTAAAAATCCACAGAATATGGAATTTATGAGTTTAAGAGCTATATAGATTATAATATAAGGGGGGGGGGCTAGCTAAATATTTTCAAAATAAAGGGTAAAAAGGTTCAGGGTGGAAATATTTTTATTTTTAACCTACCCTAAAGCACACATATTAGCATGAAAATATTACTGTTATATACAGAGAGGTGGGGATTGGCTGCCATAATTCACAGTCTTGGTCCTCACTGAAAAATTCCCCTGCAGAGCAGTAAAAGGCACTCATTGGATGTTAGAAGAGGGTACAATAATAATTTATTTTATTTACATTTTATCAAAAGTACAATTATGACAATAATTGTTTTAACTCAGAATAAGTTTGGAAAACATATGTATGTGTTATAAGACCAAATCCCGCATATTAATTACATAAAATCCTAATATTAGTTATTTTCTTTCCAAAATTTGAAAAAAAAATATTTAATATGATATAAGAACATTAAAAACAGCATTAAGACATTCTAAAAGTAAGCCTAGTCTTGAGAGTTAGAATTGCTGCCAAAATCATGCTAACCAGACAATTGCTTGATAGGAAATCACAAAAATGATCTTTTCAGTTATGTTTTTATTTAAAATGATTTCGTAGTTACTAACCATAGCATGATGAAATAGTATCATTCCATAGTTGCAGATAAAGTTTATATAAATAATTGTCATTGACTGATAATTGACACACATTAATGCAGATGTATTAAAATTATTCAATTTTCTTCCAGATAAATATTAATATTTTCAGATAAGCATTAATAAAATTTATATATTTAAAGGTAATGTTATATACAAGCATTGTAAGCATTGATGAATTCTGAATAGAGTTCATTTGCATATATGAATATCATTTGCCAACTTAAAACACATTTGGTACATCTTGGTTTTGATGACCACTGTAATAAATCGTCAAATCATGAAAGAAAGGGAACACAGAGGAGCAACCATACACAGTTCCCCTTCAGTTTGCAATTCAACCATGTGAAATTGTACTATTTTTTCCCCAATTGAAACCTTGTAAAAAAATGTTAACAATATTTAATTTACTGAGAAGTGCTCATACTCAAAATGTAGAAAGATTGTGGGGCTCTGTTAAGTGGTGAAATTAAAGACAAAGAAGTACTTGTCACGTTAGTTTGTTATCTTGTGGGCTAAGTTAAAATTTGTGTTGATTGCTGATTCAATTTGTCAGTAGCATGTAATTTTCTTTATTATAAATTTTAAAATTGGCAACTTGCCATGCATTAAAAATAATTTTTGGAAATGAACGAGGTTTCATTACGTCTTTTTTGTAATAAATTTATACAGAATTTATGTAATATATTAATCATATCAATGTTTATTATTATGTTTTTACTTTAAAAGTACATTAGAATGAATGCTTTTTTAATAGCTCAATTGTTTGACTTTAATGAATAGATTATTCAGTTTATGATTAAAATTTTATGGAAAATAATGTGGATATGCACCTGACTTTTACCATATATACAATCAAAAGTTTTTGAATTTTATACACAGTTTGGAAAAGAAATGCAATATTTATCTTGTTTGATATCATAAATAAAGTTTTATAAAACCTAAAAAGTTTTGAAATATTTGAATGTTTCAAGATAAAATAATTTACTGATATATTTTAATGTTCTTTAGTATCTAAAATATTTCAAATGCTGTTTATTTGTTTGTCTAGTTCATAATATCATCAGTAATTCTAGATCATTTATGTGAAATTATTGTTCTTACAGTTTTTTTTTCCCCCTCCAATTTCAAATCAGTAGCTTTTATTACTTTATTATATATGTTGCAATAGTAGTGAATTAAAGCAAAATAGCCTTAAGTGCAACATTATTTTAATATTTAAAGTTAAGCCACACACAATCATAAACTGAAACAAAAACAAAAAAAATTAACAAAAACAATCTTAACACTTTTAGGTCAAAAGCTTAACTAAGTCTTTTATTATTTGTACTAGGGGCGCTCTTCGATAGTTCACAAAGAAAAGAGTATAAAGTGTCCCAATGCATTTTTTGTAATTTTGATAGTTATAGATACATTTTTTAATAAATTTATTTCAGTCAGTATATACAAATATTTCATTCAGTATATTAATTATCTTAATGTATTTTATGTGTTACTGGATTTTTAGTGACATAGCACTTAATATTTCTTCAATCTACAATAAAAAGGACATAGATATTTGTTACTTCCTTTAAGGAGATATTCTATGAAAATATTTGCTATACTTTTAAATGATAAAACATGAAATATTTGAATTTATTAGTTATTATCTTGGTATCGATTTAATAATTGTATTATTTTGTACCTGCTATATAATTAATTTTCTATTAATTAACATGCATTTTTCAATTCAAATTATATATGAAATAAAATAATTGAATATGAGGCTTAGTTGATTAATTAAGATATTTTGTAATCACTTTTAAATAAATAATATATTTAAATTCATGGAAATCTAAATAATCTTATAGAATATTCTAGTAGCAAATAGCAAAGATAAATTTGGTTGGTTTTTTTTTATTAGATAAGAAATTAAAAATGTTTATAATAGAAGAAATCTTGCTAGCCATTTGAATTTACTTCTTCAAATGAAGCAAAATGAATTTTGAGTAGTTTTGCTTTGTGAAGAGATAATGATAAACTTAAAATTTCACACCATTTTCATAAAAAAAAAAAAATAATAATAAAATAAAAATAAAAATAAAAAAAATGGGATTTTTAAAACAAATTTATGCTGAACGGTTAAAAACTTTAAGAAACATTTATAACTAATTAGTTCTTTGAGAAACATTCAATTCTAATTACTTTTTTATTTGTTATTGAACATAAATGTTTTATTTACAGATACATTGGTACAACGAAGGAGGTGTGGATCCAAAGTTTCGTGTATTAATTTATTTTAATACTGTACTTATTATTTTATTCTGTATTTGTGCTAATTGTTATTACCATTCCTGAAAGTTTTTATTTTTCAATTTTACTGCCAAAACTCATTCCATGTGTGTTTTATAGATATAAGCATATTTCTAGTGCTAAAATTGTAAAATGCAGAAAGCTTGTTTTTCATGCAAAATTATAAGTTATTTTGTATTTACAGATTTCATTATGTTTATTAACTAGATATTGATTTTTATATGAAAAATTTGAGACTAAATAAGGTATATAATTATTTAAATTGAAAATTTTATGTAAAAGATTAAAAGCTATTTCAAAAATTTTATCTAAAAGATTAGAAGCTAATGTTGAGATGTAGACTGCATATTGATTCACTTAAAAAATGTGTGCTTTTATTGTGTTTGTGGTCTATTTTTTTGAAGTTATCTTTGACAACAAACTAAATAAAAGATGCTTTAGTAATTCTGTATTTAAATGTTTTCAACTATTTTAATTAAGAAAACTGAATCTTAATTCATAGAAGGTTCTTGTTTTTATTAAATAAATATTATATTGAAAAATGGCAGAAACATACTAAAAATGTGTTCATTAAAGAATTCTTTGATGAGGTAAATCTAGGCATGCAGTGATTAGAAATTAATCTGTCCATTGCTGTTTTTAATTGAATTCCCAGCAAAAAGTTATTTTTTCCTTTTTAAGAGACATAAAAATACTCAATTCTTTTAATACGTGTGCACATGCATTTTATTTGAATTTATCAAAATGCTTGTAAATTTAATTTAAGAAACTTTAAATACTGTAAAAACCACTAATGTGATGGTGTATTATTTTTTTTAATAAATATTTCTCATTTATTTATAAGTAGAAAATTGATTCTTAAGTACAGTTAAAAAAAATAAATAAATCGCGTATAAATTTAGGACTTGTATTTCTTTTCAAAGCACTTATGTATAATTGCGAAATATTATTAACTTAATTTGGATGCTAAATAACTAAAAATATTGATTGGAACAAATGAATTGAATGAAAGTAAGTGTAATGTTTGATAAGAGTAAAAAATAAGTTAATTTGTACATAACATTTTTACAATGTGATTTGTATATTTTTATTATATAAATTTTTATGAAGCTTCTAAAATTAACTTGTACATTGATTTGTTATCTTTTTTCATAAATTTATTGCAAAATGGAAATATGTGATATTTTGATAATAAACTATACTTGTTCTTCTTAGGTAAAAATTCATTTATTGAAATTTTATATTTTTTTAATTTTTATATTGTTCCAAATTTATGGATAAGCTGAGAATTTAATCAGTGAAATTAGATATTTTTATACTCTACATTATTTATTTAAATATATTTGCTGTACTAAATATTCTCTAGTTTATTTGTTGAATTTTTTGAATTTATGTTAAATAACTCAAGTTTCACTCTTGCTAATTGACTGATAGAGCAATATGTTTATTTTATTACTAATATTATAAATATTTATTTTCCTTTATCACCTACAATAAAGAACAAATTCAATTCTACATTTGAACATTTAAATTAAATGCAATGTTCCAAAATTATTTTTTAAATTGTTATTTTATTTTTATTTCACTATACTGACAATAATACCTAATGAGCTTGTATTAAAAATGTATCAAAATTAAGAAATTTTGAAAAATATATTTTAAGTATGTTCATTAATATATGAGATAGAAACTAATTTGGAAAAGTTATTTTACTTACACAGTTTTTCTTTGAAAATTATTGGAAATAAATTTTATTATTTTGAATTTATTATTTATACATTATGTGCAGTTCGATTTGAGAAATTTTATTTTTTGATTGTGATAAGCTTCTAAAATTTCAGTACACAGAATAAAAGACTAAATAATTAATATTATATTTTATTAAAAATGGCTGGAACATTTAATACAGCATTTTTGGATGCATAAATGAAGTCTTTCAGATAGCTTTCACTTGAATTTAGAAATGGTATGTGATTGTTAATAATGTACTCAAAGAAAACCCTAAAAATTTTAACTATATTAATGTTCTTTGCTAAAATAATTAAATCACAAATTCATTTACTTTGAAAACATGTATTAAAAAACTGATTAAATTAAAATATTATTCAAGAAAATAAGAACAATATATGTGCTAATATAAGTTTTCATTTTGTATTTTCCCACATATTTATAAATTTTTAGATAGTCTTGATAATTTTATTAAAATTTAAATATTTTTTTTGGAATTTTTAAAGAATTAGAATGCATTATATTAGTAAATGTATTGAAGTATTTACGACCAACATTAATTTAAAATAGGTTTAAAAAGTTTAATGTAGAAAATAGGCAAAATTCAATATATCAAATTTAACATAACTAGAAGTATATATATAGTTTGCATGAACCATATTAATTTTATGAATTAATATTGTAATCTTGCAAATCTCATCAATATTTATATAATGTAGTTATACTACTGTACTTATAGATGTATTTTTGGCATGAAGATTTCATCTTAAGTTACTTCCATTATCTCTTATTTAATGAATATAGAAATTATACTGTTTTTTCCTAAAGATTTTAATATTTCAAACACTTTAAACATCTACAGTGAAAAATTGTTGCCCCCCCCCATAAGATTATATCTGCAAATACAATAGTGTGCTCAATTCTTTTATTTTATTTGTACCACAACATAGTTAATATATTTTGAAATTTAAAAAATGTAGCTTTGGAGCCATTAAGATCGTTTCTTTACTTACTTACTTAAAAAAAAAAAAAAAAAAATGAAAATTTATAAAGTCATTGATGATTATTTGTACTATAAATATCAGTGTCTTACAACAAGATTGTTACAAAGAAAATGTTAAACATTAATTTTCCAATAAAATAATAATACAAAAAGCAATAACTGTGATTAGTTTATCCTTGAACTTGTTTAGAAAACTAACCTATAAATGTAGTATGAATTTACAAATGTTGCAATTAAAAGCAAAAAAATTTGTTATTTTATAAAAGTAACCATTTGTAAAACAAACTCTTCAGTTATTATCAGAATATTTTAGGAAGAAATCAGTATTTAATTGAATACATTTTTTTTAAAGTAATTTTTATTATTTACTTGGTAAGAATACTTATATTCAAAGAAGTTTTCATAAAAAATAAACATTTCCCTTTAAAAATTGAAAATAATTAAAAAAATAAAACAACTTGGAAAATTTCAACCATTATTAAGTATTTATAATTGAAATAATTGTTTAAAAAAATTTTCTATGTATACTGTTACTACAAATAAAATTTTATTTCAAGTCAGATAAATGGTGTAGATAAATCACTTAAAGCTCAAAATATTTTGTGAATGCTATTAAATTAAGAAATTTGCTGCTATAATTTAAACATGTATTGTTATTAAGCAGTGTTTCCCAAGCCTCACAAAAAGTTTTACATTTTTTTTTAAATATCTTCTGAACAGTGAATTAATATTAAATATGGCTTTAAAAAATGTAATCTTTTATTTGGTTGTATAAATTCAAAAATAATGTATTAAATGCTACATAAAATTTTTCAATGTTAACTATGTAATGCTCAAACTGTATCTATCCCCACCTTCAAAAATAATAATTTAGCCAAATATTTTTTCTGGTATTTATATTAATTGAATTTTAGCATAACTTTTATTATGTACAAGATATTTTTTATTTCTATTATATTCTTCTTAATATAACTTATTTTGATTGTCAAACAAATTTTTAACTTTTGGACTAATTTTGATAAATTATGTTAAGCATTATTTCTCCCTCTTTTTTTATAATAATATTTACAGTGAAATATTTTAGTTGATAACAATTTAATCTCAAAATTTTCATCATTTAATAAACTAATCTCATTACATATGGTAAAGAAATGCTTAGTTCTCCCAATTTTCTTTTATATATAATATTGTATGCATAAAAGAAGTTAAATATTCCATAAGTTCGATGTGCTTTATGCAATGAATTCAACAAGATTCTTGTGCTTAAACACTTGGGAAATGCTCTTATGAATAAAATTTTACTTTTATAGGAGTAATACATTTTTTTTTTCTCAATTTGTTAAAACACAAAAAATGTCTTTCTCCTTATGTTGTAGAAAATAAGAGATTTCATTATTTCTATAAAAATTTTTCCTTCTACTATATTTTATTTGGTTTTCAGATTAGTAATGTCGGCATTAAAAGATTGATAGTTATAAAAACCAAAGATTTTAGTTGTAATTGTGTCAAACATGTTTATCTTATTCCTTTCTACATCTTTGAATTCAATTGATTTTGTTTTTATTTACATACTTATTTTAATGTTAATGATGGTGATCTGTGATATAGCTGAGTGGGAGAATTTTATGGTAAAAATCATAAGACAAAGAATTGCATTGCTCTGAACAATTAACATTTATTTGATACTAAATTTTTGTTTTTTCTGTAACCACATTTATGACATTTTTTATGTATGTATTTAGTTATGTGTAAGACCATTTTCTGACAGATGTATCTTTTCTGATTCCATATCTAAATTTGCAGTTTCTGGGCTACCACTTGCTGCCAACATGGGATCTGTAAAAAATATCCATTTGTTATTTCATTATATTGTATATTTTTCTTTTTTCTTTAAAATAATAAAAATAACTTTTTATAAAAGTTTTCTTATTCAAAATATTACATTATCACTAAAACTTATTTCTAACAGATAATTCTCTAAATTAATTTTGAAGATTTACCCAGTTTCATAATAGTATTTTACATTAGTACGATATCAATTTAATACAAGATTATTTTTTATAACATATAGCAAAAACCTGTTACATTAAATATAAAATGTACATGTGAAATGGTGTGCAGATAAATCAATAATAGAACCAAAAATATTAAATTTTTCTTTATTTAGGATGTCAACTTGCATAACTAAAAATCTGATGAAGGGATGACACACTAATCCTCCTTTAACACATTGACTGCCAGTCACATGAGTTAGATTGATAGTGATTGCCTCCCATATGCAAGTAAATTGTATTCAGATGCCAACATACTTATTATAAGAAATATGATTTAAAATTTTAATAAAAGATAATTATGTGATATTTAAGCCTTTTGTTAATGAATATTTTAATGACGTGGAAGTGCTTGATTGGCACTACATGCCAAAATTTCCCCCATATAACAAGAAAATTACAAAGACATTATTAAAAAAGATACATACAGAGTGTTATTTATGTAGTATCTTTGAACAATCTAAGCAGTAACTGGGAGATCCTTCACAAAATTTACAAACATATGTTGTATCTTTACATTTCCCTTAGGAATAACAACTTTTGCATTGCTTTCTTATAATTTTTTCTTCCTGTGTATGCAGTACATGTTCAGTTTCAGTAAACTTCGTATCACGGATAAACGGTAGTCATACAATGACTTATTTTCATTGGAATACTTATTATAGATAAAGTGGGAATTGTTCATCATTATTTGCAAAATATGCTCAAATATTTTCATGGGCCATCTAATTGTTTTTCTCTCACAAGGATGGTAAGCAAGTATCTGATTTTATCAATACCGGCCATAAATTTATTATATTGAATTACTGGTAGAGGTTTCGATTTTATTTCACCTCTTTTGTTTGTTATTTCCATCATATCATTTTTATATTCATTGGAAATGTAAGGGACATTATCCTGCCACTTTGCAATCATCACACCATTAGCATACTTTACTACATTTTGCTCTTTCTTCAGTTTTTTTTTTTTTTTTTTTTTTTGTTTAACTCTTTCGGATATGTCTTGTTCTTTCCGATTGTCCTAGTGCTATGAGTTTTCCTATCAGCAAGACATTTTGCCAGTTCATAGTTGTTATAATAATTGTCCATAAATATGTTATGTCCTACATTCAGCATTCCCTCCAGTAAATTAATATCGACTTTTAGTGCTAGTCCTTTTCCCTAAGAATCATCCAATATGCCTTATATACCATAAATTTCAGAACCATACCATCAGGTGCTGTGATGATGTACAAGTTGATACCATATTTATGACATTTATTTGGTATATATTGTCTGAATATAAGCCCGTCCACACCACAATACCATCGACCCATTTAAGCTAATCTCACACCCTGGGTAATATATTTCAGATACACGTGCACTGAACAAATACACCATCTCTTACTTCATACACTCAATCTTTTGAAAGTTCTGTATTCTGATCTGGGATTTGATTACGAAGTACAATGCCCTCAGTAACAACAAAAATCGATTCCTGCTCATATTTTCTGAAAATGCACTTAAACCAAACAGTGAATCTGTTTTCCAGTAATTTTGTATAGTTTCCATATGTAATATCAATCCCACAAATACCAAAAGTGTTCACAAATTCTTTTGTGGTGGTGTCCTTCCAAGCATTGATGCAAAAATGTTTCTTTTTTTTACAGCGAAAAGTACTTTGTGAGCATAATCATTAGTTTCAACAACTATGATTCTTCATCTTTAGAATCCAAAATATCATGGGTACCTGTTGGAGGAATGAATTCTTCCTCACTGTCATAACTAAAATCGCTCGGGTACTCATCCAATAGCTCAGACAACAAATTTGTAATTTTTTCATCCGTAAGCCCCTTATTATATTGAACTTTTCCTTTTTTTTTTTTGGGTGTGAAGGCTCAGCATTATCTCTATAACTCATACCAAAAGATTATTTTATCAATAAAAAATAAAACAATAATTTCGAAACCGCGATTATTTATACGTAGTTTATAATCTGTCACTTTATGTCAATACCATAAGAAATGCCCTGAATGAAATGTCAAATGAACTCGAGAATGAAAAACAAGTAGAGGATTTTCCCCCGCTAGCGCGTGACAAGCTACTGGGACATCACCTCACATCATGCGCTGAGACATGATTGGCAGCCAATGAGTTAAGGTGGGCCTATGACCAGAAAAAAAAAAATCATAATTATATTTTAAGTAATATCAAATTTGTTTTCGCTATTTACATTGCCCTCTTACAACATTAACACAAATAAAATAAACATTTTTTATAATTATTGTTGATTTAAGAAAGTTGAATTGTATGATGTGAAAAGGACATTTTTCAAAAATTAAAGCACACATAATGAATCAAAATATAATGTGGTAAAACTTTGACAAGTCATCATTCAGAGAATTTTGATGACTTAAGGGGAATAATAAAAATGCCTATTTAACTAAATGCATCAATTTAAATATATAATTGCATATATTTATAATTTAAGACTAATACAAAATATTTTATTGCTTGAGAACAATTTAAAAAAAAACTTCAATTCATAATGGTACTTTGTTTACAGTAACTGATCTACATAAATAAAAATTAAGTTAGAAAAATTGGCATATTTAATTAAGTTAAATGTATACCTATTTATTTTTATTTGAATATTTTTAAAGTTCTACATATTACATTTTTTCTGCACATTTTATTTATCTTAAATTTTTTGCAAATTTTACTGCAAAATCTAAGATACTTTAAAGTTTACAATTGATGTTAAGAAACATCATTTTGTGTCTTTAGCATTAAGGTTGTGAATTTGTGTTGTGGTTTCAATGTCACTTTCATCAAAAGCACTTCCATGATAATTCTCCTTTAACCACTTGTGCTGGAAAGACGTGCCACGCTTGTCGTAAATCTCTTGTCGCAGAATCGTCAATGGTGTGGTATGTACGTCGTCATTATATACATATATAATGATATTCTATATAACAACGAGTCATTCCGTACTGTTCCGGTACATACGTTGATGAATTTTTTGCCAGCACAAGTAGTTAAAAGTTTCTTGTTAAAGCCTTTATAATTGTTTCAACACAAAATGACACACTTGACTATCAATTACTACATATTCACTTATTTGGACAACTGAGCATATATATATATATATATTACGGTTTGTATTAAATTTGCTAGGCTTTTGGAATCTGATCCAGGGTATTTCAGTTCAACTACATTTTGCTTTAATTATGAGCAATAAAAATCCTATATTTATAAAAATATCTTAATTGCTTTTTAAGATACTAAATTTAAGCAATCATGGTTTTCACACTTAACACACAAGTTTTTAATTTCCATTAAAAAATATGAATTATACGAGGGTCACTCTGAAATGTTTGAGATACAACTAGGTTTTTAAAGTTACACTTACAAAATTTTAGATGTGTTCAAAGTAGTCTCCTCTAGCATCAATGCACTTTAGTAGATGAATTTTCCATAGATTAAATGCCTCAAGCCATTCATTTCTTGGAATAGATGAAAAAAATGCATTTATAAGCACATCAATCTCTTCTTCTGAATGAAAACGACGTCCACATAAGTTCTTTTTTAGATTAAAGAATAACCAAAAGTCGCACATAGCTAGATCAGGTGAATATGGTGGATGTTCGATCACTTTAATTTGTTTTTGTTGAAGAAACTCGACTGTTAATCCAGCTGTATATGAAGATGCATTGTCATGGTGAAGCATTAGTTCCCTAATATTCAGTTCTTGTAGAATTTCTGGAAGACATTTAGTGGTATACCAGTTTGCTATTACTGTCTTCTGTCCATCCAACTTGATGGCTTTGACCAATCCCGTACTTCTGAAGAAAACGGCATACATAACTTTTTTTAGTGTGCGTTGTTTTTTCACCATTGTCCGCGTGGGATCATCTTCAAAGACCCATACTTTGCTTTCTTGACGTGATGGAACGTCAAAAAACGGTATGTACGTTTCATCACCTGTTACAATTTTAGAAATGATGTGGTGGCCACCATCATTTAACAATATAAGAGTTTCTTTACTGATTATGACATGCTCCTCTTTGTAATGCTCAGTTAGGAACCTAACAACAAACTTTTCTCATATGTAATTCTTTATGAATGATTTTGTGTATGGCTGCGGATCCAAAGTTAAGTTCCTTCAGTATCATTTGATAGGTACAGAGATTATCATCCATTAATATTTTTCGTATGGCAGACACATTATCCGGGATTACTGCCGACGGCAGCCTTCCTGTGTGTTCTTCATCCTCAAGAAAATTGCGACCTCTTCTAAATTCTCTAAATCATCTGAATACAGTAGCACGAGCTGGAGATTCTGATGAATCTCCAGCTCTCCAAATGCTAATTGCAACCGTTGAACGCATTCTTCTTGATTTAATCCTGCTTTAAAATCGTTGAAAATTATAGCGCGAAAATGTTCACGCGTCAACTCCATTTTCTCTTCTGTTTTAAATTTATTCTAAACTAAACAAGTTGAAGTAAGTCAGTGAAAAATCGTCTTCTGTGTTAAAATACTTTGTATTTTAAAATTAAACCGTTATTTTTATATTGTAAATTCTCATCTGCGTGTACCTCAAAAAGTTCAGAGTAACCTTCGTATTTATATATATAAACATTTTAAATCGTGAATGAATGAAACCCTGGTTTAGAGGTTGTAAAACTGGTAAAATTAAGAGCCAAAAAAGCCATTTTGATTGCTTTTCAAGTTTTTTGAGTGAAAAAGAGTAGAACTGTAAATACAATTTCTAACATAAAACCATTTAACAAATATATATATTTTTTGGATTGTTAATGAGATTTATGCATTTGAATTGACTGCTGAACTTGATGCTTCACAGCCTTTTTCATCTTTAAAACAATATATCTCGAAAAAATCAATAAAACATTTTAATATAAATTAAACCTTTTATTCTTTTAAACAATCTTCTATAACATTGACATTTGTGACTTCTCTTATTCTGAAGCTTTTAATATTTGGTTTCTTCAATGTAAAGCTCTTTCACATTAGATGAGATAGGAATTTTTTTACTTCTGATAAATTTTTATAAATTTAATAAAGTAATAAAACTTGATTTTTCAAAAAGAATAATTACATTTTTTTTAAATAAATATATTGGTGCTGCGCATGAACAGATTTGTTTCCTTAAATTTTTTCAATCATTTTTAAAATCTATTGGATTACAAGAAAATTTCTAATAAAGATGCAGCTTAAACTACTTTGAAAAATACTTTGTACTCAATCTAATTTTGGTAAATGGTTCTTTTTCTAGCTTCTAAAGGAGTCATCTTCTG
>JAPDSC010120132.1:279191-321197 GCA_026290005.1 Latrodectus geometricus | reverse complement strand
CCATTGCACACATGAGTTTCAAAGGTCAAAACCGTTTTAATTTTTGGACATCTGGTGATCAAATGTAGAAGTAAGCAGTACCCCTATATGCTAACAAATGGTGCTAGTAATACTTTCAAAAGTACAATATAAAATTAAACATTAAATAGAAGTCGAAGGGAGTGAAAGTACCTTTTGTGAAATAAAGTAACATATAACCTTTTTTAAAAGTAAATTTTGATTTGACATGTTTTTTTGTAATTTACTAATAATGAAAAGAATTGAGAAATAAAAAAAATAGCAAAAATATCATAGAGGGGCCGTGGTGGCCTGGCTGGTTGGGGTATTCATTCATGTTATCAACATACTGATGCAACAAAACATTCATAAATCAATAGAATTTGCAATATTTTGTCATTCAGTCAAGTAATATGGCGTTATGTTTGATTAGCTATAAAATTAAAATAGTTCTCAAAGAATATAACATGAAATGTTTTTATAAAATGAAACATTTTCAAAAACAATTCCAGCAATATTTAAGAAAGTAGAGGCTACAACTCACACCAGCTTTTATGAAGCTCTTGAAATGGTAAAACTTAGAAAACTACTTTCCAATGTAGAAATGGTTGGTTGATTGGGTTTTATGGCGCAAAGCCCAAAAATGGACAAGCTGCGCCTCCAATGTAGAAATGATCAATGAAATCATAACTGCAGCAGATGAAGAAATAAGCTCTGAAAAGGTAAATTTATACAAAACTGTTAATTTGTGAATAAACATCAAAGGGTAAAAGGAATTTCAGAAAAAATATCTTAACTGTCAGACAAAATGGACATTTTGAGTTTTCTTTGGCCTTGAATATGTCAAGGGATCTGTCATACTCTAATTTATATAAAAGTAGATTAAAGCTATGAAGAACTTAATTGTATTCAAAACACAACTATAGGGGAGAATATTTCTTGGGGAGTTAAAATGCCACTAGTAAAATAAAATTTTGATGCAAAATCTTGAAATCTATTACAACTGATGAAGGCACATATGTCGCAAAAATAAATGAGTGGCTGTTCTTGTATCAAAGAATAAAAAATGAAAGTGGTTCAAAATTATTTGTATCCTTCATCTACAGTTCTTGTGTAGAAAATTTGAAATTCTAAAATCGGTCAAATTAGCTATTAATTTTGTTTGACCTATTGAGTTGAATCACCAATTTGACAAAGCAAGTTTATTGAAGAGATTTGAAAAATGACTAGTATATCATACTGCCATGTGCTGGCTTAGTTGCAAAAAAGTTTTTTTTGGGAGCAGTGATTGAAATTATTTTAATGGAAAGCATTGCCGTCACTGAATTACAAAATAGTGAATGGTTATTTAAATTTGACAAAATATATAAAAAAACTGAATTTGAATCGAAAAGATAAAATATTTCTGGCTTATACACTGATATCAAATAAAACTTTTTTTTTTAATTATAATTACATAAAGGTGTTTCCCACATCATAAACACATGAAATATTCAGCTACACTATTGAATTTCCCATCAATTTTACAATTGGAGATAAATTTTGATATTAGTTTCTCAGACTTTGATGATATTATGAATAAAATTAAGATTTCTCAATCCTTTTCACACTAACACTGAAGTCATAGTTAGAAAGTATTCATTTACAGTAAAGCGATAAAATTAAGCTTCAGAATTCATTTTTGTTGATATTACAAACAAATAAAACATGTACTATTTGACAGTTTACATAAAATTCGTGGTTGTTTTCTATTTTTAGAACTATCCATTTGCATGAGAAAACATTCTCAAAAATAAGTATACAATATTAACAAATCTTTGTCAACTGAACATCTTAATTCTTAATAAATAATCCAAGCAAAATTGATCCATGACTATAAACTGTTATCAGTGGGAAATCTCAACTACATATAAATCTTATATGTTTTTTGCAAGTGGAGGATACTTCTTATTAAGCTTTAGCTAGAAACTAAATAAAATCCAAACTATCACAATAACAAGTCTTGCTGAACTGGATATGACTCGTGATCTAAGTTTGAAGATCTTCTGACAAATTGTGTTTTGATAAATATTGGCTTCTTTTATTCTTCTGGAATTCTAATTTATTAAATCTTTAAACAGTTTCTTCTGGGCATCTACTGCTGCTCATCCCTTTTTCATTTTTTTAAAAACTAATTGATGGTATAGCAAGATTCCATGAATAAATGAAAATGAAATTATTATTCAGTCTTATTTTGTAGTCATTGATAATAATGATAACAAAATAAATTAAAATGTTATCAAGCTTTATCTGTATTAAAATTGTATGTTTAAATAAAAATTTTCTAAGTTAATAACAATTTTTCCATTTAAAGTAATGGGTAATAGAAATATAATAATAAGGAATTTTATTTAAAATTAGAAATGCTTTGATTTAATATTTGAAGAGAGGTAGTTACAAACTAATCATGGAAATATATTTGTATTTTCATTTAATTATATGTACACACAATTTTCTGTATCTGGTTTTGTTTTGAAATTTTCTCACAAGCAGATATTTTCCAAATTTGTTATTTATAATTTAAATTAAATAAGATTCCCTGGTTGGTACACATATTTAAATATTAAATAAAATTCTGTTTCTTTCCACATCAGTATTTTTAATATAAGCTATGCTTGAATTAAAAAATAATTATACTCAAAGAAATTATGTCAATGCAGACAAATTGGAGAATTTAAAATTTCCCAGATTTAAAGATCATTAGCATACTTTAATTAAGGATACACATTGAAATATAATGTATATATATATGGAGGGGGAAAAAACATCTGCTACTTTTCTATAACTAAAAATGGTATTAACATAATAAAAGAATGAATGAAACCTTTCAACTGTATTAGCAGATTGCAAAACTTATTTTAAAACACAATTACACTCTTTTAATGTTTATTATATTTTACAAATAAACAAAAATGAAGAAACATGTTTTGCACTAATGTGGCAACATTACATTTGCTTTTTCATTATTTACACTTAAGAATCCAAGTAAGGATGGGACAGTATTAATTTTGATATATTTAAGTATCACAAGGTCATAAATTCAAAACCAAATCGATTGGCCAAGTCATTTAAAATTCTTAAAATTATTAGTTTTTTTAAAAAGCTTTATATTAAATATTTAAAATGAAACTGTAAATGATAAATAACAAGTATTTGGAAAAAGTAAATGCTTAAAAAAATTAAAAATAAAAATGTTTAGATTTCTTGTTAAAAATTACATTTATATTTATACATTTTTTTGAAACATAAATATTTGCTCTTTGCAATAAAACTACCTAGACAAAAGAAAAAATACATCAAATTGTATAAGACAAAAATATCAGTATTATACCTTCATAAAATTTCATATGGAGTTTTAGTTTTACATTTTTTTTTATTAAATCTGCCATGGATATTTAATTTGCATTTAAATTTTTTATTTGAACTTAAAAAAAATTATTTTTTAATTAAAGTGTTTTTCGTTAAAAATGCAATTTTTAATGAATTGTTTTAACATAAAATTTGTCTTTTTCACATTGTTATTAAAAATATTAAATTAAAAAATGAGAAACTTTACTGAATTTACTTTGTACTGAAATTGATTTTATAAATATATTTAAACACGAATTATAAAAATTATATTTTTATATACATTTTTTTATTTCATTTATCAAATCTCATTTTCTGAAATTTAATCAAAATAATATGGATATGACGATAATTAAATAAATGATAAATGTAGAATTTAATATCAATACAATGAAAGGTTTTAAACAAGTAGTCTTTTAACTTCATTAAGAATTTAGACATAATCATTTAAATTTATCACATTATTTAGAAGTACTTTATTCATTTGAATATGAAACATATTTAAATCAAGTAAAAAATGCAGGAGATTCTTTATTGCCAACAGAAATTAATAAGTGAGCAATCCAAAACAGTATTTTATAATTTTGATTCTGAGAAATCAGTACACAAATAAAAATATGAGAAGATTATATTACTCTTGATCTTAGTTAACATATAACTTAATCTATATAATAAGACATAGCTTGGCATGAGAAGAATATTTTTAAATTTACCTGATAAAATAAGATGTGTCGATTTATCATCTCCTATAGTCACATGATGTACAGCTTCAATATCACAGTCTTGATTAATATTATCACTTTCATTAAGATCCTGCAAAAGTTAATGTTTAAAAACTTATTTGGTGAAAATTATCAAAGTTATAAAGAAATACATATATTATTTATTAATATAAATACATTGAAAAACTGAATAATGAATCAGTTATTAACTCATAAGCTATAAAAAGCTGTTTATTTTTTAAAAAATACAGAATTGCAAAAAGAAGGCTGAATGATTTTGTGTATAAATGTATAAAAACATATTAAATATTTATAACAATTTAATGAATATAATATTTGATTCCTTCTATAAAGATATTAGTTTGGGGAAAAAGTAATCCATTATTTTTTCGGTAGACGTCTGTAGTGATCGATATCTTGTGAGATATCTATCAAAGAATTTCAGATTTATGCTTGTTGGAAAGGTGACATTTGACATTAAAATATCCTCTTGCGGTTTTTTGTTTGATTAATTCAGTTACGAGTACAAGGTTTTAAAAAATGGAAGACAACAAACAGAAAATTCGATAAATTTTCGTTTTTCTCTTGTAACGGCGAAAAAGATAGCCGGGTGGCTAAAATTGTGAAAGGTGTTTATCGTCCTATATAAGACTGTAACAACCAGTTACGTACATTTTTGTTTCGTCGATTCCATTCGGGTATTTTTGATGTTAGAGATGCACCTCGCATGTGGATACAGCATCGTCGAAAATGTCTATAAAATATCAAAAATGATCGAAGTTAACCGCATGTCAGCAGTCGTAACGCGCAAGACCTAAAAATCTACATGAAAGCTGTTTTAAACCCTTTTACAAAGTGAATCCAAAAGAAGTTACAGAAAGTTCACGTAAAAATAATGGATTTCTTTTTCCCCAACCTAATATAAGTAAAGGAGTAAGTTTTTTTTATTTATTTAAATAAAAGTGTGCGTAAGAACAAACTTTTATTTGTAAACACACACGCATGTATATTAATGCTTTAAGAATAGTATATTTTCAAATTTTCTGGAAGCTATCACAGTTTTCAGCTTTTTTAAATTGTGTTATTAGAGAGACAAGATAGTTAAGGTAACAATACAATTAAGCTAATAAACCTTAGTGCAACCATGTCTTAATTATACAAAAAATTGTGAAGCATTTGGAAATTGGTGCTTTTTTAAAATCCTAAAGTATTATTTAAAAAATAAATTTTTTTCAAAAAATATCACCACATATTTTCGATAGCATCTCCTACACATTTTCAAATAAAAAAAAACATAACCAAAACTACTTTTATATCAAATGAAATCAATTTGTTTTGTTTCCTAGCAAAATTATTTTAACAAACAGCATGCATGGTTCTGAAAGTGATTTAACATTTTGCAGCATAGTTTTTCATATTGCATAGATAGGTGATTTTATAGTTCATTAAAATTTTTATAAAATCATTTAATCCAAAATATGTAAGAAGCTCAAGAAAATAATAAAAGAATTTACATTTTAATTTCCTTTTGAGAAACTGGTATGTGTTTACTCTTTAAAAAAAAAAAATCCAGTATTTATACATTATATTCACTATTATTTGATGTTTTATGAAATGAAATTAAATATTATAAAGTTTAAGATCTAAGATATCAGTAATACATGTTAACTACATCTATTAGATGGATATAAAATTTTAAACTTCAAATTTAAATAATTATACTTATATTTGAATAAAATACATTTATATATCTTAATTAATTTATATTTAAAATTAGTAAGAAAATAACTAAATTTAATCTCAAACTATCAACATACATTAATGCATAATTGTTTAATTAAAGTGAAACCATCTTTAATTATTATCTTTAATCATTTTAGTGGCAATGTTCAAAACTAAATTACCTTACCCTTTGATTAAAATATATTTAATTTTAATATTCATTTTAAAAGCAATTATAATCATTCTACAACATATAACAATAATCGACATTTTATAGCAAATAATAAATTCTTGAAAAATAGATCACTGTATTTTCACATTGAGCACACATATATATACACATACATTATATCTAACAAATGAAAACAATTGAGTACAATTTATATTTAGGTATTTATGAAGACATTATACCTGAGATCCATAAGCCTTTATAATAACATGCGGATTTTCTTCCAATGTACCAGATGGGGAAGGAGGAGCTGAAGGTATCTGAGTAGAAGCAAGAGATGTCTGTGCATTGATGACAATATGAGGATCGTTCACTTGAACATTATCATTTCTTTGTAACTCCTCAGACTAAAAATAATTAACAGGGAAACAAATGCTCTGTTTAAATATCAAGGAAATATATTTTTTTTATTTGAATCTACAGTACAATATCTTTTGGTGGAAGCATAAAAGATATAAAATCATATATTCAATTGTAGCAGAATCTTAGGTATATTTTTTCACATTGGTATATCTTTGGCAACTTCTTTCTAAATTATTCAAAAGTTATAAATAATTGTCCAGTTTAAATTATATCTTGTAAGCGTTTGCATACAGATATTTCAGAATTAATTGATGTAAGTAAAAATAAATGTATATTTTAATTTTGTTTTTTAAAAGTTAAAATTTCATTAACTTGAATTTATATTATAACTAAGAAAGAGCATTAGAATTATGATTTCAACTACATAACTGTTTTAAGAATTTTATAAATTTTCTATAGAAAAGAATATCTCTGTAAATAATCTTAAAATACTGATAATTTCATATTCATGTAGAAATTGGAATGAGAATAATTTGAGAAAATATAAATGTCTCTTATTTAGGTATAATATTATCTCATCTTTAGGAGAACACATGGACAGGTTTCAAATTGTACTTAGAATAAATGATTGGTTAATTTTGTTAGGATTACTGGAACAAGGTTCAATATTGAATAAATCTGCACCATACAATATTTAAAATTCTGTTACAAATGATTGGGTCAATGCATACATATATATGTGTGTGTGTACATAAATGAGGAAATGATTACGATATTCAATAAACAAAAGTTTTAAAAAAATAAACTACACACAAAAATATTCAAATTAAGATTCAAACTAGACAATTTTCCAGAAAACATCTAATATTTTACTTATTTTACAGGTGCTTATTTCACAGATGAAAACTTACACAATAATGGAAAGACATGGATAATTTATGCTCCAATAGTTAAGAATAGTTAAAACTAATTTGATGTAAAATCAATTAAAATTTTGAATACCCAAGTATTTCATTATTTTACTTTTAAGTTTAATTTCATGAATAAATAATATCCACGTGACAAATTTTCTTTCTCAAATTTCTAATGATAAAATGACTAGCTCATTATTGGGGCTAACATAATGAATACAGTTTGCATCTTACACTAATGTTTGAAATTAAACGAAATAAAACCAGTTATAAAAATTACAAAAGACAAAAATAATACAACTAAATTTTTTTATGTTTTTTTAAAAATCTACTAAAATATTTTTTCTGAATCAATATTGAATACCTTATGTTTACAAAATAGAAGTGATTAAAAAAATTAAATGCCATTCCATTTACATTCTGATTGAAATTTATTAAAAAGAAGCATAGAAAACTTCTTTATATCAAAAGTAGAAACATAAACTGAGAAATAGGAATAAATAAAATGTGTTAACTTTTTCATTAAAAAATTTATGCATTTAAGTTTCAAATGATATTCCCTACTCTTTAAATACAATATTATATTTTATCTCCACAGTTTTAACTGAATAACAACTGTAAAAACAAAACTCAAACAGAAATGATAAAGATATTAACATAGATAAGATAATTAAATTTTTTACATATTATGACTACTTGTATTTTTAAAAATATGAAAATAACCTAAAAAATTACATTATTTTATGCATATATTATTTTTCTATTAAAACTAAGAGTAAAATAATACTAAATGCAACAAATGTAAGGAAATTTAGAATAGATAAATGTGCCATCTAATTTTATTACAATGAATCCCCAAGGAATTAAAAAAAAATTTAACATTTAACTATGGTAATCTGCAACATATTGATACAATCACAAAATATATATGAAATCAACACTAATACTAAAATAATTTAAAGAAAGCACTTAATCATATTTGTTGCTTATTTGGCAGGATTAATTAAAGCAGCAAATTTTGATATAAGTACCAAATTTCACGAACAATATTTTCTCACATTATATCAAAACACTTATAAACTTTTATCTCAACATTCGCAATAAAAAAATTAAGAGATTAAAATTAATATATTTATTTCTTAAAATCAGATAGTTTTTAAATTTTTTTTAATAACGAAACAAAAACTGTGATGTATCTGTTGTTCCAATTTTAAGAAAAATATAAAGTATAAATGCTAGAAATAGGCACATAAAATGATTCATAAAAACATTAGAGAACATAAAGGAAAAAAAAATTTCGAAAAAAGATAAGTAGGCTGAAAATTCTAAATCAAATTTATTTTTTACCATTCCGAAGTACTCATAAACAGATAGAAATGTCTAAGAATTATGTGAACAAATTCAGTGTAACCATAAATTCCTTGAATTTCCTTTTTTTTTTATAAAAAGAGTTCAAGTTTTTAAAAAAGGGAAAAAAAAATTCAAATTATACAGCCTTTCAAAAATACTTAGCACATCAAATAATTGAAGCAATGGCATTTTAAAACCTAAATTTTGAATTTTAGTAATGTGCATTAACAATGGTAAAATTATCACAATTCAAATTTTCATTAAAGATTAATTTAATTGTTTAGATTTATATTTTATAGCATTTATTTTTAAATAATAGATTTATATAGCACTTTTAAAAATAATTCTTCATTTTTTGAAGCCTGCAAATCTTGTATAACTTTCTGTACAAAATTTTTCCAAAACATCTACAAAAATGTTTTGAACACTGGTTATGAATTTCCTTTTTATTATTTTTTCTGTGGGACTGATTTCTTTTAGTGAATTAAAAAAATTAGGATTTTAATCTATTCTAACATTTCTTAAATAAAGAACTCAGAGCTTTAAAATTTAAATAAATTTCCATAAAATATACCATTATCTTATGATGAAAACTATGCTGTTTAACATAATGCTCTATTTATTGTATGAATCTGTCACAATGCTTTTCAAATATAAATATTTATGTTTCAGTATATAAACATTTTAATTTTATTTTTGATATGTAAATGTAAAGTAGTAATATGTAGATAGTGCAATAGTAAGATGTAGAAGCAATAATTATAAAATTTGATACAGCCACGTTTTAGATCTTGAAATTATACACATAAGGTTGAATGTAGAACATATGTATAAATTAAATATTCATTTAATAAACAAATTAATCAAAAGAATAGCCTTTGCATTACTTTAAAAAGAAAAAGTTATATTTTGACTAAGCAAAATTTATGGCAAATTTTTATCTTAAAAAACAAACTATTTCAAAAATTATCTTTTTTTAATTTTTATTATATTTAATTTACTCATTACTCTAAAAAAATAACACAACATAATTTTAAATCACTTATTTTAAATCAAAGTATGTTTATCAATTGATTCAAGTGTAAAAGATGCAACTTTTTGCCTAACCAGGTAAATAATTATTTGATTGCATGTTAAAATCTAAGGAAATTCTTTCACTTACTTAAAACTGTAAAAGAGCTTAATATTCCAGATCTGAAGGAAATTATAACTTTGGGGTCTTACTTTTATTCGTGATTAAAAAATAAATATTCAAACTGTCTTACACTTAGAAATAATAAGACTTTTAATATAATGCTTTTAAAAAAATTCAACAAATTTTTTTAATTAACAAACAATATAAATAAGTTATTAAAATAAGATAATAAAAAACTTTCTAATAGTCTTCAACAATTTCCATGAATAACTCAAACGATAAGTTTGTTGATTATAATTCTTTGGAATATATTACTTTTAAGTTATTACTTAAAAGAATGCATAAATATAAATAAGTGAAAAAGTTAATTCTTTTAAATGCAAATTTCAGTAAAACAGGATAAAATTTTATTTAAAAAAATTACATCTTCAATGAAAAATTACAGATCACAAAAAAGTTGCTTGAGAAAAAGAATGATCACAACAGAACATTAAAAATTTAATCTTATGAATTTTTAAAATTACTTTTAGAGATAAAATTGTAATACATCAAATTTATTAATAAAGCTTCTTATATATGATATGAAAAAAATTACTTTTACTCATTAATTTTAAAAAGAGAGAGAGAGAGTGAAACTTTTTAATTAAAATCATAAACATGATTTTTATTTTTTTAAAGTTAATTTTATTACAGTTTCTAAATTCAATCCTAAATTAAAATCATAAAATATAGCGGATAAAAGATATTGTAATACTCAATTTATAGTTTCATCAATTTCGTAAATAAAAACTTATAGCTTTACTTACTGTCATAGTTTGGATTATAATTTGACTGGGTGAGATGGTTGTTGTAAGAGGAAGAGTCTGTTGAGTAGTCAAAAGAAATGTTTGTGGATTAGGAGAAATCTGTACATTTTGTGGAAGCACCTCTAGAGTTTGGAGGACAGGTGTTACAGGTGTTAGAGTAGGCGCAACACATGAAGCATTTGTCAAAGTCACCACAGGAGATGGACAAACTAAAGAAATATCCGTAAATTTAATGCAATTATACAATTTTTTTTTATCATAAGATATGATGAAATCATAAAAAAATTGAATAGTTGTTAATGTAAACTTTAAATAATTACAAGGAAAAAAAATTTTTTTTTCCTAAACTTTCTTGGTTTGTCTTGTTTGTTGCTTTACAGTAATTTTTTTGAACATGAGGGCTAATTAGACTGGGACCTATTAAATTTTCTCAGTAAGGTCTTATAATTTAAATTAAGCTTACTTAATTGTGTAATTACAAGAGAAACACAATTAACTAATAATTATTTAATTTTACACATACATTTTCTTTTTATTCAAGTTGTTTCCTTCAATAACACTAAAATTTAATAAACAAGTAAAAAGTTAATATATACATTTTAATTTTTTAAAAAAGCCAAGAAATTAAATTAAATAATATTTAAAGACATAATACTCATATTAACCATACAATATAATAAACACAATTTGGGATAACATTACCCAACAAACTTTATAATTAGTGATTACATATTTGAAAATATAATTTTAGAAAAAGTAGACTATTTGTATTGTAAACTTTTCAAATAGAAATATTTGATAATTTTGAATTGAAATCAGATTAAATTAGCTTTAGGAATATAATTATTCAGACTTAAAAGTTTTTTACTTTTAGCAGAAAAATTTATAAATGGTTTGTAAGTTTTATAATAGATTTGACAATTTAAGAATTTGTTTTTTAAGAAGAGAATTAGATAAATGCAAAATATGAAAAAATGAAAATGAAAATAAAATGAAAGCATTGACTTTTCAAAAATAGTTCTTAAAACTCTATATGAACTTATAATTGTAATCAATGAAAAATATATACTTTAAATCACTTTGTAGATTGATGTAAACTAATGCAGAAATATTGAGATTAAAATTTTTCAATGGAAATATCAATATGAATAACTTCTTTTGCAATTTGAAACTTATTTTACAGACATTTTGACGATTCCATTCAAACCAGCATTTTGATCATCTGCATAGAACCCACTCTTATCCATATGTATACAAATATATATAGCTAAATAATAATCAAGAACCTGTGTTTTTATAAATATTAAATTTGCATTTTTTATTATAATTTTTTTTATTTAAATTTTATTTTAAATGAAAATCATAAATATGGAAAAGCTGTGTTATATATCATAAATTAACATATTTTACTGCACACAACAGAAAATTTTAATATGAAAAAGATTAGACTCTACATAAGTAGTTAGTACCCTTCACAAAAATTCTGTGAAATCTGAAAAATAAATAAAGAAATAAAAAATTCAGGTTAAATTTTTTTATTTTCTTATTTTTTGGATTAATAATTTCGGGTTAAATTTTTACTGAAAAAAGTAATAAAGCATTTCAGTAACAAACTCATAAATATAATTTTGCTTTCTTTATAATCATATTGGAATAGATTAATTATTTTAGGTTTTTAAATATCTTTAACCCTCTGACTGCTCAATTTGTGGACCAAAATCACTTCAAATATTGTGTTTTTTTTTTTTTTTTTTTTTTTTTGCATATTTTAAATTGATATATATTGAAGAACTGAAAAACGTATTTTTTTCTTTCTAGAAGAGATTTTTTATATAGATTTTTATCATGAGAAACTAAGTTGCCAGAAAAACCAATTTCAGATATCAACACCAAAAAAAAAAATTTTTTTTTTTTAGTAAATTTCCATTAAATTACACTTAAATTCTATTTATTGCATGATAAAAAAAGTAAAATGAATAAAATTCTAGAAAATATAAGGCACAGATAAAAAAGATACCTTAGAAATTCAGTTTAGTATGATAGAGTTCGAAACAGGGTTCAAGGCTAAGTCTAATTTCACAGTCTTTGCACTAAATTCGTGTTTCTTTGCAAATTTTTTTCCATTTGCATCTTTTCTTGAACAGCAAATAGCACATTATCTCTGAGGCTCCCTTTTTTATAGGGTTAGGTGGTATGTGGATTGCAAAATGACGAGTTGTCAATCACAAAGGGTTCAGAGTAGAACTCTGTCTTCTTGGACTGCTGCAGTTTTCTCTATCAGAATACTTTTGGATACTTTCTTCAACCATTCGCAATCAAAATTCCAAAAGCTTTATATTATATATTAGGTTTTGCTTTTTTTAAAATACTTAGGCGTAGGCAACGATTGATCTAAAATTTTGATATAATACTTCCCTTGTTGTTTTTGGAGCGTAGGGTAGAAGTTTATTGAATCATAGTCAAATTTATCGCTAGAAGAGGAGAAGTCCGAAAAATCTACAACACTATCACTATCAAAACTAAAATCACTTTCAGATTCCAACAAGTCATTAGGAATATAAATGCTGTCAATCGCCGAACGTTTTCTAACAGCCATCTCTGATAAAAATAAAGCGGCATAAAGTAAAATTTGAGCGGGAATACCACATGCCTTCAAATGACGCAATTTAGAGGACAACTAATGACATCTGTTGGCCAAAAGTTAAATTAAACGTCAAATATTGTACCTAATTTATTTCAGTGGTTTAACGGGGAAAAAACGGGATGCACTCCTGGATAAAGGAAGAAAAACACATGCCCACGGAAATCGTGTTATGATCCGATTTTGCTACATTTGAGTTGCCCGTGGAAATCGCGAGATGAGCAGCCAGTGGGTTAAAATACACATCAAATAAAAATAAATTTCTTTTTTCCGAATACTGAAAAATTATCACATTAATCAAAGCCCTGGGTAATATAATCATTGTAAGTAAAATGAAACTATTAAAATTTTTACAAATAGCTATTGAATTTTCATAGTAAGTGTAGTTTAAAGCAAAATATTAGACATAAATTTGAGAACTTCTAAGAAGCCAAGTAATCTAAAAATAGTGCATATAATTTAATGTGGACATAATAAAAAGTAAAAGTATGGACAAAGAATTTTCTCACTCACTTTGAGCAGATGCAGTGACAACAATTTGTGATGAAGGGGAAGAAAGAGCAGCCGGTTGTAAAATAGCTGGTTTAGGACGTGTGTAAATAGTTTGTGAAGTAGCTAAATTTGTAAGGTTGGACTGGAGGGAATTAGAAATAGCTGTTTCTGTAGTTGAATTAGAAATATCTTCCTCCTTTACCTTGATTTTCATGACAAATTGCTGATACAAGTATTCACAAGCTTCTGAAATTTATTTAAAAAAATTTAATATTTGAAATATTCCATAAATATAAAATTGAATTTTTATATGCTATTGAAAGAAACTAATATAAAAAAAAATTGTATTCACCTATCAATTGACTCAGAATCTGTAAAAGAGAATGTCTCAAAACAATTTGATAGCTGGAGCAAAAGCTTGTTTCTAGATTTATTTGGAAGGAAGTCGCATTTAAAGTAAGGGAATGCTTAACTTATAATAAAATTCTCTTTTAACCTAGTATAGCAAAATCTATTTCTGTATCATTTTCAAAAAGTAATTTAATTTAATTCTGAATAATAATTTTTTAAATAAAAAAGTTTCTAAATAATTGAAAAAAATCTGTAAGTTGAAGGAAATAATTCTGTATCAGAAGCCAGTTTCTATTTTAAATTTAAACAAACGTGCTTTGACACTTCTATCTTTGTAACTTCATGAAGATTTTTCAACATTTCACATAAAACAAACATGAATGTAGCGTAGCCACAAATTTACAAATATGAAATGTAAGCTTCAAAACAAGGGGAGTTGTCTGGCTGATTTTAATTTTCCATAGTTTCAAAAGGTGGTTGTAATTCCATTTTTCCCCAATGCCTAAGCATGAGGAATTTTCACATTTTTCAGCATATAAGGGGTTGAAGTAATGGCACTTTTATATAGTGGGATATCTAGTGGGTGTGCCTCAAAGGTAGTTGGGTCTTAATAATTTAGAAGCAAAGACAAAGCAGACCTCAGACTTGGCTTTACCACTACCAAAGATATTATTTCAGTTGCAGGATATTGTGACTCTGACATATTTTACATGTCCCAGTCACCATTAGTGAATAAGATAGATCTTTGGTTGGGTTGAGATTTGAATTCAATTCCTTCTAGTAATGAGAAAAATCTCCTAACCAACTAAGAAATCATGACCTCAGTGTATAGTTTTATATGGCATATAAAAAATTTTTTTTCCAAATAGTTTATTATTTCCTTACTGGATTGCAGAGCAAGGACTGATACAGAGTAAGTAATAGCATATCAAACCCTAATTAGCTGAAAATTTTAACTTACAGCACATCAATACTTATATACACACCAAATGATTTACAAATTAACTAAATTTATAATTAATAAAAATTCAAAAGTTCTCAATTTAAAAATAATTGTATATTACAGTTATTCTATAAGTTAGATTTATTTTTGCATATTTTTTTCTACTTTTTTATTTTAAAATGAAAATGTTGACTTTGGGTCATTTAAAAATTATCAAGTATCATCAATCATACTATATGCTTATAGTTATGCAATCATATTTAAAAAATTATTTTTATCATGTAAATTTTTCATTTTTTCGGTGATTATAACTATTTCAAGATAAACTATAAAATGTTTATAAAGAAATTTCAAATATTTAAAGAAAGGCTTTGATGTGAATGTAAACCATGATATAAAAAAATTTATTTTTAAAAAATCAAATTTCACCCAGATTACATGCATTAAAATATTTAAGGAATAAATAAAATTTTTTAATAAAAATTGAAATCTGAATTTACAATCCTATTCATCTTTTTATTTATTTATTATTATTTTTTCCAATATCATATGAGAAGCTAAAAATAAGATTTGAGAAATCAAGTGAAAATATTTCAAACATGCATTTAGTTTTAACATTTTCAAGTAAAAGATTAATTAATATTTGTTGTTATTAATGACACTTGGCGACGTCAAGCCCGCCCGTCACAGAGACTAGGCGAAATTAATATTTGATTTTATATATGAAATGAAACAATTAAAAAGATAAAAAAAAAAAACACAGAAAATAATCATTAATAAATATAAAACGTTACTAATGTGCACCAATGTTAAACTTTATCCTAAAATACTTAACATTAACCATCAACGAACTAAAACTTTTAAAAATTTCCAAAATTTAATTAATTACAAGCAATAAATAATATTTTTAAAAAATGTGTATGTAAACAAAGTCTATAGTTTAACAGAAAAAATATTTAATTAAAAATAATTACCCTGAAATGAAACTACATTTGAATTTGGTACATGTCTTTTCAGACTCCACCACTTTCCTCTCAGCCACTGAGGAGAACGCACACTGTATGGACAAAATTAAATGAAAGTAATATGAAAATCTGTTTTGTTAAAAATATTATGAGTAATGAAGCTCAGTGAAAATACCTTAACCAATCTTTAGAAAGCTCTGTCCAGTCAACCTGATTTTCATCAGTGGCATTTAAAGAAAAAACCCTGCAAATTATTTCTTGTATTAATCAATAACAATATATACACACAATTATAAATGTATAATCTTTTAAATTTTATAAAAGTCAATTATAAATGCAGAGGTAGATAAAGAAGAATTAAAATAAGTAGGGCCAGTAAAAGAATTTAAATTCACAAAAAAGACTAGAGTTATCTAAATTAATACTGTAAATTCTAAGCAAGCAGAAAAGTTATTTGGTTTATACACTAAAAGGAATAATCTTTTCCTGACAATCAACCAGCATAATTCTTCATATCATAAATTTTTCAAGTGAAATTGATAAGAAAGATCTCATGCTACCAAATGATAAAGAATTTAAGTTAGGATAAAACTATAAATTTTTGAAATTCATGAAACCTAAGAAGTTAAAATAAAGATGAAAATAATCAAATTTGTATTGGTAACAAAACTTATTATTTTTGCATGAAATAAATGAAAAATTTATTGAAATATTTTTAATGTATGTTCAGTACTGTATTTTCCTGTATATAATCCATGGATTATGTGTTTTAGAAAAGCTTACAAGAAAGTTTTGAAAGAAATACTGTTTATGTTTCACAAAATAAATAACAGGTGCCATCCTGACATGGCTGGCTTATTTCAGCTATAATCAGCTTTCTTCAACAATATTCAAGAACGAATTCGGTTCCCTGAAATGATATCATAGTTGCAATTGCTAATGTCATTTCACATTTTCTTTAGAAATGAGCTGTTTCATTCTGAAAATCAAATTTGTATGTCTTCATATGGAAGCGAAAATGTTTAAGTTACACAGCAGAATTTAAATTAAAAATTGTAGCAAATGCAAATGAAAAAATGGCAACAAATGTGTTAATGTGAAGCAAAAAACAAAGTATGTGCAATACAAAAAAATTAATGTATCCAATACACAGTTCACAAATAATTCAGTTCTTTCATAATTACCAACAAAGCAACTATATTTAATTTTTAAAATATGTTTAATTTTGTTTTAAAAGTTATTATAAACTTAAAATCGATAAGTTTTACTAAAATCTTCTCAGAATTATTGCTCTTGATCGTTCTCAAACATTCATCTCAGTTTATAGCACTTAGCGATGAGGTGGATCAAAAGTGATCCTTTTAATAATAAATGTTTTTTTTCTGAACAATTTACTATATTTTTTATCACACTGTGCATCTCTTTTATTTTATGTAACATCCATATTATCAGCAGTAAATATTTTCAACTATTCGCTGAAAAACATTACCATGAATTGAATGCTGTTGCAGATTATGCAATGCTTCTACTTAGGAAAAAAAAGTTTTGCAGATTATATGCTACTGTGAATTACATACAGGAAAATATGGTAATTCAATTCCTATCCAATATGGGTAATATGGGCTTAAGTTTTCTACTAAATAAAAAGTATTATATATATATATATATATATATAAGAATTCCATTCAATAATATAAAAATGACATTTAGTTAATTAAATTGTTTAAAACATTCATAAATATAAAGAAAATAATTTTTGCCACATTAAATTGTATTGAAATTAGATATAATAATTTCAAAAATTAAAGAAATAAAAACATAAAATCAGGCAACTATTGTTTGCAATAAACAAAAATTATTAAATTGTATATTTCATTTTTATAACAGAAAATACATCTTAATATAAATATTATGAAAAAGAAAATTACCTTTATAGTGTTCTTGTGAGATTTCTTATAGTTTTTAAAGTTACAGAAACTTATAAAGATAAAAATATTTCAACACAAACTATTCCAAAAATATCAGATTTTAAAAGCATAAATTATATAATTTAAGTAAATTAAAAGTAAACCCTAAAGCTCTATATGTGGTTGACTTATCACAATACCTAATACAAATAAGAGATAGTATAATTAAGTGTTTAATGGATCCATTCTCAAGAAACATTTAAGAATGAAATAGTTGAAAATGATGGACTTAATTTTATCTACGGAAAATCTTCTAATTATGTTAGTGATTTTAATTAGTAAATAATCAATACGAAACTATTGACGCATACAAAAAGATTTATATATCTATGGTTTATATAACTCATTCATACTAATTATCAGAAGGAAATGCTTTTGAATAAAAATTTTAAAATGATATAAAAATTTCATTCATTTCAATGATTCTTGTAATTCTAAATTCAGATTTTAATTTTAAAATAACACACAACATATTTTATTTATGCTTTAATTTCACATAAATATTTCTAAGGCATTTAAATAGTTTTCTCTGTTTAACAGCATTATTTTTTTTAAAAGTACAATAAAAATTTTAAAAGTACAATAAAAATTTTAATTAAATGTTAATTTCCATATAGTTACATAAGTCACATTAAATTCAAAGGAAAGAATTTTAGACAACACATGAAATTTATAAGTTAACGGGATGAATCTAATTTTCAAAATTAAAAACGAAAAATATTTTTTATCATTAATCAAAGGATTATAAAACGAATAAGTCATTTTTAGCTAAAAAAACATGCATTAACAAAAATTTATGCAATCACCTGTAAATTAATGTAATATCATCATCACGAGTCCACTCTGTACCACCAGCAACTTTCCAATTAAGGTAATTCAACCATTTTGTGCGGCACTGTTTTTCAGAACGGGTTCCTACACGTTCAGCAACATTAGCCCATGATAAGCCACTGGAAATCATTTCACCAGGTAGAGCTTTGGTTAGATCATACACTGCTTCAGCTAATCTTTGCTCTTCAATTGGTAACCATTTACCTAAAAACCAAAATATAGGATAAACTTTTTGAAATTTCTATAATTCTAATTTTATTCAAGGGTATTCTTAGAACATAATGAATTAATATAGTTTTTTTTTATTATTTTTTTTTAAATAGATACATAAATAACAAAAGATTTAAATTTCTTATAATGTCTGAATTTATATCAATAAAAGTAAATAAAATAATGTTAAAGAATTAAAAGCCACCATACAAATATGAAATCAAAAGTACATAATAAAGAAAATAAAAGTTTTACTCACTGTTAAGTAAATTAGACACTTATTGTTTTATTTATGAAAAAAAAGAATTTCAAGTTAATAAACTTTAAAACTTATTAATATGGTAGAACATTATGACATAACAAATTTCCAGAAAAATAACTATTTTATCTGAGATAAAACTGTTTAGAAAATAAAGAATAATTTTTTTCATTAATAAATAAAATAATAAGTGTGATAGATTGCAGGCAAATATTTCAGAGTAATATAAATTAATGACAGCTTATAAAACATTAAACTCATGCATTATTCAAAAGTTCTATCTAAAATATAAAATTAGCTAGTACAACACAATTAATAAAATTTGATACAATGGATAAATCTGCATTATTTTAAATAAAATTAGTATATAATTTTAAATATTCTATGAATAATGATCATAGAAAATTGAATCTTAATAATTTGTAGCAAGAAAGACTACCTATCTATCATTAAAGTGTACATTGTCTAAAACTAATAAATTTAGTTTTTTTTAATATAACACGAAATTACTTCACACATGCACAATTTTATAAGTTAATATAATAGTTCCTACAAGCTGTGATAATTAATTGTACTCTGATAATACATTACAATATAATAATTATATGCAGCATTATGCATGATTTGATAATTTTAGAATTATTAAACTCTATACGTCAAAGCTGAATACACTATCGTTAAAACACAATAATAAGGAAGAAAAATAAAATTATATTGATTCCTGACCTGATATAAACTTCAGACTACATTAAGAAATATCAATGCATATACAAATTATTGACAGCAGTTTAATATATAATAGACACTATGTTCTTAACACAGATATATAGTTATCTTTTCAGAAGTGTTTAAAATAAAGAAATAAAATAGCTTTAAAAGTTATTGGTAATCAACAAATGTTTTTAGCAAAAATTACACAATTGAGTTTTTCATGATTCTTCATTCATTTAAGTAATTTTCAATAATATATATATATATATACATACATACATACATACATACATACATACATACATATATATATATATATATATATATATATATATATATATATATATATATATATATATATATATATATATAATTGTATTTCAGTAGAAATAAAACTGACCATCTTCTTTTGGAATAATAAATTTTCTAAGTTAAAAAACTAAAAACATTGAATTTTAAAACATTGAAACTAAGAGTTAAATATCTAAGATTAAAAACTAAGTAAATTGCCATTTATAGTGTTACACCAGACAGTACATGTATTGTGAAAATAAAATTATGAGTTCTCACAATAGCTATGTTTAACAGAGTTCATATAAATTCTCCAAATTAAATTTAAAAAGCAACAACTAATGGAAACCTAGCATGAATAAATCAATATTTTTCACAACTAAAATAATTAAATAATTTTTATTATCTTAATTTCAAAACGAAGTTTAAAAAATAATTAAATAAAAAATAACAAATATTAGCTAGTAATACCTTGATTACAATTATCCTTCATTAAACGACAACGATCTTTTATGGAAGAAGCACTTCTGCCCATAGCAGAACCAATTGCTTGCCAATCATTACCATGTATTGAGCGCAATCTTGATAAAAAAATATATATAATATAAACATATAAATGAATGAGTACATGTTTCTTAGTAAATATATATCAAAATTATAAATTGAAATCTAAGCATTGTAAAAACAAATAAAAAGTAATATATAGAAAAAGTAGATATTTATATATATAGTGATACAAATTAAACAAATTTTGAAAAAAATAATATAGAGAGTAGTATACAATATATTCCTGACTAATTTCCAACCTTAAATTTACAATACAGAAATTAAAAGTATACTATTTCAAAGATTGACATTGCAGTCCTCTTTAAATAATTATCCTTCATTTCATTAAAATCAATTCATAAAAATCAACTTTTATATAAATAGATCTGACAAATAAAGGGTTCATGACCAATGGCTGATTACTGCCAAAATGAAAATGATTAACTCTAAAAAATTTGTAGTCAATATTAAAATTCTAATTTTTATCACCTCATAATCATAACCTGAAAATTAAATATTTGTTTTCACAGAAGTATGTATATAAAAGCTTCTATCAATGTTCCTTAAAATAATAATATTCTGTGGAATCAAGTTAATTTTTATATCCCAGGACACACATTTTTATATCCCAGGAATAATACACAGTAATAGCAAAGTAACAATAAGATAATTTCAAACTAATTAACATTTCAGTTGTTGAAAGTCAGAAAAGAAATAAGAGAAGAAATAATGTCATAAAAGCATTTTTTCTTTACTATTTCAGTTAATAAATTCAACTGACTAACTTTATTTTTTAAGAAAATGTGACTTAAAAATATCAAAATAATATCATTTGCTTGATTTTATAGCTTTATATAATTGAGACATAAATCAGAAAAAACAAAAAGACATGTAGTGGGTGCTAATGGATTGGTGTGAAGATTGTTATTTTAATTCTAAGAAATACAGGGAATATTAAACATATTGACCAAAATCATTTAGTCTATATACTACAGTAGCAATTCCTCATATCTATATTCTGTTAACAATATGTCAAACAAAATTAGCAATGTTACTCAAGTGCAAGGATAGTTTCTTTTGGCAAATTCAAAGTTCACTTAATTGAAATAAAAATTTTAAATTTAATCTTTGGAATAAATTTTTGGTGGTTCCATTAAAAGATTTAGAATTTGCAATAGGGTGTATAATATCCAGAGAAAATTTAGGCCGAGTAAAAGAATTACTTAATTTCAGTTAATTAAAAGAAAATCAAATTTAAAAAAAAAAAAAACCATAACAAGCAAATGTAGAAATGTTTATTGAATAATGGAAAACATGTAAAATTTTTAAGCATTATAAAATCATAATTTTTTGAGCTTGTGACAGGTTAAGTTAAAATAGGTATAAAATTATAAACATTTTAACACCATAAGTTATTATAATAAAATAGTATAATTGTCTTATAAAAATCAAGCTGTTATAAATAAGGTATTGATATATAATTAAAAATGTCAATAGCCAATTTTGAGAGGAGAATGTACTTCATAGATTATGGCATATGCCAGGGAGACGAAAAACAAGAGAATTGTCACTCATAAATATACATGTATAAAGGAAAAAAATTCTATTTTTACTGTAAAACAGCAACCTAGACAAATCAGCACACAATTTATAACAAACTAATATAAAATGAAAATTTTATATCATAAAAAAAGAATATTGCTTTGATTTCTACCACTACTTTCCTAATATTTAGTATTACAAAAAATTAGAGATAGTTTGTAAATAAAATAAAAAAATTTATTCAACTTTAATAATAAACTTACTTTTTTAGTTGCTCTAATTCTTCTAGAGTATATTTGCCAACATGATTTTTATTATCATACATTCGAATAACACGTCTGTAAACAGAAAACAATGGCCGGTTCAAACCTTTGGCAATAGTTCGATAAAAATCCTTCCTTTCATCTTTGGACATTTCAAATACTATAGTAGCAGGATTTGAAATTTCATGTTCCTATATAAAATAATTTACATCATCTCAAATTCCTTTAAAAAATTAATATTTCTCTCTTGATTAGATCAAAACTTAGTATAAAATAGCACATGACATTAATAATAATTCATACACAACATAAAAAAAAAAATTATGAATTAATTTAACACAATATAAAACTCAAATAAAGTATGCTTACAACACATAAATAATAAAATCCAAAGCAGTTGAAATGAAAAGTAAAATGTAAGACCTTCATTCAATGAGGAAAATAAAATAATATGAGCATTTTTTAAAAGAAAAATTTATATAAGGTATTTTCTCCTTTTATGAATATTGAATCACAAATATACATATATAAATAAGGGAGAGGAAAAATAAATTAGAACATTAAATATCCCAATGAAATATTACAAAATCAGAATAAAAAAAATAAATATTTAGTTATTTCGTTAAGAGCATCAGGACTATAAATTTGATATTTTTTTCTTTCCAAATTAATCAAAGCAAAGATAGAAAATTCTTTGAAATTCAACAATATCAAAAAAATATGTAGAAGCTATTTTTATTATCCTCCTTTTATCTCAGTTAGAAAGTCATTATATATATATTTATATTATAAGAATACATTTTTTATCTACTCAAAGAAAAAACATGTCACATAATAAGCACATCTGGAACATTGGCATGTAGGATAGATGTGAAGCAGTGTACATTCTATAATTTGATTCATCTTCATACAAAGGTATGAATGCTTTTGAAGAACCTAATTTCTCGGATATATTAATAAAAAAGCTAGTTTTTAGACTCTTCCTATAAATTTATAATTAAACTTTATTAGGAAATGATACACATTTGTATGATCTACATAAATATTATTAGAATCACCCTTAAAATTTCTATCCATAATTGAAGTGAAATTGGTTTCATAGAATGGAATATAACTAATATCAGGTTACTGGTCTCTGGTGAGCTTAATTGTTCTTTGTCTCAAAACTTTTATTACATAATTTGTAATTAATTTTAATTACAATTGACATTGATTTGCTTATGGATAGAAATAATCAATTTAAAAGATTAAACAAATCTCCCCAAAAATCTTCTTACTATAAGAATAGAAATGTGTAAATAGAGCTCCTTCTTTTAAAATCGTAATCTGCACATAACACAGATTCTCATTTCTTTCTACATTCCTAGAATACAATATTTCTAAAAATTAATAATACTTTTTTTGATTTTGTATAGTTAATGTAAATAAAACTCAAAACTTTGATTACAGCATTTGTGATTAACTTAAATTACAATAAACATTGGTTTGAACTACTGTACTTATGACGCACAATAATTAATTTAGAATTTGAAACTAATCACTCCGAAGTCCTTACTTTACAATGAGAAATGAGAGAGTACCCCTTCTTTTAAAATCATTGTCTATACATAATCGCTAGATCAGATTTTCTTTAGTTACCGCATTCCTACAATGCAATATTTTCAAAAATTTAATATATTTAATTTTTTTTTTATTTTTAAAAAGCTTTCTATTTTTAAGTTTTTTCTAGTACTATTTTAGTAAATGTGTTTATGCATTTCACAATATAGCAACAATAGATTTTACATTAAAAGACAGCTGTGAAAACCCTCCCAACTTCATAGTTAATAACTTGGTAACTAAAGAAAATTCTCAAATATTTAATACCTCATCCAATTTACTATTAGTTGACATATACATAAGGCAATATTTTATGGAGTATAGTATATTAAATAAACTAAGTAAATAGTAAATACCCTTTTTCTAAGAATATAAGATTTACTCAAAAGCTGTACACAAGTTTTCCACTAGAAGCTGCAGCCTGAGAAAGTTGGCAGGCCAATTTAAAATAAAATAATAAAAATTTTTAAAAAGCCAAAGTATTTAAAACTTTTTTCTTTAAATTTTTTATTGGTTTAATTATTCATTGCCCTTATACTCACACCCCGAAAAGCATCATATCACACGAAGGACATTGTAATCACAACATATTTTATGTGCTTCAGACACCATATGAACATGAAGGATATTTGGTTGGGCCAGGATTTAAAATGATTACCTTATAACAATGAGAGTGAACACCCTAACCAACCATGCCACAGTGGCCTAAGTCTTAAGAACCATAGTAATAAGAGTAATTATTAGGATTTATAAGTTTATAAAAAAGAGCTAAATCATCCAAATTAAACCATCCCTGGATGGTTTGACTTGGATATAAGCTGTTTCTATAGGCCATGTTAGGATTTCATGGTCTGAAATTTTTTAGTAAATTACAATAATTTTGAAAAAAAAAATAATAAATAATAATTCCTTTAATTTTTAGTAAAATTTTTGAAATTAAAATTAATAAAATGAGTTGGAATTAAGTTGTAAACTAAATTTGATTCAAAAAGTTATAATACTGATATTAGCAATAATTATTTAATTACTAGACTTCCAATTAATAAATTTACTCATTCTGAAGTTGAATTCTTTTATGATAAATTTGAAAGTAAATGTTATTATTCATAATATTTATATTGACACTTATGAAGTTAACATTAAAATAATCACAATTAGTCTTGTTAATTTTTAAATAGTGGGTAAAATTTCAGTGGCTGAAAACTGCTGGCTAAAATTAATAACTAAAATATCGATATATCTAATAGATTTAAAAATATACATATATAAATGATTTTTTTACATATTGTGTTCATTTCATATTTTTTTATATTTATCTCGTATCTCATATTAACATATAATATTAAAACACAAAATCACGTTTCAACTTTCTAATTAATACAACCAAAGATTGCTCCAAGAAATTCTCTAGATTTTACAATACTTGCTTAACATACTGGTATATTTTATTTATTAATCAAATGTTAATTTTGTTTTTCCTTGTCAACCTGGTACTAACCAAATTTCTTAAATTAGTGTCTAAATATGAGCTCTTGTTATCTTTTTCTAATTTCATTTTTAATTAAAATCAAAGTTAAAGACTAAGTTATATATATATATATATATAAAGAAAAAAAAACAATCATTGCATATATCTTATTAAAGAACTACTCTGGTTTTCTCTCAGAAATTTATGTATACAGATAAATTATATATATTTTTAATACATACACTGGTGTGCAAAACTTAAGTAACAGGTGATTTTTCTGCCATAACTCCACGCGAAATCATCTGAGGAACATGATGTTGTTGTTTAGTTGGGTTTTATGGCGCAAGGTCCAAAAAGGACAAGCTGCGCCAGACACAAGATTAAAATTATCATTTTCTTCGACTCATTAAAATCTTAAAATTATGAGCAGTTAAAACAAAATGTTGTTTAAAATGATATAAGTATTTACAGAAATTAAGAAAGTTGTGAATAAAATATTTTTAAAAGTTGATATAATGGATAAAAGTTAAAGCGTCTGATTAAAATATTTCTAAATTTAGATAAAAGGAATAAAATTAATTGCTTTTAAAAATGCAAACAGATTTCGATGGGGTGGTTCCCCTAGCAAGTCTTGTAATGTTAAAATATCAGTATTAAAAAATATGAAGCGGAAACGGTTAAAATATGGACAAACAATTAAAATGTGATGCACTGTGTATGGTTCATCACACGTTTCACACCAAGGATTTAAATCACTCAAAAAGAGATGTTTGTGGGTGAAACGCGTGTGACCAATACGAAGGCGAGTCAGTCTGACATCTGCGCTTCGTACAGGTAAAACATGTAATGGGATGATAAATGAAAATATGGAATGGAGTTTGTTGCTGACTTGCATGTTCCAAGATTCCTGCCAAAAAGAATTTATAAAATGTTTTAAACCTTTTCTCACATCTATTGATGGAACTGAAGGCAGAGTAGAAGTGGATGCAGATCTCGCAGCCACATCAGCCTTCTCATTGCCATCTATTCCTATGTGGCTTGGTATCCAGCAAAACAGTACCTCGAAACCATTTCGAGAGATTGAATCAATCAGTTTGAAAATTTTGGACACAACTGGATGGCAATTATAGTTACGATTTTTCAAAGCTTCTAAAACACTCTTACTGTCAGTATAGATGCAATATTTATGTACATTTTTAGTACTCACATACTGAAGTGCACGGTATATAGCCATGGCTTCAGCAGTGAAAATGGAGCAGGATTTGTGAAGGCTGTAACTGAAGGAGGTATTGTCAACATAAACTCCACAGCCAACATGCCCCGCAGTTTTGGATCCATCAGTGTAGATGGGAGTGTACATAGCATACTGACAGCGATGAGATGCATAAAGCTGTTGAGAAATAGCAGGAGTTGTGTCCGACTTTTTATAGTCTTCAAAAGCATTGAGTACTGTAATGCGAGGGTCATACCAAGGAGGATGTACGAAGAAGCTTGTAGACTCAATACAGACATCACATAGGTCAGATAGCGAAAGGTTGGTTTTAACACGCACGAGAAAAGGTTGAATGCTTGATGGTCTTGCATTATATAATCTCTGAAGAGCGGCATTTGGAATTGTAGAATGTAAGAGATGATGAGGTGAGGACATAATGTTTGAATAATAACTGAAAGACAGCTGCATCCGCCGCAGGTCTAATGGTAATTGTTGACAGATTACATATAGACTCTGGACGGGTGAAGTGCGAAATGCACCGGAGCATATTCTTAAAGCAGAGTGGTGAACAGTGTCCAATCTGCGTAAAACGGAAGATCTAGCTGATCCGTAATCAACACAACCGTAGTCAATGCGAGATAAAAATACTGAGTTGTAAATACGAAGGAGTGATGTACGATCTGCACCCCAAGATGTATTTGAAAGCACCTAGAGGATATTGAGCAGTCGTTGGCATTTCTTCCGCAGATGTAACACATGCGGAAGGAAAGTTAATTTCTTATCGAAAATCACGCCAAGAAATTTTATCTCATTGACCACAGGGATAGGTCTACCGCTTATGTGCAGAACAGGATCATGATGGAAACTAGTTTTCCTGCAGAAATGAACACAACAACTCTTACTCGGAGATATGCTAAGGCCATTTTGTTCACACCAAGCAGTGAGGTTATTTACAGCTGTCTGCAATTGTCTTTCAATTATATTCATGTTAGATCCTTGATATGAAATTTGCAAGTCGTCAACATATAAATTACTATGAACAGAAGGTGGTAATTGATGAAGTATGTTGCTGATGAAAAGGTTAAAAATGGTCACGCTTAAAACGTGGCCTGAGGAACACCCTCAGCATGGATAAAAGTATTGGAAAGTGTATTTCCAATGCGCACTCTGAAAAGCCGGAGGGCTAGAAAGTTCTTTATGAACATGGGAAGATTACCCTTAAAGCCAAGATGGTACATAGTACGGAGAATGCCATAGCGCCACGTACGATCATATGCTTTCTCTATATCAAAGAAGATTGCCACAAGAGGGTTTCTCCTTACAAAAGCATTTCGAATGCGGGAATCCAGATCTATTATGTTATCAATAGCGGATCGACCTTTTCGAAAGCCACTTTGATGAGGAGGGATGCAATTATTCTTCTCTAAGATATAAGTGAGTCTAGCATTGACCATACGCTCAAAAGTTTTGCATAGGCAACTTGTAAGAGCTATTGGACGATAACTCATAGGGTCAGAGGAATCTTTGCCCGGTTTCAAAATGGGAATCACTATCGCTTCTCTCCACGCAGTGGGATTAGCATGTTCCGTCCAGATTCTATTAAACAATAAAAGTATGTTCAATAATGAATCTGGGTGTAAATGACGGAGCATTTGATAACAGATTCCATTAGGTCCGGGACTGGTGTCGTTTGCCTGATGTAAGGCAGTCTTCAATTCTGACAATCCAAACGCACAATTGTACGGTAGATTGCGTCGATCAGTGAAACGTAGAGGAGTCCCCTCAGCTATTCGTTTAGACCTTCGAAAAGCGGGACTATAGGAATCAGAGCTGGACACACTCGCAAAGGTTTCTCCGATGACATTGGCAATATCTACCGTTGAGGAATGCACAGCAGCTCCAGTTTTTAAAACAGGAATGGAATAATCCTGATAAATACCGTTGGCTGCTTTTACTTTCCTCCACAATTGTTTGCTGGATGTCGAAGAGGTAATTGAAGACACATAACGGATCCAAGATTCTCTTTGACTCTGGCGTCTTATTCTACGAGCTTGAGCTTTGGCTTTTTTAAAGGCAATAAGGTTCACCGTAGTAGGGTATCTTCGGAAAATATTCCATTGCTTCCTTTGTTTCTTGTAGGATAGTTGGCACTCTTCATTCCACCATGGTTTCATATGCTTACGTAGAATAGAAGAACTTTTAGGAATAGCAACATCCGCAGCTTTGATTATTGTGTCAGCGACATATTCAACGGCTTCATCAATAGCATCACTCTTAACTCTTGTTTCCGTAATTGTAGCCAATTGCGTGAAAAGAACCCAATCGGCTCGACTGTACATGTAATTCGGTGGCCTATGGCACACATTATTACCTCCAATCTGAGTCACGATAAGAGATTCAAAAGAATCTCCAATTCTTTTTACAATGAAAAATTTGGCATTACACAATTGCATTTGTTGCTCCCGAGGGAGTGAGGAGAAAGTCTTTTTTTCCATGTAGGATTATACAAAATTCGGGGACCGACGGCACCACCCACCACCAAGTTCTACAAGGGGATGCAAGTCAACTGCACCAGTGCTAGTCAATCCCTATACGCTCACAGTACATCCCTGAAGTGGTCTCCACCCTTAACGAGCCACCCAGTAGATGTACCGATCGCTTGATCCATAAAGCCGATTGATGTGCTGAGGACCACAACACACCTCCCGTTTACCTGAAGCAGAGGCCAAAGTAATGTATTGGTCTCTGAGGGCCTCAATTACCAGGGCCCTCCTTTCCAGGGACACGGGTCTCCATGTACGGCAAACACGTGGGTGATTTAGTCCCCAAGAGTAGCTATTAGCAACAGAGCGGCGACAGCTGCTCAAGGGGAGCCCTCAACCTCATGAGAGGCAACCACATTGAGGGGGAAAAGGAAGGAAAAGCAGAAGAGTAGAGGAGAGAAGAAAAGAAAGAAGAGGATAGATCACTGGGGTACCTCGGGATTGTGACACCCGTGTTTACTTAAAGAAAGTAAACCCCCTGAGGGGGTCTGAGGAACATGAAATTCAGACATGAGACACATCATTTTGTACTTAAAGTATGATGAAAGCATAGTTGCACAAAAAGGAATACAATGCTTACAGTATGGAATCAAACAAAAATAGGCTTTATTGAACTCACAGTATCTCTGCACAAGATCATCTGTCCAGGAGGAACAATAACAAACAGATGTTCCTTAGTATGGGATATGCTCTCCCCTTACTTCAATGGTTGCTTTGCACCATCTCCCCATATTTAGCACCAGATTGTCCAGCAGTTCTTGTAGTAAGAGTGCCCATTGTTTAATCAGCATCTGTTTCAGTTGCTGCGTGTTCCCCGGGGGATGCAATCGTGCCGCAATGCATCTCCCCAAAGCATCCCACACATGTTCTAGGAGATTTAAATCAGGGAAGTACACTGGCCAATCCATTCGGGTAATGTCTTCACTTTCCAGCAGCTGCTGAACAGCATGAGTCTGAAGTGGCTGTGCATTGTCATCCATAAAAATGAAATCTGCTCCAATGGCACCTTGGAACAGACACACATGGGGAAGGATTACCTCCTGACAATAACGATCTCCTGTTACAGGACCTCCGTCGAAAACATGGAGCTCAATCTGCCCGTTCAGCATAATGTCTTCCCAGACGAGAACTCCAGGACCACCACAACGGTCTCTTTCTTTTATTTTACTGGGATGAAACAGTGTTCCAACCTCTCTCCAAATCAACTGGTGTTGAGAAAGGCTTAAGGTACTGAAACGACTCTCATCTGTGAAGAGGATGTGATTCCATTGATCAGATGTCCAATTTTTGTGCTGGCTGTTTGCACCACTCTAAATAGTGTCACTGATAGCGAGCTGTCAATGGAATGCAGCATTCAGGACGGCGGGTGAATAGGCCACTTTTGTGAAGACATCTGGCTACAGTAACACTTGTAGCTCCATTGCTGAACACAGTTGATGAGCAATGGTGCTTGCTGACTGGTTTCGGGTTATTTTAGCCTACAGGAAAATATATCGGTCATCCAATGCAGTTGTTTTCTCGGGGAGGCCACCACCAACCTTTTGAACAGCTGTACCTGTGGTTCTGAAGGCTTTCCAAGTCCGTGAAACGACACTTTTGTTGATTCTGAACTCTTCAGCAACACTATGTCCCTTTTCCAGTTTTCCAATCACTCTTCCACGTGTGAAGTCATCCAGGAGAATTGTTCTAGCCCTATTTCACCAACACACTCACTTGCATTTGAAACGAAAGTCTTTAATTGCTCCTCTGTCCTTCTTTTTTAGTAGGCTTGAATTGTGTGCTCCGAGCGCACACGTTTTGCGCATGCTCACATCATCTCTGATGTTTTGCCACTGATATTTCAATATGCATGACCATTCCACTGAATTAGGTGTTCATTGCACTGATCGCAAGTGATCCTTTTATGCATTTTCACGGCTAACTGGTTAAAATTTACATTGTTGCTTAAGTTTTGCACACCATTGTACATGTTTAACTTAAAAGTAAGTAAAATTCTGGATAATTTATAATTATTTTCAGATTCTTTAAGAATTGCTCTGGGGTTGAATATGTTCTTTAATAAAATACCATTTTTCAAATCATTATTGAACATAAGTATCAATGTCATTGTTTACATCCTTGTCGATGTACTGTACATGTAAATTTAATATAGTCATCTATTTCATTCAAATGCAATATTCATTTCTTTTCTTTTATCTCAATTTTTTATATTATTTGAAGTTTTCTTTTCCATTTAAATAACATAAGTGAATTTATCAAGTTTGAATTTTAGATGAATATCATAATTGATTTAATATTTTCCTTTTTCTTAACAATGCCCTCTATGTAACAAATATTAAAATACAAAAAAAATTATAAAATGTATAATTCTATTATTCATTTTATAATTTTCAATGCATTCCCACATCATTAACTATGGGCTTTGAAACTATAATTCCAACATGAAATGAACATTAGTTTATCTTCTATGTCTACATTTTTATATATGATAGAGATGAAAAGTTAAGCAATATTAATAAGAAAAAAATATCAGTGAATAAAAGTAGTCATTAAAATATTTAACTTTGATAAATATGTATAAAAACTGAAGTACCTTACAATATGATTGTATATTGTTTTCTAATAATTCAACTTCTTCTTTTGACCACATACCTTGTTTCCAAATATGACCTGATAAAAAATAAAAAAGAACTTAATTTAAACTCATTAATATTAAAATAATATTAATACAACTATGATGCTAACCTTTATCATGAAGAGTAGATTTATCTTCTCTGCTAGTGAACCAATTCTGATTAATCCCTTCTTTTATAGTTAAATTATTAGAGTCTTGGTAGCTTATGAGCTGAAATTTTTATGCAAAAATGAAATAAGGGATTATTGTAAAAAATGAGATAATATAATTAGAAATAATATTTTTTAGATAATACAGCCATAAAAAGTAAAATAGTTTCCTAAAATTTTAAATAGAACTCACCAACAGTTTACATATTATAAAAATAGGATAGCATATAATTGTTTGTCAACAATTATTTTGAAATTTATTTAAAGAGGCATACAATAAGCCAACACAAAATTAAACTCTGTGGCCACCAGGAGGTCAAGGCAACAATGGCCATATCTGTTTTCTTGACTGAGGGCTCTGGTGTGTGAATCATATGTCCGAATAAAGGGGTCAACCTAAACCCCCAGTGTTTAGTTCCCAAGCATGCTTGATACTCAGTTTCATTGATCTTGCCCAGCCAGAGGTTAGAACCTCAGACCTGTGGGTTGGTAGTGTGAAACACTATCACTATGCCGTTGGGCTTTCAATACAAAACTAAAAACAGAAATTAGGCAAATTTACTGCAAGATGTAATTAATGAATTTAAAAATATTCATCAATAATTTAAATTGCGAACTATTTAAAATTTCCAAAAATGGTATTTTATCCAGTTAATCATTATTATTATTTTTTAAATGCTTCTATAAAGATGTAAGTAACAAATGTAAGATTGTCAAAAAGATGTAATCATTTAAAATTTTTTTCAAAAATCTCTTATTCTTAACAATACGTAATTTACATCATGATGATAGACTGTTTCAGTATAACAGTTCTATGGCTTTTCAATAAACCCACATAATTTCAATACATCACAATATAAACGTGCATCCAGACATTTTTTCTTTTTAAAGAAAAGAAAGAAAAAGAGAGGTGTAAGTATTTTGAGCAATGTTCATTTAAAACTATTCATAAAAATATTTAGATATAACATTAATTTTACAACTTACTAAAATGGTTCTCAATACTCAAATACAAATATTATTCTATATCATTACTTATTTCTCAATCATTTTGCAAGATTGAAAAATTTGAAAAAAATTGTGACAACAATGCACAATAGAGAAATTACAGTAATCAAAAAGCAGATAAAAACCATCAAAACAATGAAAAACATTTAGTTCCTTTCTTTCACTTTAAAATTTTATTATATTATTAAAGATTTAACACAGATAAATCAAGATAAAATATTTCGCAAAATTCAAATATAAGACCAATTACAATAACATAACAAAAATACAGCTAATGAAAGAAAAACAAACTCAATGTTCAAATCAATGAAAAAAAAAAAAAAAAAGTCTGAAATGCAAAATTTTACAAAGCAAAAACTTGCAAAAATTTAAACATATTAAAGAAATTCTAGATACGAAATTTTCAAATTTTTTTATTGATTTTTAAAGGGAAAATGCAATGCTACTAGAAATGGGGAAAATAAAATTAAAATTTAATACTATGCAATATAATACACAGTATAATATATAATATTTAATAAAATACATACAATTATCTGAAAGCAAATTAAAATAAAATGTATATCAATTGCTTTGTATAGTTGCTCAGTTGCAAAAAGGAGAAAAAAATATTAGACTTGTCACATATAAAGAAAGAAAATTTCTTACATTTAAATATGTACACATTAAAAAGTAAAACAAAGATGGAATGCAAAGAAGAAATGTGTAATCTAAATTTCCATTGCATAATTACTTCCATGAACCAATTATTTTGTTTTTGAGTAGTTTCTTTATTCAGTGCAATTTTCCATGCATCTTTTTTTTTTCACAAAATGCTATATATTATTTAAAAACTCATGTAAAACTTATTGCCTAGGAAAATCATGACATACCAAAATTGAAAACATTTAAGGATTTGGAAAGAGAAAATTTCATCCTCAAATAAAAGAACAATAAAAACTAATATGAAATTTTTCTTAAGAATATTAGAAATAGTTTAATATTAAATGTTCATGAAGCCTATAACACTAAAATTAAACAAATTTAGTAAGAGAAATTTAAATTAATAAGGTAAGTACCTTTTAGAAAAATAAATAAATTTTAATGTAATCTTATTAAAATAAATAAAATTTCTTTTTAACCATAATTTTCTTTTTATAAATAATTTAAATACATGGCTATTTTGAAATCTTAGGCATCTAAGCAAAACATTTTTAAGAGTATGAAATTTCTCTTTTAATATCTACCTTTTATTTTAAATCATAGTTTACATTTAAATATCTCTCATATACAAAAAATATAGATAAACCAAACACCAAATTTTTTTATAGTAATTATGGTTTTCTCAGTACTTTTCTTAAGTTTTTATTATAAATGATAAACAATTGCATTTTACATTTTCATGTTTATTATCAAATTTTAAAAAAAATAATAATTTAATTTTAATGAAGATTATGGTTGTGAGGATTTCAGTGCAGATTACGGCAGTTTGGCAAAAATTAAAACTTAATGATCAGATAAAAATTAATTTAACAGAAATAAAATATATAATTGTATAATGTATAAATACCATATATGCCAGCATATAAAATGCACTCCCTTTTAATACACATTTTTGAAGAATAAGAAAGTTATCTACCTATGACCATGCTACCATATTTACAGTATTTTAAATATAAAGTAATACAAAATAATATTTTATGCAAATACCCAACATATTTGGAAATTAACACCTTTTAATCTTTTTCATCAAATCTCAGACACTCATCTCCAGAGCTAAATGAAGAATCACTAAAATTCTCATGCAACAAACTGTCTTTTGTACCATTCAGTGCATTACTAATGCCATACTTTTTAAATAATTTAATCCATCTGTTTTATATAGATAGGTCCCGTAGTTTATGTTTACAGTGAGTTTGCTTTTTTAATATCTTTTTCCTGATTCCACCAAGTTATCATTTTCTCATGTTGGGAGTGGCCTGAAATGCCTCTTTGTAGCTGTTTCCACATGTTCTTTAACAAATGCAACCACACAGCTTATATGTTAAGTTATATAAATCTCGTTCACAAAAATTAGAAAGTTTAAACAGACTATACTCATCAATGGCAGCATATGCACATTCTTGAACTCTAAGTAACTACAATATTCCCATACTTTACAAATAAATAAGTAAAAAAATCATTTAACTTCAAACAGAGGAAATTCCAAGAAATTAATGTAATCAAATTTTGAGTTTTAACAAATAAGACACAGTATATTTTCAAACCATATTTTCAAAGAAAAAATGTCATGTAAGCTGGCAAATACCGTATTGAAACAACCAAATATTCAAATAATAGAAAAAAAATACAAAAAAATTATAAAAATATTACAATACCTGAGTAGCATCTAAGCCAGGGAAGTTTTTTTGTGGAATCTCAACAACATTTGAAAATCCTTCAAGATTATCTAATAAAAGACTTTGTTAAAACAATTAAATAGTTTAAAGCAATATAAGAAAAAGTTATCCAAATCAACAAAATTCTGAAAAAATATCAAGCAGCATTTGCTTTCTTTGCCATTAAAAAACGGCATTTTAAATAAATGTTTGAAAATTAAAAATCTTAAAAATATTCTGCAATTTTAATTTTTAGCTATTTTTATTATAATTTTGAGTAAACCACAATTTGATCAATGACAATGAAGAAATTTTACATCCATATAAAACTGCTTTTGGAAAAATAACATGAAAATAAAATATATCATTAGATACAACAAAAATACTATTTTGGATTTAAAAAAAATGTATGTAATAAAAAAAATGATTTTTTTAACTTATTACAACATTTTCCTGTATATAATCCGCAGATTATGTGTTAAAAAAAATTCAGAATTTCGTTGTGCGTACTATATGCCTGACGCAATCTCTGAATAATCTGATAAAAAACATTCTTCATCAGAAAAGCTTATATAAAAGTTTTGAAAGAAATACTGTTTATGTTTCATAAAATAAATACCAGGTGGTATCAAAACAGACCTGAGTTATTTAAGCTATAATCGGCTTTACCAATAACGTTCAAAAACGAATTTGATTCCTCGTAAAGATATTACAAATTAAAGTTGTTATTTTGCTAACGTGATTTACCAATTTGCCTTGACGTGAGCTGTTTCGTTTTCAAAATATTCAAATCTGTATATCGTCATCTGGAAGCAAAAACTTTCAAGTTACACAGCAGATTTTAAATTAAAAGCTATAGCGAAAGAAAATAAAAAAAATGGCGATAAATGTGTTAATGTGAACTGAAAGATATAGGCATAAAAGAAAAATGTATAAAATACGCAGTTGGTAAATAATCCAATTTTTTCATTTAAATATTAACAAAGCAAATAAATATATATTTAATTATGTCTAACATTGTTTAAAAGTTATTAGAAGCTAAATATCAATAAGTTTTACAAGAATCTTCTTGAAATTATTGCTCTTAACCAATTTCGTGCTTTCATCTCAAATTTATTTCATTTTGCAATGAAGTAGATCTAGACTGATATTTTTCATAATAAATGCTTTATTTCCTATACAATTTATTAAATTTTTAATCATACAGTGCATTATTTTTTGTGACACCCATATTATCAGCAATACATGTTTTTAGACTATTCCCAGGGAAAAAAAAAGTTGCCATGGATTATGCAACACTTCTTTTCCATTTACTATAAAAAAAAATTTAAAAAAAGGCTGTGCGGGTAATATACAGGAAAATACAGTATTCATAGGAATTGGAACATTCACAAAATATTTAATTTAAAAATAAATAAAACAAAATGAAATAAAGGATAAAAAATTCAAGTATTAACGTGATTTCCACGCAAAAAATAAAACAAACAATAAATTATGTATATATAATAAATATTATTACAATAAAATATAACAAAAAATTAAATATAAACAAAACTCAGAATTCTATGAGTTTTTTCCTGATGTTTGAAATATCAATCTGCATAATAGACTGTATAACAAATATTAATAATAACATACCTTGCAAAGCAAGTATGAATGTTTGCCCATCTTGTTCAATACAAAGTCTTTTACTAAAAGATTCACTTCCATCAGAAGTATGAAATGTTGATATGGGTAATTTAGGCTCATTCAAAAAACCACTCTCTGAAAGTATAAAGTATAATTAGCTTTTCATTCTGAATCATGTGATTTGAATACATTAAATATTTTAAAAAATAAAATAATATATATATTTTATATATATATATATATATATATAATATATATATATAAAATATATATAAAATAAAATAATATATATGTTTTTCTTTGAAAAAAATTGAATAAAAAATGTCCTTAAATTATAAAAGTTAAAAAATTATAACTCAAAAAATTCTTTCTGTTAAATTTTACTGAAAAAAATTATTTTGATAATTATTTAAAAACTTTTAGGTACATAAATATATAATATAAAATAAACAAACAACTGAAAATAACTTGTATCAAATAATTAAAATTGTGTATGCCAGAAAATATAAAGCTTAATTTTTTAATAAAAAAATCATTTAGGTAATAACTCAAGAGTATAACTTGTTAACTATATCATATTATAACCTTATTACATATACATCATGCTATCCTATATGCAAAACAATAAAATTTCTATTGAATAGCATACAATTTAAAAATTAAAATTACATCTATAATATTTCTTGAAATTAAATTGATTCATGCACACACCAAGGGTGTTTTCTTCTTTATAACCATATCTAAAATATAAAACTTATATTTAAACAAAAGAAAAGAGCTGGTAATCTTTGAAAGTCTCCATATAAGAGGATCACTAAGCAAATATTACTTGTGTGATGAATAATCCCAACTCATGGATAATTTTCTAATCAAGTGAAGTAGTTTCCTATTTGTTATTGTATAAAAAAATGCCACCAGCAACCAGAAGTGTATTAAATGTTTCTAAAATGTGCTAAAATTAACATGTTGAATTAATATTATTTTACCTGTTATTTTAGCAAAATGTACCAGTAATTAAATACATCACATACAATCACATAATAATTTTAATATATGTGTGTGTTTTTTTTTATTTTAATAAATACCACTATAGTAATGGATATTTGCATTTTATTTTTTCCATTATTATTGGCTGCTTCTTTCTTGATTAATTTGTCCAATTATAATTGACATTCTTGTTTTGGCATTAGTAGAAGAACTAACTCATAGCTAATTATTGTACCACTGACATTTTCCATGCTTCAAGTAGGATCCCTCATAATATGTTCATCCACAATTAATTTTTTAAAATTTCTGCAATCATATTGCTGTTTACAGAAAACTTGTGTTCAACTAAAACTTCACACAAAGTGAGTTAAAGCAAATTGAGAGATAACAATTTTGTATATTTGACAGCAAATTGAAACAAAAATCTGCATCTTTAATTGATAAAAAAATAATTTTTATGTGGATTTTAAAATAGTACAGAGGATTCCAATGATTGAAACTTATGTAAGAAGCTAAATAATTCTTCTGCAAGAGTTGAACATTAATTTTAGATGCATTATATTAAAAAAGTAGCTACTGTATAATACTTTAATTATTTGATTAGTTTCTTATTAGTAAGAAAATATCAAACATCTTGTGACACAGAATATTGTAATAGGCATTTTTCTATAACTTATTTGCCACTGATTTTAAAAACTATTTACAATTTAAAACATTTTCCATTATTTGCTTTTCCATTATAATTTTGCTCAGATTTAATGAGATCACCATTCTTTTTAATTAAATTCTTTTTTTTTTTATCTCATTCATTAAAAATTTTTTCAAACAAAAAATTATGGTGTAAAACATTAATGAAAAATTGTAAGAGATATTCATTATTTTTCAAGAGACATCAAATTATTAGAGTTCCTAAGGTTTTCGAAAAAAATCAAATTTATTGTGCATTGAATGATTTCTAGAGCTAAAAAAAAATGATTTCAACTTTAATAGCCTTAAATAATGGTTAGCAAAATATTTTAATATACAGTATGTGACTAATTTCACTTTTTTTTGCAGCATTTTTATTTAAAAAATATATGGAAAAAGAAATTCTTAAATGGCCAATTTCAAATTAAAAATGATCTAGGAATACCATGGATGATTTGCACTATGAAGAAAATTTTTTATTACAAGCAGGGGTAACAAAATCAAAAAATACAGAATATGGTTACTAAACTAAACCATAAGATATTAAATTTGACATTAGCTATTACCAATTTTCAAATGCCATTTACAGGAAGATTCACAACCATTTAGTTTAAAAAAAAAATGTCATAAAATTTTGATTCACATAAATAAATTTTATTGCTATTTGGCAACTAATACATAAAATATACAATATATTAATATTCATTTTGCTGTAGACAGCACTAACGAAGTTGATTTTTTTCACAATTTATATGAGTTTTTATAATTTCTAATTTATAGTTATTATTTAATTTCCTATTTGTGATAATATTTTATGAAAATAAAATAATTTTAAGGTAAATTAACTATAAAATTGAATTTTAACAAATTAAACATTGACTTTTAAAAATTATATACATTTTACAAATATTTGAACAATATATTTTGGAAATAATACTTATATTATTACTTACATAATTTATATAGCCACTAGTTTTTTTCCTCATTAGTATTAGTCAAACATCAGAGATGAGTAGGAAAGCAACATGAACATCAAGTTGTATAATCACATTTTCAATTTACTATGTTTTTTATTTTAACTTTTTCTTCCCTTTTTTTCTTTCTTCCCTCTCTTCTTTTATGTGAATCAGGAATAAGTTTATACTTGTTTTTCAAAGTACACTTACTTTACAGGAGATCAAACTTGTTCTGGAGTTTCACAAAAACTGATACCCTCTCTCATAACAAATAACTTGTTGGAAAGCAATCATTCACTACATTTTGATATTTCAGAAAATATTTTTAATCATATTTTACTGAAATCATTATTTCTAAAATGTTGTAATTAAAATTAACAGTTTAACCTTTCTTTAATAAGGAATAATCAGAACTAATGAAGTGAATCAGAAAATTAAGGAACACATAAAAATATAATTAGTAAGAGTCAATATTGAAACATTAACTTTGTAACAATATAATAATGTAAAATAGTAACAATATTTACCAGTATTTGTTATAACCACTAGTTCTTGAAGAGCAGTTGGAACACAATTTTGAACAGCTACTGGCAATTTCATATTTAAAGTTGTAAAATTATTATGAAAAACAGTTTCTATGTCTTCATTAGATTTACGTTCATTGTTTAAATCTAAGTGAACTTCAGTAGTGACAGTTTTTTCATCAGAAATGCATTCATTAACAGTGTCACTCTGAATATTCTCATTTTCAGGTGAATCCATGCATTAACCTGGAAAATAAAATCAATTTCAACACATTTCATTGAACTTGACTAACAATTTACTTTAAGAAATATATAAAAAGAATTAATAAATAATAATAAAATTCTATCATCAAATTTCCTATTTATAGTTCACCATAAAAAAAATATACACACAATATGCAAAATTACTTCCAGTTCTTAAAAACTAAAAATATATAAAAGATCATTGCACACTAATTAACAATTATGGATTATGTACTAATTCTGCATACATATTTTTACTTATGCAACAACAATTCTTTACTTAATAATCACATCAAAATACATTTTTCAAAATTACTCAAAGAGCACTTCTATTCTCCAGATAAATACTTTAAAAAAGTAATGAGAATGATAAATAATTTAAATAATTATTATAGAGAACTCTATGAGATCCTAATACTATCATTTATTTAAACAAATTTTCAACAATTATGTTTGAATAAATTTTCAAACAATATTTAAATACAAATCATAAAAAAGTAGCTTTTAAGAAAATAGGGTACTATTCCAATATATCCTTGCAATCGATCATCAAAACTATTGCAATTCAGTTTCCGTCAGAAATAAATTTTGACGTCTAAATAAGTTTTGTCTGTAAATGATAATTATTTAGTTTATATAACGTTTGAAATGTTTTTTAGTAGTTTCTAAAAAGGTATATCTTTTTAAATAATACACAACCAGATATTTATGACAATTCTTTAACTATTATAATTCTTTTCTTTCCTGTTACGATGATTACCATATGGGAGGTATAATAGAATTGTAACAAAAATATAATAATTTTATTGAATTTTTCCAGTGGTAGTTATTATCCTGATTTAAAAAATTTTTTTAAAAAAAAAATTATAAACCTAAAATATTACTTTTACTAAAATATACTAAAATAATATTACTATTACTAAAAATATAACTATCAAAATTATTTTTAAAATATAGTTTCAAAAACAAAATTTTGTATAAGATTTCAAATTTTATTGTATTTATTTGGTTTTCATAAAAAAAATTTATAGCCCTTACTATTATTTATATATCACTTATCATTTTAACTTATCTAAGGATGTCATGAACCAAAAAAAAACTACTTTTATTTTTGCATTGAATCTTTTTTCGTAGAAATATTTTTAAAATGTCATGTAATAAATAACTTCCAAAATTAATTAAACTAAAGTCATAAGTTGTAAACCAGTCATATGACACTTTCAGTTTCTAACATCATTTGCTTTCTAGATATCGTTGGCTGGTGATTTTTTTAATTCTAATGTTTTGTTTCTAACTATTCATAACCACACATTTAGCAATTTAATATTTAAAAATTGCTCAAACTTAGAATATGTTTTAGATAGTATTAAGAATATAATAATAAGATTTAAAGTAAATGTATATAATAGTATAATGATAAGATTTAAAGTAAAT
>JAPDSC010120132.1:216835-271755 GCA_026290005.1 Latrodectus geometricus | reverse complement strand
AAAAACAGTCGACAGGATAATACATAAGTACAGTAAATTTTTTTTTCTGTATGGAATTAAAACATTTTGTATAGTTTAATTTCAGCGAAAGGGGTCATTTAGGAGTCTTCGACAAGTACACAATTTTGCTATTTATATTTAATTGTTCTAGTTATTCTTTGCTGGTTTTCTCATTTTGCTTTTAAATCCTAACATAATCATACAAATTTTTAAATGGAGTATCATGTTAAGTTTCATATTCATATATTTTAAATAATATATTTAAAGTCATACTACAGATAATAGATATAAAAAAGAATAACCTAAAATTATGTTGATAATTGTTTGAAGGTGAATGTAAGCTGAATCTAGGTAAAGATTTATACAATACTATTTTGTAATCACATACAGGCCAATGTTTACAAATATCAGAACATTTGAAAAATCTATATTGATAATTTTTTGAACTTGGATATAAAATTTGAAAACTAAATTGGGTGGTAAATGTATATTTTGTTTGCAATTTGGGTATAAAATAATTCTATAAAGCTATATTAATTTACTGATAAATTAGCTTCTGCTAGGAGTATTCACAATAAATGATAGTAGGTTTTTACAGAAAATTAATTTTCTTATGATGTGTTTGCGAAAAATAGTTTTGACTTCAGTGTATACTTGCTTTTTCCGTAACTTTCTAAATATCCAATGTGATTCTATTAATATGCAAATATTAGCTAGTTACAAGATACACTGAAATTATATTCTTCTTGATAACTTGTTGATAACTAAATTTTATCTTCTTGATAACTTGTTTGTTTTTATTCTTTTGTAATTAATGAGGAATAAACAATGTTATTTATTTGTCATTTTGTACTTAAATTATAAGCGTTTTCTTTCTAAGTATGGATTGTTTTATATATTTTTAGTTTGAAATTGAAAGCTTATTTAATCTTTGGAAATGTTTAGATTTTGTTATAATCAGGCACTGAAAATGTCTTTTTTAAAGTGTACTTAAACTTTATGCATGTCTATCAAATATTTTTGGCAATATTTTTTTTTACTGGGATTTTAGGTTTCTGTTATTTTTAATATTTACAAATTACAATTGAAATTTCATCTGATCCTATTTTGCTACTACAAACACTTTCACTACCGCATAATATTTTTGGTATGCTGCCAAAGATAACTAGTATTATCAAAAGAGTAGTCATTGACATTTTTTTTATCAGCCTAGTATTTTCTGCCCTCTATCTTCTCTAAAATTAGTGGTGTTAATTTTCTCTCTGAGTTATAATTTTAATTTATAAAAGTTAATTGTATGAACACAATATTGTATTAGCAACATACTTGAATACTATTCCATTATATCCCAATAATCAATCATCAAAACAATTGACAAGTTGTTTTTACCAGAAATAATTTTGGTATTTAAATAAATTTGTGAATAAATAATAATTATTTGGTAAATAAAATGTTTGTATTGTTATTGAGTATTTTCTAAAAATTCAAACCTTTTTAAGCAATACACAATCCATATATTTACAAAATTGTGAATTTTCTTTACTATTACATTGAATATCAAATGTAAGTGCTATAGAATTGTATTCATGCTCATATCAGAATAGATCGATGTTGTAACTCATGCTTTATTACATCAAGTTGGTATTATGCTACTTATTTTAATTGCTGTATTTTCCTGTATATAATTCGGTGTATAATCCTTAGCAATTTTTTTCTGCAAATAGTCTAAAATATGTACTGCTGGTAATATAGGTGTCACATAAAATAAAGAAGTACACAGTAAGATTAAAAATATAATTTGTATAGAAAAAAAAGCATTTATTATCAAAAAAGATCTGTCTAAATAAACTTCATCACAAAGTACGATAAACTTGAGATGAAAGCACAAGATTGATCAAAAGCAATATTTTCAAGAAGATTCTTTTAAAACTTATCAAAATTTAGCTTCTAATAACTTTTAAAATGATGTTAGACATATCTAAAAATATATATATATATTTACTTTGTTAATAATTAAAATGAAAGAAATAGATTATTTACAAATTGTGTATTTTATACATTTCTTTTTCTTTTGTGCCGTGTGCACTTTATTTTTCACTGCTCATTAACACGTTTGTCACCATTTTTTTTTTTTTATTATTTGCTTTCACTGTAGCTTTTAACTTAAAATTTGCTGCATAACTTAAATATTTTCACTTCCCTATGATAATATACAAATTTGAATATTTTCAAAACGCAGCAACATACAACAAGACAAAGGTTAGCGAAATGCAACTGTAATATCTTTACGAGGAACCAAATTCGTTCTTGAACTGAGCTGATTATATCTTGAATAACTCAGCTGTGTCGTGGTACCACCTGTTATTTGTTTTATGAAAAATAAACATTTCTTTCAAAACGTTCCTGTAAGCTTTTCTGATAGAGAATGTTTTTTATCAGATTATTTACAATATTGTATAGTATGTGTAACGAAATTTGGAACTTTTTAACACATAATCCACGGATTATATACAGGAAAATAAGGTATTTAACAATATAAATATTATAAGTTGAGGCAATTTTTTCTTGCTCTGTTGACAAATTGCTCTTAGAAGTTTTTCCAAATTCTTTTTATTTTACATTTTTTAGGAAGGCGATAAAAATATGATGAAAAATAAAAAAAAAATGTAATATAAAAAAGAATTTAATTTATTAGAAACTAATCGTAAAAAGTTTATCTTTTCAATGAAACTGATAACACTATCTATTTTTAAAAAGAAGTTGTCTGAGTGTTCAAACCAGATTTTTGGTTTCAATAAATCAAAGATATAAAGATTATTAATTGTAAATAAATACTTTAATTATTTCAAAATTGCATTATTAACTTATATTTATTTTTTAAATTCTCAAATGTTAATATGCAATTAAATGAAATTAAAAAATTATAACATTTTCTCTTTCATTTAATTCTTTGAAAATTTCCATTTCTATTGATTCCATACAGAGGATTTTAAACTATTATTTCTAATTCTTAAAATATATGTAACTAAGAAATATAGTTTTTATATAAAGTTATTTGTGATAAACTGTAAAAAGGAAATTTCTTTCGTTAATAAGTATGTTTTAAATTTATTTATTTAAAAGTGTATACTTTTATACTAACAAGAGCAACTGGATTATTTTAATTAAATCAAAATTTCCATTAGAAATATTTTTTATCAAAAACTTTTTCTCTTGGGAGTTATTCCTTTTGTGGAATTTCTATATGAACCCAGTTTGATAAATTTGTTATAAAATGGAACTCAAAGCAAATTTTAAAATTATAATTCATATTATAAAGCCATATTTTATGAATTTAAATTTTAATTTTATTAAGCTTAAGAATTTACAATTTACTTATGAATATTTTTTACTTACGTTACATTTTTACATCCTTTAATATATTGTTATTATCATACTATTGTATATTTCTTTTTCCAATGAATTATTTTGTTGCTATATTTTTAAATATTGTACCTAAACAAAATTAATTGTTATTGCTATTGTCTAAAATACCAGTTACTTTTTGTATTTTATTTTAGACCTGTATCCAGTAATAGGCAGGGCTTGCATCTGATCAGAGATTCAAAGTAGGTATATAAATGTATTTCATTAAAATTGATTATATACATAAAAACTGATTGTGTGTGAATATAATTCATATTTAATCAGAAATTATCTTAAATAAGAAAATAGTCACATTTGTTTTAAATATCAAATTACAAGCAAAATGCCTTAAAGTATTAAATAGTTTGAGAATTGATAAGTAGAATCTATCAGTAGAAATTGAAATATTTAAAATAGCGCTAATTTATTTTTTACCTCATATTTTACTAAGTAATAGGGCGAAATTAAATACTATTTTGACTTCATTTTCATTTACTAACATTTTGTAGCCACTAACTAATATAGGTCCTAATTAATCTTTGTGCATCAATCAAAGATATAAATATATACATATGTATGTGTTCGTTCAATATTATATAAAAATAGAATAATGTAATATTTACAATATTTTTAATGCTTTATTTTTAAGTATAATTTGCAACTATTTTTGTTTATCTTCATTATAGCAGAGTAAGCATACAAAATCAATTAATAGCTCTATTCAATCAATAAATTATATATATGAGAGATAGTTATTTCATAAAATATTGAATTTAATATGTGAATGGATATTTCTCTTTTTGCTTAGTATCTAGCTAAATATAATGTTACCGTAATAATCTTCAATTGTTGTGTATTATTGAATATACAAAAAAAAATTCAGTTTTATTAGAAGTGCGTTATAAATTTTGGGTAAAAGACTAAGGGTTTTTGCACGATTTCCAATTTAAAGCAAAGCATTGCACAATTATCTTGCCTGCCCAAATTGCATCACTACATGGAATATTCGATTACCAAATACCAATTGTGCTTGTAATTTCACTTTCCCATCGTACCCTGTTTTAAGATTTGAATATTTCATTATAATTACTTAAATTTCCTATATGTAATCTGCAGTGGCGTGTTATTGGCACAGCCTTTTTTCAAGTAAAAGGGAAAAAAGCATCACATAATCCGCAGCAATTTTTCCCGGTGAATAGTCTAAAATATGTACTTCTGATAATATGGGTGTCACATAAAATAAAAAAAGTATTATTAACAGTATGATTAAAAATTTATACACAGTATGATTAAAAATTTAATAAATTATATAGAAAAAAAAAGCATTTATTATGAATAATATCAGATATTAGCCATATTTAAAAATACATATATTTGCTTCATTAATATTTAAATGAAAAAAAATGGATTATTTTAAAATTTATGCATTTTGTTTAATACTATGCATGCTTTTTTTTTCACTTCACATTGAAATGTTTGTGGCCATTTTTGTTATTTGCTATCGCTATAGTTTTTAATTTAATAGCTTAAGAGTTTTCGTTTCCTTATGAGGATATACGAATTTGAATATTACCAAAATAAAACAGCTCATGTCTAGACAAATTGCTAAATAACGTTAGTAAATTTACACAACTGTGATATCTTTACGAGGAACCAAATTTATTTTTGAGCGTAATTGGACAATGCCGATTATAGCGCAAAGTGTGTCTTGGTATTACCTCTTGTTTATTTTATGAAACATAAACAGTATTTCTTTCAAAACTTTCTTGTAAGCTTTTCTGATGGAGAATGTTTTTATGAGATTATCTGTGGCGATGTATAATACGCACAACAAAATTCAGAACTTTTTTAATCATCATCCACAGATTGTATATGGCGCAGCTTGTCCTTTTTTGGACCTTGCGCCACAAAACCCAACCAACCACAGATTATATACAGGAAAATACTGTTCTATAGAAATATTAAAATGTTTATAACTATTAAGTAATTTCATAAAGATTACATTAAAACAAATGTAAGCTAAGTACCACATGATTTACAACTGGGCAATGAAGCTAACTCTATAACATAAATAAAATGAATTTTTATGAAAACTCAAATTTTTATTAACCAGGCAGTGGGCCCACCTTAAAAAAAATCATCTGTTTGGTACAATCTAGCCCAACTTAAACTGATCACTAAAAATAAATCTATAAATGTTCATTTTACAAAAAAAAAAAAAAAAATCAGAATTTCTAATCAATCAACATTACTATTTTGAATAAAAGTACAAGTATATGAGATATTTATAAACAGTTTTTAATATATAATATAAAACAATAATATTAATTGAAAATGTGAAATAACTCACCTAATCATTGTTGCTTTCAGAATCATTTGCAACAGTCGGACAACAGAACTCCCAAAAATTCATTCTCAATATTCTCCAAATGATTATGTGCATACATATATACTTGTACATACATACATATATATATATATATATATATATATATATATTTAGACACACACACACTCTGCACGGAAAAATAAAAATTTGAAATACCAATTCAAAATATTAAAAACAATAAAAAAATTTATTTTTTTAGCTTTCAAAATACATTTTTACTTAAGAAACTTAAATTAAAAAATTCATTGCAAAATATTCTTCAAAAACTTCACTTTCAAAAAAATTTCAGAACATGAACATTAAATCCTCCTCTTAAAAGTTAAGCCTGCAATCAAATAAAAACAAATTTCGCGCATGTAGACCATCACATTACATCGTAAAATGAAAGTTACATCATACTAGCACATTCTGACACAATGAGCCTGTTTGGCACATTTTATTGCTTGTACAGGCAGGCTAAATTTTTTGAAAAATTCATAAGTCTTAGTAAAAATGTCAATTTTTATCAATAATTTATTTTGAATATGACAAACTTACTTCATTCATAATATCAAATGCAAATATATTTATTTTAATACTAGTTTATAATATCTTTAAATTTTTAGGTACTGTTTAAAAAATTAAACAGTGTTTATTAATAATAAAAATTAAGAAAATACTATATCCATTTTATTTTCCTATTTGTAAATATGTATAATATGTAGTTAAATGTTTTATATTTTATTTTGGAGAAAAAGTGATATGATGCTTTGAAACATTTTTTACTTTGTTTCATTTAGGATAAATATAACTTTTTTTATTTTTACAAAAGAAATATATCTATATAATTTATACACTTTTTATTATTTAATTTATAATTATCGAAAATAAATAAATAAAAATTGCTTGTTGTGATACACTGTTCAAATAAAATATCCGAAGTCTAATTCATTTTAGTCCTTTGAGATTTATAATTATGCATTATATTTCCTTAAGTAGACAAGTAAATAAATTTGAAAACTTTATTTAGAAGTGTTAGTCCCAAGAAAGGTTTTTCTAAATCAAAGCATCGAAAGACTGCTTCTTCCAGCTCTTTCCAAGAATTTCAAGACAGTACTGAAGATGCATGGGACATTGGTGATGATGAATTGTGTAATACTCATGGTAAAAGATTTCATCAAAACATTTTTTCATGTATAAAATTCAAGGCTTAGAAAATCAGTTAAAGTTTTAGGATAGTTTATTAATTAAATATTTTCAATTATTAGACCAAAATTTTTTGATATAAAAAATATCACATATCGTGTAATACTGATATTTTTTATATTTAATGCTATGAAAAATGTAATTATTAAATTATACATTTAGTTGTAGATTTATATGTATTTCTTTTAATTATGTTATATTACTTTAAAGTTTCAGAGAACTTCATTATGTATTGTATTTCAAAATATAACCTAATTATATTAAATACGAATTTCAATTATTTATTTATGTTATGGAATTAGAAATTTATGAATGATCAAAAGTTAAGTAATTGAAAGAATGAATTACCATATTTTACAGTTTATAAGTTTTACCAACTTGCCAGATGCTTTTTATTTTATACACATTTTTAAAAAATGAATCAATCAATTTTAAAGTTCAATAAATTTCTCTTAAATTCATTTTTCAGGCTTATTTTTTAAAAAAAAGTCTAATATGGCTGCAAATACTGTAAATTTAATTGCTAATATATTTAGTCTAAAAAGTCAATTGATTTTTTACAAATTTTGTTTTACTAATTTTAATAATGCATTAAATGTAATAATATGCTAATTCACCAACTTTTTGTATTAATTTTGATTTTCATATTGTTTTCTCAATTTTCTATATTGGAGAAAAAATGCTTACATTTGATTAATAATGTTTAATTTTCTCAATTAAGTATTGCATATCTTTGTTATAAAGTTTTTCTTATTTTAAAAGATTTTTTTTTTATAAAGTATTCATTCTACACTTGGTTCTGTAAAATATGAATTTTTGAATTCATAATAAATTAGGAATCTTAATTTTATTTTATTCTATAAAACACGATATATTATGAATTATCTATTTATTAATGAAATGCTTTGTCATTAGTACTATATTTATTTTCTGCTATAAAAGAACTTTATATAATTTGCTAAAATTTATTTTTAATAATTCACATCATTTTTGAAAATTATTGGACCAGGTGTTTCACTTTTGGCATATTAATTTAATTAGATATTATTTATGATTAAGCATAGTGTTACTGTTCTATTCAAGTATTATATTAATACTTAACATTATTATAGTAACGTATTAATACTTAACTTTGAAAAATCATTATATTTAAAAAAATCTGCTTGCAATATAAAAATCTCATCATTTTTTAATAATTTTGAAGCATTTCTCCATCAACTATTTTTTAAGCAAATCAATAGTTTCCAAATTTATTTTAAACTACAAATATATTTAAAGTATGTCTTCATGTAAATGATTTTCAGTACTTCACTCATAATAGTGCATTTATATATAAGTATTACATAAAAATGTGTTATTTTGCACAGATCTACCTATTCATCCAAAGGTAGCAGAATCTACTGCCATTAAAGTATTGCATAACCATAGCAAAGGAGTGTTTTCAGATAATAGCTACAGTTATAACCCTGAGATTAACTTAAAGAATGATCCTCAAAATTCTTCCAGTAACTGCAATTTCAACTCTGACAATAAGGAGGCAAGAGTTATCACAACGTCAAAATTATCCACACAAAAAAGTGATTAATTATTTATCTATATTCAAAGTTATATTTTGAATACATGAAATCTTTTAAATTTTTATGTATCTGTGTTTTAATGTTTATTTACTAATTTAATAGTGATATAGTTTTTGTGTTTAATAATATAGTTATTTACTGCAATATATTTTAATAATTTTAATTTTCTACATTTGTAAATAAAATTTTTAAGTTAAAAAATGTATTTTTATCAGCTAAAAATTTTTATACTATTCCTTATCTTTGGAAATGTGTAATTAAAAGTGTCACACAAAAAAGTAAATATGTATAAAGAATCTATAGCCATTAATAAATAATTTGTTTTTAAAATTATTTATAATTTCTTATATGCAATTATTTTTGCATGCATTATATTTGATTTATTTTACACATTATATTTCAAGTTACCCTGAAATATACACATATTTCATACGAAAAATTACTTATTCTATTTGTTTATAAATTCATTAAATATTTTCACTAAAAATTTACATATTTATCTGTTTTAGTATTTAGAAATTTATAATATATAATAGTACATTTTGTTTACCTAAAAAATATGTATTTCAATCTTGCTAATTTATTTGGAAAATAATTTTATATTAATAAGATGTACATATTTTTGGTGGATATACTTTTCAATTTCTACTGCTCTTAATTTCATAGATAATCACATATTTTTGGGTAAAAATATTGAAATATTTTATTAGGAATTTTACTAATTTGTTGAAACTAAAAGGAAGAAGTTGTTACTAATAGAAAGAAATTTTATTTCAAAATTTTGTTTATTAAGTATTATTCATATAATTTTTAGTTTTTATTGAGGATTATGTGTTTAAACTAAACTTCAATTAATAGGAATTTCAAAACTATGCATATTTTCACTGACTGTTGATACATTTACACTAATAATGAATAAATTATTTATGATATTTAGTGTAAAAAAAGTATTCTTTTAATAGTAATTATAATGAACATTTATTTATTAAATTACATTTCTGTTAAAATTGCTTAAAATTTAGAAAAAGGAAATTACAAAATTCTCTATTACTTTTTCTAAATTTAATTAATGTTTCTAATTGCATTAAATGTAAAAGACTAAAATTTCTAATGGATGTACAAAAATATGTGTGCGTAGTTTTTAAAATGACTAAATGTCTATTGTTTAATTATTAACTTTTAAATGTAAATTTTATTAGAGTTCAATGAAATATATTAAGTTTAAAATACATACTTTCAGTATTATATAGCTGTATTTTTGTCTTTATCTAGATGCTGTATCACATAATGAACATTCCAATTTAGTAATTAATGACACTACCAATGCAAGTTTGCATGGACCTGGTATTGGAATTCGCCAAACGTTGAAGACTCAATCATCACTGTTCAGTTCACAAAATTTTTCAGTTTCTAGCACAGTTGGTTCTTCAGAGAGAGAAGCTACCAGACTTGAACTGTTTCATAAGCTGCTGAATAGTCAGAATACTGATTTAAGTAAGTGGAGCATTTAAGCATTTTAATTTACAGCCAACTCTTTTTTTTACCCAATTTCAAAATAACATGGTTCACTGATAAATTTTATGCTTTAGCACAAATCCCAAACAATTTTTTTAATTCTAGTTTTACAATGTAATCGAAAGTTCGTTGATTTATACCAACATGTGTGGGAGTGATTTAGTCTGTCTCATAGCTTGTTTACTTTTCATTATGGAGTTTTAGGAATACCCAAATTTTATAATCTGCCACCTCCTTGATGTTTTTTGATGTGAACAAATTTTGCTCTTAGTACAATTGTATTTTCTGTTTAAGTTTTCAGTTTGTACAATGCACTAAGTAATTTCAATAAAATTTTAAAAGAGGGTGTGCTCACAAACTGAATATTACTAAAAACAATATTTTATAAAAAAAATTTTTAAAAAAATATTATAAAATTTCCAATATTATGTGCATAGATAATTTTACATTATAAAATATACAAATTAGGGTTTCCTGAATAGTGTTAATGAATTATATATTAACAAAAAACCATAACCTTATAACTTCTCACGGGCAGTATACAACTATTTCTGATCATTTTTTTCCCCAATTCACTTATCTATATTGATGATAGATCATTTTTTTATCCATTTTTCAATAAATTTTATGTTATCATTAAATGTTGCTTGTCTGTTATGAAGTAGCCATGAATAGTTTGTTAGTTTGCAGTTTTACTTCTAAATTCAATTTGAATTTTCATTGTATATACTTAGAGACTAAATTTTTTTCCACGCAAAATTTATAATAAGAATTAATTATTTTTGGTTTTCATAAATGAAATAGAAATTTCATTATTACTTTTTTATGCAATATTTTGAAAAAATAGTTTCTGAATTTTTTCATCTTACTCAATTTTTTAAAGTTGTGGACAATATCTCCAAATTTACCATATGTTGTGTGTATTTTTTACAGACAGTAAATTTGGAGAGTGTATTTTTTACATGTTATTTTTGTGCAGTTTTTAAGGAACATATCTACAGAGTAAAATAAAAAAATTGAACATATATATTTTAGCTTAAGTTATACTAAAAAGAACAGATTTTTATGTAAATTGGGTAGAAAATGATTTGTAACATAATTGATGTTTAAGTTACAGTTTAATAGCATAGTTTTTAAATTTTATTAAGTGTTTATATTTTTATTACTTGTTTATCAATATTTGTTATTTTTTAAAGAAAAATGCTTCAATCATTAGAAATAAATCTATAGCAATTTACTTGCAACTTTTTTTCTGGAAAGTAGAGTGATTAATTATTTAAAATGTTGATCTAAATGCATTATAATAAACATAATGTTTATATATTTTTTTGTTTTTAGAAGAATTAAGAAAGTTAAGTTGGCCAGGCATTCCCACTAAAGTACGACCTGTTACTTGGAAACTTTTAGCTGTAAGTAAAATTTATTGATTTTTGTCTTGAAATATATGTACTGAAAATATGCAGCATTTTACCATATGTGTTTTTACTTATAAAAGCTATTTTAATGATTTTCATTTTAACTTGTTCACATTTAAAAAACTACATCTGCCTAATTTTCAAATTTTTACATATAATTCTCTAATTATACAGAGATTTTTGTTCATTTTTTAGACAGTTTTGATGGAATGTACTGAAAAATATGCATACATATTTTGTATTTTAAATTATTTGAAAAACCTAGTTCTTAACTATCATTGTACTTCTTATTTTTCATGTTATAGTTATGTCCACATGAAATAGTAATGTTATAGCAATAATGCTTTTCAAATATCAGAAGAGGTATTTTATTCTATTCATCATGAAAAGAATTCCAAACCATTAGTGTCTTTTTATTAATGCTGATTTTAGAAGTTCAAAAATCCATTGGTGATATATCAGGAGATTTAGCAGAAATATCAGTGAAGGGTATAGTTTTAGTTTCTGTTTTTTGTCCCATTTTTCCTAAAAAAGCAATTGTGTATTATATTGTGATGACATTGTAAGTAAAAATCTGAAATTCCATATTTAAAAATTGGATTAAAATATGTTCTTGATAGCATTTAGAGTTGATTTTGATATTTTATCATTTATTTACTTTTATCTTGTCTTTGTATAAAGAAAACAGTATCAATCAAAAATCCATTAGAAAAACATCCTTTTGATTTTTTTTTAACTGTGTTGCATAATTTTTTCTCTTGTTTTAATGATAATAAATTGATAAATTTTTGTTGCAATTGCTTAAATAGATTCAAGCTTCATTTATTGTTTTATTATTTTTTCCTGATAAATTCTGTTTATAAAGAATTAAGCATCTCTTCAATATTCATAGATATAATGCTGAGAAAAACAATGATTTTTTTTTTCTTTTTAAACTTCAAATAAAAGTAAGCAATTTAATTTACAATTTAAACTGATCAGGTTATAATATCAGGTCAGTCCAAAAATTTACTTGCATTTTAGGGAAAATTTTAAATAATGTAAATAAAATACTATTTAAAACTTTAGCCAACAATATATATTTCCTCTACTATTTACGAATTCTTATCTTACATGTAGTTTTTAATCTCATTTTGTAGAAAGACTTTAATTTTTTATGTGAAATAAACAAAAATTCCTGTTACTTTGAACAAATTTTGAAATTAATTCAAGTCTTAGTAGTTAGTAACATTTCAAATAAAGAGTTGAGCAAATGGATTTATGAGAAATATATATTATTTTCATAATATAATAAAAGGTGTAAACTTGATATTTGAAAATATATAATTGAAAAATAAGAAAGTTAATGTTAAAATGATAATTTAGAAGCTAATTATGTCTTATATTTGCCTCTTACATTAATTTTTAAAATCTTGTTTGAGTTTGATTAGTAAATTTTTAACTTTGGTCTTTTTATTAATATAAAGTAGATTATTATACATTAATAATTGTTATAATAATGTCATAAAAAAAGATTTATTGAATTTTTTAAAAAATTTTTTTTATTATTATTTATTAATTTTATTAGAATTTTAGTATTAGTAGGAGAGTTTAAATTATAATTTCAGTTAACTGAAATAAAATGTAAGTGTTAAAATGTAGAATCTTTGAAGAGATATTTCTTAAATTAATGTCTTTTATATAAAATTTCCAAATTGTTTACTATTTTCCTTTGGAAATTCATTTTTAATCATTTTTCATTGGAAGAAACAAAAATTTTTTAATTTAAGTGAAATTTTAGGTTTTTTATTATATAGGCATCTATGAAAGTTGTTAATTTTTACCTTATAATTTAAGCAAAAAGGGGGATTCTTTACTGATTATGAATAATAATAATCTCTGATAAACTTTACAAAATTATTTTTTTAACTAGTAAATTTGCTAGTGGCCAAAAATTATTGCTCAGAATATCTAAATTACTATGAAAGAAGAATTAATATAAGTTTATTGACTGTAGGATTCTTTGAAGCAGAGTTATATATAACCTTCCTTTATATTAATAGTCTTTATTATTTTGAAATGTTTAATAAGAAATATCTCAAAGAATTCCAAAAAGTGGTCTTTTGCTGTCCCATTTATAAAATTCCTAACTCAATAAATAACCTTATTCCTGCTGAGGATATATGAAAGGTGCAGAAAACATAATTATTCTTTCATTTGATAATTGTTTATAATTTAAATTATTTAAGTTATTTTTGTTTATTATTAGTCATTTGTATTAGGCATTTATATTATATCATTCTGTAGTATAATTATAGTTAGGTTTATGAAATATGTATGAAATTACTTATTAAATTAGACTCCTTTTTTATCTTGGAGTGGTAAGTAAGTTAATTATTAGTATAAATAATAAATAGTATTTTAATTGGACACAAAAAATAAAGACTGTGTAGTGATGATAAAAAAAATGCTAATAAGTATTAATTTATAGGAAATTTTGTTCTTGTGTTTTCTTTATCTAAATATTTGATCATTATTCCATAATAAATATTTAATAAGTCTGTTATTAATACCAATTTATCCAATTTTAAGTATTTGTATGACATTTTAGGGATATTTGCCAACTTGTTTCGAAAGAAGAGAATCATTTTTACAGCGCCGAAAGGAAGAATACTTGTCTTTTATAAGTAGATATTATGATATCAGGGATCAGGATGTTCACCATGAAACATACAGACAAGTAAAAATCCTGAGTTTCTTTTTTCTTGATATTTAATACATTTATGAAGAGGAACAATATTAATTGCATTAATAAAATGAACAAGTGTAGTATTCTATAATAGTTCTGTCAATATTAAAATATCTTTGATATGCATTTTTAGTTGCTTTTAAACTGGTTAAAACCTTTTAAATTTATAAATTACACATTAGATAGGGTATTCAAATTTATTTTATTTATAAGAATTCCTATTTTGTATCAAGTATAAAATTAAGTAGCTCATGCTTTTGAATTATTAATTTATTTGTGTAACTGACAATTCAAAGCTCTCCTAAGAATTATATTAATTGGTATTTACCTAATTTTTTGCCAACCGTTTTCATCAAACTTTGCAAATAATATATAAAGAACTGGAAGTGAAAGGATTATGTATCGGAAAAATCACAGTATTTCATTGAAATAAAGGATTGAAAACTATTTTTAAATCATATTCCATTTTTTATATCAACTCAATTACAGAAAATTTAACAATAAACTTATATTTGCTAAACATAAAATTGTAAAACATGAGCTTGTAAAGAACGTAGATTTTTGCAATTGCTAAATTTTAACATGGGATTGAATTTTGTGACAATTTTTTTCGTGGTAATAATTGATGAGGTAATTTTTAGGTAATCGAAACATTTTATGAAAAATTGTTAAATTATTTAATTACATTGAAATGCAACTCTTGATAGTAATTTTGCATCACAATTAGCTATTGAAATCATTTTTATATTCAAGCAAGTACTTTTTTAAATATATATTATCCATCAAAACATGTGTAATATTTTAATAATTTTATTTTTTAGCTGCTACTAATTGTTTTTTATTGATATATTTATTAACCATGAGCAATTTTTTAATGTATTTATTAACCATGAGCTCTTATTTTATTGGTCTTCTATGCAACCATAAAATATTATGTTTTAATTGAATTGAAGTATAACAGTTATCAAATGATTTTTAAAACTAATTTAAATATTCAAAATAAAATTTCAACAGCAGTAATTTTTATTTAAATTTCATAATACTCTTGTGTATTGTGTGCATTTGTTTTAACTATTTAAGCATCATGAATAACTTTATCATTGATTTTAGTGTTATATTAAATGCTTTATAGAAATAAATTCATTTCAAAAATAGAAACAGACCATTATTTTACATTAAATTTTGTTATTAAAAGGAGGAAACTATTCAGCAACCTATTGTGTAACTTTTTTGGCTATTAATCATTGCTTTTTGTTATCAACTATTTTGGTGAATAACCTATGTCAGAAAATTTAGATTAATTAGTTTGATTTAATCCATCAAAACACATTATTTTAATTTTTTTAACTGTTTATGTATGTATGTATTTATATATATTTTACTAAACCGGTGCATATTACTGTTATTTTGTCTGTCATCTAATTTAGTCATAAAGAATTATCTGTTAATTGAAGTGAAGCATAATAATTATCAAAATGATTTTTTAATAACTAATTTAAATTTTTATTTACATCATATTTAAAATGAAATTTTAGCAACAATAATCTTTAAGATATTAAATTGTGCTTATTGAACTTGTGAATTTTCTATATATATTACTGTTTGCACTATATTATTCACACCACCTCAGTAGCTTCAGTTATCATCCCACAAAATCAGTAAAGTGAAATAGTATTTGCCAAGGGAAAAAATTGAGGTGACCACATTTACTCTCACTTAGTTATTGGAACTGTGTAGGTTGGGGACACATCCATGTTAATCTGCGGCATCAAAAGTCATGCTGGTGTAAATGTGAGGAGGAGGATGCCAGCTCAGATGTGCCCTTATCACCTGACATGGTTCTAAATTACAAAGGGTTTGTTTTGTGGCAAGTATCCCATACCCTAGCAACTGCATTATTATATATGTCTATTTGATCATCAGGAGTAAATTTGTAATTGATCTTGGTATTAAATATGCTTGTTTATGAAAAAAGTAAATTTATTGCACAAATACTAATAGGTCATTATTTTGCATCATATGATTTTGTTGAATAACTAGTTATTTCCTGTGTCATAGATTAATTTATTTGGTTGATGAAATTTTGTCTTTCATATGCAATGCAATATTTAACAGAATTAGTGCAGCATAAAAAATGTGAAATAATTATGATAATTAAATTAATGTAGCTGTATTTTAAATTTTATGTTTCCAATTAAAAAGTATTGTTTCAAATAATTTAAATTACTTGAAGTAATTTACAGCAAAGAGCCTTTTATCCTATTAATATGAAAAATGTTTTCCCAAAAGAAAAAGGATTATACTTATGGGGTTATTTAGTAATAAATGAATAGAAGCCAGATTCAACAAATTTTCAATTTACATAATTATTAATTGAAAATTTGGAATGTGTGAAAAAAATCAAATGATCTTCATTCAGAATAGAAATGTAAACAACTTAATATACAAGTTTTAATATATTACAATTTGTTTTCATGAACGAAATGTACATTTTAATTCTTAATGTATGAGTACAGACATGTGCATGCATACATATGGGTATATATATTTAACTTGATTAATCAAAAATTGTGATGATCATGGCCATTTAGCAATATTTTTTAAGAGTCTTGTACATCTTTGAAAAATTCTAGTAAACAATAGCAATAACTTTTATCAATTTTTTTGTTGAATTGAATCGCAAATTCAAAATATAAGCTAACTTGTCATTAGATATTTGAAATAATGAAAGAAATTTAATAAAATTGTGTCAACCTCATTTCACAGTTATCCTAAACCAAAATATGGACCTAGAACAAATATAAAAATCATTAGCAGAAGAAATTATGTTAAATTAATTTCACTCTTACTTATTATTTCAAAATCTTTTTAATGAATATATATTTAAGATATTCAGATATACCTTTGCTTACTACTATGTCTACAGTAATTACCCTTATAATAATTGCAGTGTTTATATGTTTGCAGTGGTTCGTACTCCACTTTAAACTGTAGATCTTAGTCTAATTAGCCCTTATGCAAATTACTTAAAAAACCATTGCATAAAAAATACAAGATTGGTTAATTGTTCAAATTACTTTTGAGCAATTAACCAATTTTGTATTTTTTATGTAATGGTTTTACTCTACCATCAATTTTAATTTTCAACTATTGTTTACATTTATTTATAAAAAATTTCAATCCATATTTTCATAAATGTTTCTAGTATAAAAACTTAAAAGAAGTGCTATTGGGTTATTTAATTAATTTAATCTACTATATACTCCATGCAATTTTAGTTTTGCTGTTGGCAATAGCTGTGAGCAATACCTTAAGAATTTGACAAAAGTTTATGTATGTGATGTTTAAATTCAAAATCGCATATGTTTACCAACTTTTTTGCAGTTTGTTTTTTAGAAATAATCTTTAAAACTTAAATATGTTTATTAAACATTATACTGTCGGTTATTTTGTCACATGAAAATGACATGGTGACAAACTTTCTAATTTATCATCCTGTAACTGAAAATACCTTAATTCATCCCCCCTCCCTTCAAAACAATTTTTTCTTGTTCAAAATTTGAATGCTGTTTAAATAAATACATTTCTTTTATTATGAGGAAATATTCAGTTGATAAAATGTTGAAATGAATTCAATATTATGTAAGCGCTCAAAGAAAATAGGATATGAATTTTTATTTCAACAGAATGTCAATAATTTTACATTAACCATGCTCTTTATAAAGTAAATTGGAAGACATTTAAAAATTTAATGTTATTGAATTCTTAACTTGCTAGGATTTTGATATTCATGCTCCAATACTTTATAATGTTCATATCATATATCAAAGTCTCTTATGATTTTAATAACAGAAAGAAATCACTTGTAACTCATAGAATTGGAAGGAAGAAATAAATCAAGTTATTTTTTAAATTTCACTATTAAAAAATAGAAAAAAGTGATTTAAAAATAAATAAATTTTTCAAATTGGAATAATATATAAAATGTAAGATTTATCTATAAATTTATATTTTAATAAAAGTTGATCAGATTTTACTTCTTTAAGAATTTTTAAGATTTACAAAAATGTAATTTCTTGCTATCTATTTTTTAGAATTTGGCTGTTTCGAAAATAACCCATGAAATTCAATTTTTATGGATTTCAAAAATAAATGTGTTTTGTTTTTGAAAACTGAAACACTAAAATATCATTAAGTAGGAATTCCAATTCTGTATACATTTTCTGATTTTCTTCTCTACAAATCAGGATTTTCTTTTCTTTAATTCACAATCACCATAATAGTTTGTACTAGGTTATATAATTTCCATACCTTTCCTGTTATTATCTGATTTTTATTTATAATTTAGTCTTGAAATTCTATACATTTGATAAGTGTTTTATCTGATTGTTTTTCTCTTCAAATTTGTCAGCCTTCCTCTTCTCTTTTTATGACAATGATTCTCTTATTTTAAAATAAATGTGCAAAGGATTATTGATTAAATGCAAAAAGAAAAAATTGTGAAACAAAATATTTGAAAATCTTCATTTCTCAAATAAATAAAGAATTTAATGTATAGAAATCTGTTTCTTTAAAATAATTTATAGTGAAATATCAAGTAAAAAAAAAATCTTAATTTTGCACTAATATTAAAAATTTTATGGTTTCCTTTATTTCTCTGTATTTTATGAAATTTAAAACATAATTTTGCAATAAAATATATTTTAATTTTTTTTACAATTAGGAAAACAATTAGGATGGTTTTGAATTATTGACAATAAACTGAAATTTAAAAATGCTTCATGATATTTGATGACTAATTTATTATGTAAAACATGAATTTATGTATGTAATTTATTTAACAAGGCTAAAGCTATATTTAAAAATATTTTCACCCTGCTCATATTAAATTTAGAAATTACTGCAAGTGAAATGTATGTTATTGCATGTATTGCAGATTCACATTGATGTACCTCGTATGAGTCCACTGGTTCCTTTATTTCAACAAGAAATTGTACAAAAGGTGATTATAAAGTTGAAATTTGGTACTAAAATTTTTTATTGATGTGCTGAATGAATAAATTTCATATGTATGTTAATACACTTTTTCCATTAGATAGTTTTTAATCTAAATGCTAGTCTTATTTTAATAGATTAAAATTGAAATGTGTGTATTTTATCTTAAAAGTTCTTCATTAATTTATGTCAATTTTGGAGAACACATTGCACATGTATTTTTAAAGTAACACAAATAATACATATTGAAAAATTAAACTGATAAACATATTTTTGTAAAATAATGTGGAAAAATAATAAGAAAAAATATTGTGGAGTGTGGGATTAATCTAATTTTTAGCTTTTTCTTCTTGTATAATAAAGAATATTTAATAAAATAATATTATGTATTTTTTAATAGTTAATAATTAAATTAATAATTAATTTTTAAATTTTAATTTTTTGAATTAGTCTCTAAAGAAATATAGTATACCAATAAAAGTCCCTTACACAATTTTAACTTGTGAATATTACATTTATAATATTCATAAGTTAAGATTAAGACTAATTGCTACTATATTTATAAAAGCAAGTATGTGAAAAAATAATTAAGTGTACTAAATAAAACTACTTAGGGCAGTGAAAAACTGCAAACTTATCATTCTTTTCTTAAGATTGGAAACCACTTTTATTCCTTGGTAGTACTTCTAAGTTACAGAACATCAGTTTAGAGCAAAAAGACAGCTAGCGAAAATAAATGTAAGAAATAAAATAGTCAAAATATGCATTTTCACCCTCATTTTCTACAATGTTGTCATCATTAAACTTGAACAGAAGAAAAAATGATTATTTTCCGGGTAAAACACAGCATTACAATATGGGACAGGGGTATCTCTTGTGATTTCTGATGAACTGTTAACTAGAGATAACTGTAATATCAGGTCTACCAGAAAGTTCTATCCAATTTTCTAACAAAGCAAAACACAAATCTTTCTTATCCTCAATAAATTTTTTTAAATTATATAATTGACATTATTAATAATGACTTTTCAGCATGAGGGCAATTTCTATATCCCATTTTTCTAAAATGTTTCTTCTTTTGATGTGAAAAATTGAACTAGTATATTTTTTATTTTTTGCCCTTCAAAAATTTTTGAAAGAACAAACGCAAGTACTGTATTTTCCTGTTCATAATCTGTGGATTATGTGTTAAAAAAGTTCCGAATTTCGTTGTGTGTATTATACACCGCCACGGATAATCTGATAAAGAAAAAGCATTCTCCATCAGAAAAGTTTACAAGAAAGTTTTGAAAGAAATACTGTTTATGTTTCCTAAAATAAATAACAGGTGAGACTAAGACACACCTGAGTTATTTAAGCTATAATCAGTTTTGTCCCATTACGCTCAAAAACGAATTCGATTCTTCATAAAGATATTACTGTTGGAAATTTGCTAACGTCATTTTGCAATTTGCATTGACGTTTGTTTCATTTTGTAAATATTCGAATTAGTATATCGTCATATGGGAGCGAAAACGTTTTTAAGTTACACAGCAGATTTTAAATTAAAAGCTATATCAAAGAAAATAAAAAAATAATAATGACGACAAACATGTTAATGTGAAGTGAAAAGCAAAGCAAACGCTGTATAAAAGAAAAAACTATAAAATACGCAGTTTGTAAATAATCCAATTTTTTTCACTTAAATATTAAGGAAGCAAATATATATATTTTTTAAATACATGTAACATCATTTTAAAAATTATTAGAAGCTAAATAGCGATACGTTTTACAAGAATCTTCTTGAAATTATCACTCTTGATCGATCACATGCTTTCATCTTAAGTTTATCGCTATTTGCGATGAGGTGGATCTAGACTGATATTTTTCATAATAAATGCCTTTTTTTCTGTACAATCTATTAAATTTTTAATCATACTGTTCATTTTTTTATTTTATGTGACACCCATATTATCAGCAGAACATATTTTAGACTATTCACCAAAAAAAAATTGCCCCGGATTATGCGTCGCTTTTTTTCCTTTTACTTGAAAAAAAGGTTGTGCGGATTATATACAGGAAAATATGGTAATAGTCGGGGGGTGATAAATCTAGGGAAGATTGTGGATGTGACAGAATTTTCCCGTTTACTTTTCCAAGTTTTGATGATCTTTTTACTTAAATTGCTGTCTTTAAGTTATCTAATTGCTAACAATACTTCTCTGAATTGAGCTTTTCATTTGGTTTTAAAAGCTCATGATTTATTGGTTGTCAAATATACCGCCATGTTCACAACATACTCTTATTCAATATCAGATTTAGTTTAGAGGTGAAAAGGCTAGGTTTCCCAGGTTTAATAAATGCCCCTTTCTTTTATAAAATACTGGTTATATATATATAATACTGTTTATTTCTAGTTTTCATCTGATTCAAGGAAGACTCTATTTTACTCTGAGCAAGCAAAGATGTGCTTATGAAGATTCAAATCATCCAAATTCTTATGACCTAATTCCTGTGGTACCCATCTTTAATATTTCCACACCATCCTATCTTCTAAATGTGGCCCAAAATAGTTTACTGAGCTGAATTAAGCTTTTCTGTGATCTCTAATTTTGTCAGACAAGGATATTGTTCTAATATAGTTTTATCTAAAGCAGAGGTGTCCAGATCAAATTTAATCCCGGGCCAAAACAAATTACTAAACAGATTGGAAGGCCACACAAACACATTTTGTAAGGAATGGTGTAATATAGTTATTATGTAACTGTTGCATTAAATTGTATTAGTTCTTCATTAATTTATCTTTTATAATTCTTTCAACATCAACATTAAGATTAATTGTTGCATGAGTAAGCAAGTTATCTGACAGTGAAGATCTATATTTAGATTTTATAAAATTCATCGTGAAATATGCACCATTACAAAGATAGGTGTTGTCCATCATCAAACCTATTTTTAAGCCAAGATTATTGGAAACGCTTGCCAAGGTGCTTAAAAAATCTATTCCAGACTCTGTCCTGTTCTTGTAGAAGGGGTCTGATTGTAAGTCACATAATTCCAATTGATAATCAGTCTTATTACTTTCAATTGTTAATGGATGAGTGAAAAGTTATAACTCACTCCAGTTCTTTCAAATCTGTAAATCACTGCTCAAACTCCACAACTACATCGTCAATTATACTTCAGGTGATCTTTAAAGGTACATTTTTCAAAATTTTCCATCTCTGTGTAAAGTTCTGTGCAACTAAAAAGAAAAAGAAAAATCATTCTGCTCTAGTTTTGAAAAATGTTAGTTTGCTTCTAAAACCATTCACAAATTGCCAATATTGTGTCCTTTGCCTTGTAACTTCAAATTTAATTTGTTCAAGTGTTGTGTCATATCAGTTGAAAATGCAAGATCAGCCAGGAATAAAGTATCTTCCATACAATTTTGTAGTTCAGAAGTGTCTGATTTTATTTCAGTTTTTAGAAATAAAGGTATTTCTTTTCGTAAAGCAAAAAAACGTTCAAGGTACCGCCCAGCACTAAGTCGTCTTATTTCAGAGTGTTATAATAAATCTCCATAGATTGCGTCAATTTCACTTCAAAAATCTCGAAATTTTCTATGAGTCAAAACTTTGTTTCCGCCTCTAATGAGGTTTGTTATTCTGGCAACAATTTTCATGGCATTCGTTTGCCGCAAAGATTTTCCACATAAGGCTTCCTGTTGTGTGATGCAATGAAGCAGCGGCAATTAATGCCATTTTTTTAAGAAATCTCGCAAATCCTATCACTGTTACCATCATAGCATTTGCTCCATCTTGCAAGCTACATCAATGCAAGAACATTTTTGAAATTCTCCGTAGTCTATGACAGTTTTATTGACAGCTAGATAGATATCTGTGCCTTTAGTTGTTCTGGGTAATGGTATCAAATTTAACATTTCCTCCGTAATAGTAAAATCTTTTGCAATGCAATGAATAAATATTAATAATTGACTGATATCTGTCTGGTCGGTGCTTTCATTCAAACATATGAAAAATTATTGATTACCAAAATGCAATCACATAATTTTTTCAAAATGTATTCACCCATATCATCTAGTCGTTCCACCCCTGTTTGATAAGATAATGCTACAGATTCAAACTTTTCCACCAACTTTTGCTGCATGAAGCATTGAGCTGTTAAAACTGCACATTTTTTCATTAATAAAATCCCATCCCCCCCCCCCTTTTTTTTTTTTTTTTTTTTTTTTTGCTGCTTTGGCTAATAAAGAAATTTTATTAGACACAGCCAAACTTTGTTTATTATCTGTACTTTTAAAAACATACTTGTGTTTGATGTATTAGTTTTTTTTATACTTGTCTACAATAATTTTTCTTGCTTCACCAATATGTTTTTTTATACTTTTCTTTGTGTAAAGTATAATAGTGCCGTTTAACATTGTATTCCTTATTCACCAACAAAACTTGCTTACAAATCATATACAGTCATATGATCTGCAACAATAACGTTGCAGATCAGATAGTCTAATTCCCATTTTTTGTTAAATGCACTATTTTTATCACTTATTTTTCACTTCTTCTCAGACATAATGAGACTTGTTATTTTGCATAACAGAGCTCTATTCACTGTTTAATTAAATCACAAGTTTAAAGTGACAAAGGAAATAAATGAAGGAGTAAGCTTGAATTACACACAACCACTACGATTACTAAATAGCTACTACATAACACTCATCGTGCCAAATTACAACCAATTAAAAAACAACAATCAACAGCCAATGTTGTTTCATTTTCCAATTGCCTAGCATTTTGGCAAGAAGCCTCGACTGGCGGCTAGTGGAGAACCGATACGCAATCTAATAAATCAATCCATTGCAATTTTAACTTCCTTCTCTGTCGAATCGGACTGCTTTTGAAAAGATCAAAGCAGTGCAAATTCTGTTATTCTGCGCAACGTCCTTGACTGGAGACAAACAACTGCGCGTCGTGAATAAGGCTGTAGACACAAGTCGGTACAGAACTCACAAATATGTACATACAAATACGATTCTATATTTTGGTTATTTATTTATAATACCATACAAAAAATAAAATCATTTCTACCAACAAAATTTGAAAAAAATGGAAAAATTTATTTTTCTGTTATAATATTAATAACCCAACGGCGAGGCACACAAAGAAGAAACATGGGCCGTGGTTTGGACATTGCTGATCTAGAGCATCATAGATCAAAGATAATTAGATTATTATAATAGTCTCTCAGAATATAGGTTATCAGAAAGGTCAAAATCACTTACTTCAAAAATTTTTAAAACCTTCTCTTTTGTGTCCTAGCAGAAACTGTCTTTGCCAATAAATTTCTGCATCCTTCTGTAGCATTTTTTCTTGTTGAAAAAGTTTTATAAATGAACTTTATAGTACATTATTACTCTATTACTAAGACTAAGGGGAATCTTTTTTGTTTTAGTTAATTTGCTAGGCCTGTGTGCATACATTAAGTGATAAAAATAGAGATCAAACATGCACCAAATAAACATGTATTAATGTGACAAAAATTGTTATCATAGAAATTGGTAAAACTTACTGGTAGACTTAATAGAAACATCTTTTTGAAGTTGTAGAATATTGATATTCAATGTCCTGGAGCACAATTTTCCAATGCTTAGTGTTGGGAACTGCATGATGAAATTTGTGCTAGCCACTAGTTATTTATCAAATATTAACTGATAATAGTAATAGATGCATTATAAAAGTAGCTATTTCAAGCATTTGAAGATATAACAATTTGTCTTTAATACTGCTATGTAAATGATTAGATGTTGAATTAATATTAAAAGATTCCAAAGGTAAAAGCTAAAGAACTTCCTGAACATATATTTGCCTACTCTTGTTTGACAAAGATCTATGGAGATATTCCTTTATATTTTCTTCATTTTTCTGTTATTAAATTTATCAGTTCCTTCACTATAAAAATTATTTCTTGGTAATTTAAAGTTCAGTTATAAACTGCTTGCTTAGTACTTTGTTTTCATCAATTTGCAGTATATATAACTGTATTAGGGGATAATGGGTTTTTAAATGTTATCATTAAAAAATGAATTTGTGCTTTTGATAAATGTGTATAATTCATTCAGTCAACTCCCTTATTGGTTCAAGAACTTTATATACTTATATTCATTAATTTATCTAAGTTTTAGCCAAGTTAATCTTATCAATTTTGACAAATATTCTAAAATGTACTGAAGAAAACAATTGTTTTTATTGTAATTATTCAAAGCAGTGAAACAAAAGTTGATGTTCAGTGCTACCTTAGAATTAGTTGTAACTATTTCCTTTAAAACTTATATTCTATCAATAAAAGTATTTTATTCAGTTCAAAAAAAAATTTTTTTTTTCAATAAATCCATGTAGCGAATTTTCTTTTTATTGAACTGATTACTGGTATTGATGATGCTAAAAAAAAAAAATTCAAAACTAATGTTTATTGAATTTTTTTGTCATACATTACTGAACAATAGCCATTATTTTTAGATGTATTGTAATAATACTGATTTTTTTTTTTTATATGATACTTGGAAGCTTTTTCTATAATTAAAATGTGAGTCTAAATATATTCTAGTTTCTGTCAAAATATGGTCATTTAGTTGAGCAATAAGTCACTTTTTTTTAATGCAATATTCTCTTTTTCACTTTTATAGATGTATTACCAAAGTAATACCTGAAATTTTTAAATCTAATTTCATATGTATCACTTAATGATCGAACTTTCAAGTAATATAAAAGTTTTTTCTTTTTACTTTTGAAGTGATAACTTTTACTTTACTACAGGCATTTGAACGAATACTGTACATTTTGGCTATTCGTCATCCTGCTAGTGGCTATGTGCAAGGAATGAATGATCTTGTCACGCCTTTTTTTGTTGTATTCCTACATGATTTTATTCCCCCAGGTAAAATAAATTCTTCTGTTTAGATTTTTTTTGTTTGTTCACTTAAAATACAAAAATTTTATGTGCATTTTTCGTACATTAAAGACAATTACAAGCAAAATATTTTTAAGAATTATTGAAAAGAAGTAAATAATAGAACCTTATATAATAAATTGAAAAAAAATTCATAATGTAAAATTATAATTGCTTAACAATGTCCTGAAACCTTAAATAGTGTCCTAAATCATAATTTTGATTGTGATCTTATTCACTCTTGTCATTTTAGTCTTTTTCTTTAAAGTAGAAAAATAAGAAATACTATGACAATTTTAAAGTAAAATGTTATTATATATATAACATAGTTTCCTCTGCTGTATTGGGACAGTGTGAAATATTTTCAGCGACAGAAACTTTTACACAGCTTGTAGTAAGGTTTTAAACAAAAATAATCATATAATTAAAAAATAAGCTCTATTAAAAATTACATTTGTTCATTTAATTTGAATTGATTATTATATTAAGATATAAATATTAAGCACTAACTGCTTATTTACATATATTTTTTTAGAGAGAAACGTGTTTTCTATTTAAATACTACATTAATTTAATAGTATGCAAATTGTATACTATTTTCTTTGCAGATAAGCCACTATTTTCCTCATTTTTTAAATTTATATTTTTCATTTGTTCAAATTAATGTACCATATTTTCTGTATAAAATCCATAGCCTTTTTTTTTTCCAAATAATCCAAAATATACTGCTGATAAGGTAGTGTTCACATAAAATTAAAAAAATACATGATATGATTAAAAATATAATAAACTCTGCAAAACAAAGCATTTATTATAAATAGCACATGGTTGGAACCACCTCATCGAAAATGCAAGCAAAAGATAAAAACACTCAAGCACCTAGAGCAATAATCCTAAGAAGATTCTAGTTATCATTTATTAATTTTTAACAACTTTTAAAACAAGGTAATTCATATTTTAAAAATAAAATACATATGTTTTGATAATGGTTTATAGAAATGGATTATTTTTGATCTTCGCATTGGATACATTTTTCTTTTGTATTGCGCACATTGCATTAGCTTGTTTTTCTCCATTTGCTATGTAACATCGATGCTTTCACTTCTGCATAATAATATATGAATTTGAATCTTTTCAAAACAAACTAGTTCAGAACAATTCAAAATGACTCTAGGCAATAAATGTTTATTCTTTCAAGGAACCAAATTAATGTAATTGAACAAAACTAGTAATAGCTGAAATATGCCAGCTGAGTGATGAAAATTTTCAACACCATCTGTTATTTATTTTATAAAACATAAACAGCATTTCTTTCGAAACTTTATTATAAGCTAATGGTGAATGTTTTTAACACATAATCCATGGATTATATACAGAAAAATTGAGTGATTAAAATTAAGTACAATTTAAGTTAAAGAATGGTGTCAAATTACAACTAAGTTTTATTTTTACATAATATAAATCTTTATTTTAAAAAACTTAAAATATATAAATTTCTTATGTTTGATACTTCAAAATCAGTTCTTTTCTTAATATTTTTTAAATAAGAGTGTTTGTTATTAAAATATAGTAAATTGGAAATGGAATAACTATCCAACTTCATTATTTTGGTTTATTTTAAAAAAGTATACTTTTATATTACATGCTAAAAAAAGTCTAATACCATGCAACGAAGCAAATTAGAAAATGTTTTGTAAAATATATACAAATAGAAATATACTTCTAACACATTCTTAATATTTTTATTGTTAATGTAAATATGAATATATTAGATATGGTTTTAATATTAATATAAATGTTTTCCTTTGTATATAATGTAAAAAAATATCTTGTATAACATTTTTTGTTCAAAAATATATGATTGTAAATGACTTTTTTCTAAAAGATATTTATGCAAAGGAATCCTGATTTCAATATTATATTCTTCATTGCAAATTTCACATGTAGTTTATTTTTTTATTTTCTCAACATTTATTCTGGTAGTCTGAATGAGCATAAGTAAATTCTCATATAAATAATAGAAAGCAAGATATGTGGTAAGCAAATCTAACTGATGAATATGAAAAACTAGTAAAGCAATATTCTCTTTTAGTTGTTAATTATTTTACTTTTTAAATTATCCTTATTGTATCAAAGTTAAATTTCTCATTAAATACTAAATTCTTATACTAAAATATTATATTTGTAAATAATATTTTTCTTGTATTCCAAACAATAAGTTATGAACATTTAATGTGCTAACATCCATTTTATTTCAGGTGCTGATGTTGAAAGTTATGATGTGAGTATCCTTGATCAGAATTGTTTACAACAAGTAGAAGCAGACAGTTATTGGTGCATGGCTAAACTTTTGGATGGAATACAAGATAATTACACATTTGCCCAACCAGGAATTCAGAAAAAAGTTCACATGCTCAAAGAGCTTATTCAAAGAATAGATGGTAAAATAATTAAACCATAATGCTTTGTAAAATTACATTCAAAATATACTAAGAATAGTTTTGTATGCGAAAAATAAAGGGTATCAATAGGAAATTTTCAATTTTATATAGTCAAAATTTTCTAGATCTTTTAAAAAATTAATTTTCTTATTGATACTTAAGGTAAAATATTTTTATATGACTTTTTTTTTATTTTCTTGTTTTGACATACCATATATATGATTCAAGTCGGCATCTTCCAGATGATCTGATTTGAGATTCCAAAGAGCCCTAAATATTTTATACTGTATTATTTTTTCAACTTAAAAAAATCAAGAAAACTTATTTAAAAGAAATCCAAAGTATACTACTTTTAAATGATTATATTCTTCTTTATGTTTGTTCAGCTAAATTATTACTACCTTCTAATTTTTACATAGAAAGCATTTGATTTTTCTTAAATAAAAATAGTCATAATTTCAGTCTGTCTAATTATTTTTTCACAAAATTTTGAATTAAGAATGATTTCTCTTCATACGATTGTATTTTGAAATAAAGTTTTGGCAGCTTTATTTTAAAATCGAAAATATTCAAGTTTTATGTGTTAATAATCAAAACATATCCTGCTTAATTTTCCTTGTTAAATGTTGTCAAACAATTTTTGTTATTGATGACATATTTTTATTATCAACTTATACTCTTTTAGAATTTTCATAGCTAAAAGTATGCATTTTTTCTATGTATATATTCTTTTATACTTGTCTGTATTTGTTTATAATCTTATGATAATAAATGCTAGATTCCTTTCTATTAAATTAAATATAACCTGTAAAGCTGTATAACTTTTAAATATATTTTTTTACAATAATTTGCAATAAATTTTCGCAAATAAAATTTTATTTAATGGAATTTATATTTTAAAAAATCGTAATTAATAAAAAAATATATACATATGGCAAAACAATTTGTATGACTAAAATTTGAAATTGAGAAATAGTTTTTTCAGTACCGTCTAGGAATTAGCATGTTCCTTAAGTACTTAGATTTCATAAAATATGATTAAAACTTTCTAATGAACTATAATTTGCTTTAGAAATCGTTATTATTAGTTTATTAGAAATATTTGCCTGGTAATTTAAAGAAAAACTTTTTCCAGCTCCTTTGCATGCTCATTTACGGAAACATTCCATAGAATATTTACAGTTCTCTTTCCGGTGGATGAACAATTTATTAATGCGAGAGCTGCCCCTTGCTTGCACTATACGACTATGGGATACATATTTAGTAAGTTTTTATTTCTTTTATCAATATTATGTGCAACTTAAAATTGATTTTGTTTTAGATATAATTGCAATATCACTTCAATTACTCTCATTATTTTGGTTAGATTCACCTCATATAACTATCCAATCAAACCACACCAATGTAAAATGTCTGTAGAAGAAAACATAAATTAATTATTATTTGATTTTGTTAAATTTCTATAAATTGTTTAGTATTAGAATTTAATTGATTTGTGCTGTGAATCTATACATAGTTTTATATTATTGAATTCTGAAATCTTAAATATATATTTAATTTGTAGAACATACAATTATTTGTAAAGATAAGAAAATTTTGTTTTGTCTTAATTAAAATTTACTTTTAAAACAAAAGAATACAAAACATTTTTTTATATTTCTTTCTTTTAATTTTTATTGTTTCCATCAAAGTGGAAGAAATAAGTTATGGGAACAAATGGGTTTCTGTTTAAATTTATAAAATTTCAATTATTTATATTTATTTAAAAATTATGGAAATCAGTTGTCTTTTAATATCATATTGGAGTTTAAAAAAAACTTGTCATGAAGTTATAACTACCAATGAAAAAAGGCTTTCTTGTAATAGTTTATTCTAAGCTTTTTAATATATTATTTTTTTAATATTAATTTTTACAGTTTTAAAGTTTATAATTTGAATGTTGAAGTTACAAAAATATATACATATATATAGAATATGCATAACACATCACTCAATAGAATTCCTGGTCTGATACATTGCAACATTGTTGACAGACTCACTTCGTTTCTGAGTAGCTAAGTTTTAAACAGTACACCTAAAAATTTCATGGCATTCTGACTGTTAGTTTAGAAGTTACAGCAATTTTAGTGCCCCCAGTTTTGTAATTTTCAAGACACTGAATAGAAAGAAATTGTTTTCTCTTGATCATACTCTCCAGATTTGGCCACAGCACCTACTGGCTTTTTACAGACATGAGAAAGGTGTTCAAGGGGAAAAAAACTTTGGCAATCACTTTTTTATTTGCGCCAAACTGAGGTTTATATTGCAAGCAAACACAAGTCGTTTTTCGTAAAAGGCATGAGAAAATTAGAGGAGTATTTAAATTAATGTAGAATTTTTAAAAAATACTTGTTTCTCTTAGACCAGAAAAACTTACTGAGTGATGTATTATAATATATTTTGGTTTCTTTGTTTCAATAATATTTTCATTTACATTTGCAGTCAGAAATTAATGGTTTTAGTAACTTCCATTTATATGTATGTGCTGCATTTCTTAAGCATTGGTCTAGTGCATTATTACAAGAAAAAGATTTCCAGGTAAACTACAAATTACCTTCATTATTATTTTATCCAATTAAATGATTTTTGTCAATATAATATCTTGTTTATATGTGTTTATATTCTTTTACCACAGTTGACAAGTAGGAAACTGTGTGTTAGAAACATTTATTACTTACTACACATTAGATAAAACAGAAAATTTATAGAAGTTATAAAATTATAATTCTATTTGTATAAATAAATGTGTTATCAGACTTCTTTGTAGGGACTTTGAATAATTTGCATTTAGAAAATTCTAGTTTCCGTTAATCATATAAAGTTCTGATTATGTCTTTCTGAGCACAATACTGCATATATATTATTTTATTATGCATTTTGTTTATTTTATTAATCACTTGCACTGCCACGTAGGTCGTAATGCTTTTGTCACATAATCGCCAAGGACGTGATACGTATGTCGTCATTATATATATATATATATATATATATATATAATGATAATATATATAACAACGAGTTACAATAGACTGTTCTGGTTCATGTGCCGGTGAATTCTTTGCTAGCGCAAGTGATTAATTGTAATATCATACATCTTTGCTTGTTTAAATTCTGATTTGCTTAAAAATTGCAAACTTTTGTTTGTAAAATTAGTTATATACATGTATACTAGAGTCATATAAGTTGCTAATATTAGTAGTAACGATAGCTTTTGTAGTTCTTCTTATGTCATATCATGAAATATAATGTTTATGACTCAAACTTAGTGCCTATAAAGATAATTAAATAGTATATTATATAAAATGTATATTCTTAGATTTTGTTTTTTATTTTAATCTATTTTAAGGCAAAAAAATATTGGAATTAAATTTAAAATATTATACCTCTTAAATATTTCATTTTTAAAATTAGAGTAAAAGAGAGCCTATGCTAGAAATTAATACTCATTGCTATAGAATGATCATGAATCAAAAGGCAAAGTTTGATGTACTTTTCTTGTTAATAGAGTATGACAATGCTATCTGCTGATAGCATTGTCATACCCTATTAACAAGAACATAAAAACACACTAAGTATATTTATGTCAATTATGTTAGTTTCCTCAATTTATCTGAATTTCTCCATGTATTCTGTACTTTTATAGACATTGGATTGAAAGTTTTAAATCAAAACTTTCTAACTATTGTTTCTGTCTCTCTGATTCAATAATACATTTTGATTTACCTTAAAATTTTAAAATTATATATTAATAATTAGGAAGTTGAATAGCAAATCAATGCATATTTAAAAATAAAATAATTGTTCTGTACTTTTTAATAGCATTTTTTTTAAGTTTTCCAATATATATATATATATATATATATATATATATATATATATATATATACACAGAGAACATTTTGAGTGATGAAGACATAATTTTTCATTAGAACAGATTGTTTTTGCTTACATTTATCTTGTTTATTCTCATTGAGCATATTTGCCTTGTTATTATTTAGATGTATAATTACAAACATTCTTTACCACGTTGGTATAATTTTAGAAAGGAACAAAATTATGTGGTTTTATAATTATTCCAAAATAGGAAGGATATGAAAAGCTAATATTTTCTTTTCCTCAACTCATCCTTATAAGAAATCCGCTTTTCATCTATATTTATTAACTGCTTTGAAGTTCTATTTTACTTAGAGTAATGAAGTTTAAGTTGCTAAATTTGATATATATAAATTTTAAAACTTAGAGAATTTTTTAAACATTACAAAAAAGTAGTATGTAAAGTAAGAGGAGTTAAACATAAATAACAAATATTGGAATCAAAACATATTTGCCAAATAGTTTATAATTGTTTCTATAATTGAGTAAATAAATATGACATATATTTGTATGCATTGACATACTCTTCCCTTAGTACCTAACTCACAATAAATCTGGTGGTAGGAATCTAATTTAGAAACAGGAACCATGCAGAAGACTCCCTTCTGCAATTCTTGACCTGCCTCTCCTATGGGTATTATTTCACTCTAAGGATATTTAGTATGCTCTGCTCATATATTTGTACAACTATTTTGATTTCAATTTTCCTTAAGTTCAACATTTATTTAATATTCAAAAATAGTTCCTGTATAGATAAAAATCTAAATCTACAATTTCATTTTCTATTTTCAGTCCATTAGGAAATCTCTCTATTGTCTGAATAAACTTTCATTTAGGACAAATTATTTGAATGTTAGAACTTCATTTTTAAAATAAATTACACTGAAACAGTGTTCTATTTATGTAGGAATCAGTTTTTTTTTTTTTTTTTTTTTTTTTTTTTTAAATAAAATGCTAGACAGAACTTTAAAGAAAATTCCTCTTGAGAGGAATTTTCTTTAAATTTTCTTTCTTTTTTTCCCCCCTAAATTCTAGATTACTAAATTAAATCTATTCTTTTATGTATTTCTTTCATAAAGTTATGCCTGTTTAAAAAATATTGCACATTTTTTTCTATTCAGGGGTTAATGTTGACTCTTCAAAATCTTCCAACTTTGTATTGGGGTGATAATGAAATCAGCGTTGTTGTTGCAGAAGCTTATAGACTAAAATATATGTTTGATGATGCACCCAATCATCTGCAGCCACGTGAAGACTGATGCCATTTGCGCCTTTTTATACCAATAACCCTCTGTTTCCAAAGATTTGTGAATCTCTTTTTAATGAAAAATATTACTGCTGAATTTTACTACTGCATCTATTAATGTAAAAGAAATGTACAGAAATTTATAAAAGTGCTGTCTTTGTTCATGTCATGAATCTTTCATATCTATACATAATATATTATGTGAAACTATCTTGTATTTAGATGTATATAAAGATATTAGAGCTTCTGTTTAAAGTTTATTTCATTTGTAATGAAAATTTGTACAGGCTGTTGAAAAATTAAAACAAATTGTATATTGTATTTATTTTTCTTATTTATTTATATGTTAAATTCATTAAGATAACTGAATAGCTTTCTCACATCAGGAAGGAAATGCAGTACTTGTAAAAAGTCAAGCTTGCTTTATTTTCACATTTTGTGAATAGATAAAAAAAAAAAATTATCACATATGCTTTCTTGATGAAAAATAAAATTAAAATAAGTATTCAAAAATAAATAAAGGAAAACTACCAAATTTACAACATCCAGCTATATTGTAAAGAGGTGAAACTACCAAAAGTATTCGTTAGCACATTATCTCTGTTAACAGAAATGTACTCATTTGAGTTGACTTCTTAAGTATGACAACAGCCTGGTGCTAAGATAGCTCTGTTTTGTGCTGGCACATTTGTGTAATAAGTAATTCAATTTTCTGAATTCCTTTCTTTGTGACTTGTGAATAAGTCTTTTTGAAATATTGTGTATCTTTCTAAATAGGATTTTATGGGGAAAGTCAGCTGTGTGAAACAAGTAGTCATTAATATTTTAGTAAAAATCATGCATTTAAATTTATGTAACCAGTTCATTTATTTATCATTGAAAACATAATTTAGTTCAGTAAAGCACATATTTTTAAATGGAAGGGAAAACGAAAGTAGTTCATTTATATTTTACAATTTAGTCACATTAATTATTTTAGTTAAACTGTGGTAATTTGTTTTCTTTTCATCTACTATTATGATCGCCGTTCATGAGTTAATACATATCCACCCCCAAGATAGGTTACAATGGTTTAGGTGAATCAACCTTATTAACCCTTATGTACAAAAAATTTTTGTTGAGTGATATGCAAAGCAAATAATTCATATATACTTTAATAATTATAATATTAAGACGATTGAAAAATAACTAGTGAAGTAAATGTATTATTGAAAATGGTGCATTTATGTATATGAAAGCAAAGTGTAAAATTGTTTGCCATAGAGCTAAGTCATGATGTAAATGACAGTATGAAACTTTTAGATTTATGTTAATTGCAGAACACTATGATGTTTACAAAAATTCTAGAAGGATAAGGATACCAAAAAATAGAACAAAAACAACAAAGTAGTTTTGAATTAGAAGTTAATACATAGATTAATAAAAACTATCAATGGAAATAATTTGATTTTAATTTTACTTTAATAAAGTGATGTGAAATAAAATTATACTTCTTAAAAACAAGAAGGAAAATCCTATAACTTTTGCATTAAAAACATTGCTGAAAGGAATTAAATTGATTTCTAGACATCTTAGACAAAAATTTATAAAACATCAATGAAACCTTTCTCTATCTTGGCTAAACTAGATACAGAATGTTATAAAATCATGTGTAAAGATTTAGCTATTTCTTTTGTTTCATATGACACTGAAGGGGTTTGGAACCAAAAGTTCAAAAACTAGTACTAATATTTTAAAAGCAAAGCGCCTGGCCAGTTTGATGTTAAGAATTGTCTGTGATAACTTGTGGAAGAAAATTATTCAAAGCTAAGAAGTAGGCGTTAGTATTATGTCCATTATGTTATGCTATACATTGCATAAACCTGGTGTACAAGTTCAGTCGCTGGGTGTGGCGTGAACTGACTGAAGCAGATGAGAACAGATGTGCTCAAACCTACACTTAACTGCTCAAATATCAAGGCGAAGACAATATTCTGGACCAGATCATAAATTGGGATGGAAAAAAAGTGGATTTAGTTCATAGCCCTCATGAAGCGATTAGTCTGCACTTGCACTCAGTGAACCCATTGGTAGTGCCATAAAGGAAAATTTGACTACAAAAAAAATGCTTTGTATCTGTGGGATTGCTGTGCTATTAACCACATAGTATGTGGGAAAAGGTAAAATCATCGACTGTAAAAGGTACTGTTCCATTGTGATAGTACAAGACCACATATGTTTGCATTCACCAGCTGGACTTCAATGAAATCTTTCGTTACCCTCACCATATAGCCCTGACATCGTTCCCTCAGACTTCTACCTTTTTTCACTCCTCCTGGTTCTAATCTTCAATTCACCACCAGATGTCTGCAATGAGTTGATCTGTTTTGGAATTTGGACCACCAAGTTTTTGGTCCATAGGCTTTGAAAAACTACTAAAATGTTGGCAGATCCGATTTGGGTAATTGCAACCTGAACTAAAGGTACTGTTTTATTTTTTTCCTAACTTAAATTACTCTTTTTTAGTTAATAACTTTTTCTTACTTAAATAATCCTATATACACATAAGATTTTTCATGCATTTTATAGCCTTTGAAACGTATTTTTAGATCCATGTTTTTCCAATTGAGTAAGATACCATAATTGTTTTCTGAAAACATTGTTGAGAAATATCAATAGGGAACACCACTGGATATTCTATCAGAGCAAAAATTGATTTTGAAATGTTGTTTAGAGTGGAATTCTATTGTGTATTCGTTTTTGTGTTTTACAGTTGTTCTGTCTAATGCTATATTGCTTACAAACAATATTGGATGTATAAGGAACACTACTTTCTAACATTGTGGAAGTTAAGTATAGAAAGTTGAATTAATTATTCTATTAGTCAAAATGTGCCTCAAACGTTTGCTGTATGTGGCATGTATAGGATTAATATACTTTAAGATCTGATTCAAATAATTCTGGGGATATTTGTCAAACATTGAAATGAAAATGAAAAAAATTGCAAGACTTTTCATGGTAATTATTGGCTGTATTGTGTTCATTTGATGGTTTATTTCTTGATATAATTTATTATTATTATTATTAAGCAGTTTGTTCTCAATAAGATCTTTGTAATTTTAACAAATTACTGGCTCTGTTTCAACATAAACAAAGGATATATTTTTATTTCTCACGAAATAATGCAGAATTTATTCTTTTTACAGCAAAAAACAAGCAATTGAGTACAAATTAATTCTAAGAATACTTATGTAAGGTTATAAGACTTGTTAAATACGGATTCCATCGTATTCTGGAATTCAAGATATTTTAGAAGACCTATAAATTTGAAATATTTAATTAAAAAAAGGTGCGAAATTATTTTTATGTAACTGTATGTAAATTATTAACAATTCACTTTTTTTATATGTAATTTGAATTTTTTAACAGACAAATATTATTTATACATGTCAAATTTGAAAAAAGGTCTAAATATATAATTGATGAAAAGTAACTACCATTCGTTTGTATACCCTCATAGAATATAATTTCTATTTTTGTTTGCTTAGAAACATGTTTTATTTTCAATCTCAGTGTACGTATACGTTGTCATTGATTCGTAAAATAGATTCCCAATTCAATTACTGATGCGCTAATTATCAGTCCTACAATTCTCATGAAAGAAATCATTTTTAGAGTTCCATTTGCATTCTGAAATTTTAATAAAATTGCACATTAATTCTATCAATTTGCTTCACTCCTTACCAAGCTGGAGAATCAACACGTTTTCTATATTTTTGTATAGGCTTTTGTAATTGTTCTTATATACTATATCTTGTTTCTAGAAAAAAAAATTGTATTACTTTTTATGTAAATATTGTTTTACAGGTAACTAAGAAAAATTTTATGCTATCAATAGATTGCAGTGAAAATAATGCACATTATAGCTCAGTTAGAGGAACATATTTATGTGTGACTACAGGGAAATTATATACACCAGGATTTCAAACCATAATTTTTTTCATTTCAGTTCAACAAAAATAAAATATAATGGTTCTTTTCCGAATGAATAATTTTATGAACATTCTTATTTGTGCTAAAAATATCATTATATGATAAACCTGAAATGTTATTCTATAAAATATATATACAGATTGAGATTATTTTAAGTGGTACAGTATGAGAATTTGATACGATTAACTAAACATGCACAAGAAGAGCGTGAGCATTGGCATTATTAGAACCACATTTGACAACTAGAACCATGATTATGTGTATCCTCGTCCCTTGACGCTCACATGATGCACTTAGGCTTACAGTAATTATACTTATTGTTTTACTTATTGAATTATATTACATGTAAAAATTACCTCTAATTATTAAAATATCTTCTAACATAGGTTCCCATTATTTCTAGTTTGATTACAAATTTTATTATTAGATTTCTGTTGTCTCACAAAATAGATTGCAAACCTGAAAACGCCCTTTTAAATTTAAGTATCTGGAGCTGCCCAAATCATCATTGCAATCTTAAGTGCGGATAGGTAACATTGATTCTCTTCTTAGTAATCAAAAATATTATGTAGTATATCGCATATTCGCTTATTATCAAAATTATTTAAAATTAATTCAATAAGAATCTCAGTTAAAATAAAACATTTATGTGTTTTATTGCCAATTCTTTACTTTCTAAAAAGTCTCTAAATCGTCTTCATTTTTATTAATAAAATACTGTGCCTCCTCATTTATGACCGAAATAAATTTTTCCAAAACTTGTTATTGTTCTTTAAATGTTGCACAGTATATTCTTTTTGTGACATGGAAAGCAAGATGATGCCGGTACAAATAAACTGCTCCTAAACTCACTTTCTATAGACAATACTTCCCTGTTAGATAACTGATTTTAAAAATATTTGCTAAAGAAATTTAAAATTTTATAACATTAACATTATTTTTCAATGGATCCAATATTCGTAAAAACTGCTTTAATTCTTCACGTCAAAGTTGTTCCAATCTCCCTACTAAATCCTATGCGCATATCAAAATTTCTTTTTTTCTTAGGGTGGGGCCGCACTGTTTATTTTATGTAAGAGCTACTGCTTTGTCTATGTAAACATACGATCGTCAACGGTTGTTTGTGGATGAGATGCGAAAAACATAATTCAAAGACTAATATTTCTTTTAAAAAACCATCTATACTTTTAGTTCATTCAACTAAATCAAATTTCCACAAATGAACATGTTACATATGAAACTGAAAAGTATCAGTGAACATCATCGATAAACAATATACATATAATAATTATATGGCTGACATTAGGTACAGTAACAAAATGACAGGAAATATATTGACTCAAAATAAACAGATATTTTTTTTTCAGTTTAAGTTCCAATTAAAATAAGTTTTTTCCGGTTTTAAGACTTGATATACACACACATTAGCCAATGAATAAGGAATCTTTAAAATATTCATTTAAATGCTTGTTAAGGATGAAGGATGCAAATTTTTGTTTAATGTGGCCAGAGTTTCATGTAGCATAAGTAAGGTGCATTTTGCAATGTAAAGTAAATTGAAAATAACGTCAGATCGTCAATATTTAAAAAGGGGCTTATTATTGGTTTCTGTTTAGCAGAGGCCTTGATTTCATAGACAGCAAATCTCTGGGTTCTTAAAAGCGGCGATCTAGTCAACTAAGAAAACAATGGTCAGCAGCATGATATATAGTTCCAGATAAGATCCTGTGGAGAATGTAGTCAATAAATAATTGGATATTAGGAATATTAAAATAAAGCAATGCTTCTTCATTATTAATAGTTGGTGTCTCCACAAGCAGCAATTAAAATAGTGATTCTTACAGGCACTCTAATATTCATCTTCGAGATTAAATGTCGTTCAGCTGTTGATTTTGATGTTCCAACTCGTTCCATAGACATAGATTAAACTAAGGTTCAGAACAACCAGTCCAAATGTTAAATTTCCTTCTCCCCTTACCAAGCTTTGGAGGATTTTGAAACACATCAACTGATGTCATCTTGAAAATAACTAGAGTCCATTCTGTAAAACGGCCACAATTTGGCAAAACAGAGTCATCCAAATGCAAGTTTCAGCATTGAGCTTACATTAACTTTTCAAAATGAATAATTTATAATGCATAAAAATCATTTTGTAAAAACAAACACATTTTTATTACTAGTTACCATGAAAAATCTTTGTGGACAGAAATTGTAAATTTATAACAAAATAAATTTAATTATTTCCTCTTTTTTACTACAAAACAGAGGAAATAAGATGCATTTTCTTTAAAAATAAAAATTTAATAAAAAAAAAGTAAATTAATACTTAATATGCGTCATATCATTCCATTCCACAAAAATGATCATTTTTTGAATCATGAAGAAACAATGAAATCCTATAATGTAATATCTTAAAAATAAAACTTTTAAGATTTACTTAATTGATTATATAAAACAAAAGATTAGCTCAACTTATAGTATCTCAGAATATTAAAATTATTGCCACTTGTACAGAGTTGTATTGGTAACTTCAAAATTGAAATTTGAAGAAAATATAATGGCTAAATTTAATTATATAGTAATTATTTTTAGGCTCCTATTCAAAAATCATAATAATCTCTGAAAAAAAATAGATATCTTTTTGTAAAGGCAAAATCGAATGTACTTAGAAAGGAAACTTTTGCTAAATTTTTCATTAAATTTTAGAATTATTAATTGTAGAAAATTCTCTAAAAATAAACATGGCAATAACTATGATTTAATGCACAAATATAGTCAGTTCAAGAGTAAGACAATAAATTTAATGTTTTGTTAAAAAATACTTCATAAGTGAAAGCTTTAGCATACAATTGATTCAAATAGTTTAAGTTTGTATGTCACAATAATGTCAGTTTAATATGAAAATGTGAAAACATAATACTATTAAAACATTAAATTAATAAATGATCTTTAAAAAGTAACTCACAGAATTTAAATTTTGAAATTTAATACTTTTTAATATTTTGAGACTAGGCCAATATCGTAGGTTGGGCAAAATATTGTTTCAAATAATTTAATTTGACAACAGATATAAAAAATATTTTCATAAATGTATTTTGTTGGCTTGTCATTCAAATGAAAGTATTGTTAACTAAGTGGATATATAAAGGATACATAATGCATATAAAATTTGACGTTAATTACAGTATAAATGGTAGATTCAAGATTTTAAATTAGTTTATTTTTCTGTCTATTGTCTTTCATTTTGGTTGCTTTCTCATCACTTTTCTCAATAACAGATCAAAATTTTATTTAGAAAATGAGCATTTCCATTAGGCTCTTGAAGAGTTAAAACAAAAATAAATATATCATGACTGATTTTAATACTATAATAAGGTAAAACAGGATTGTATCATCTTAATAAAGTATTCAAAAGCAAAAATTGAACAAATGCGAACAGACCAAATCAAAAAAATGCCATGCCACAAATATAGTTAAAAAATAATTTATGAATCTAAAATGTAATACAATAGATTCCTTGTGCATTTCTCGCTACGTTAAAAGCAGCTAACAACTGTTTGTGTAATGAGTCATTTACACAGGAATTCGAATGAAAGGTCGGTTGCCTCTGTGACGCCCTCGACTACGTTTGCTGGGTTTGCGAGGCTCATTGTCTGGTCTCATCATGTTTTCAGATGGGCTGGATGAGGATGGACGCATTTTATTAGGCTTTGAGCGCACGGTTACAGTTGATGGAGTTGTGTTGGGGAGAAGCTGAACAATGTTGCCAACCGCTTTAGTACGACCCTCTCGGAACACCATTCTCATACCCACTCTTAAGTATTCTGGGTTTTTGATGAAACGGAAATGCACGAGTGCTTTGTCACCAGTTCTCAAACAATCCATAGACATGCTAAGAATAGAAGCAGTCTGACGAATACTTCCACAATGAACTGTAACGAAATAAAGAGAACTTGAAATAACATATTTCATGAAGGCACAATATATATAACTAAATGACCTGTGCATAAAATTTATTTAATTTTCAAAAGGAATCATCAAAAAATTAAAGTTATACTCAAAGCTCATATTATTCAACTCAAAAACTTTTAATAATGCTCAACCACATTAGGAATTTCCTCCTTTACATTATTACTAGGAATGGACTTGTGTAGTGGAATACACTGTGGGTGTGCCTTTACAACCCTAAAGTAGGTAGGTGCTCATAACTTAGAAACAGAAATCAAGACTTGGCCTACCACAACAGAAGTATTATTTCAATTGGAATACATTTCAATGAAATCCTTTTTATATGCCTCAACAACATTAACATATGTGACAATCTTTATCAGAATTGGTATAGAACTCACTAATTTCTAGCTATAAGAATAATGCTTTTTCCAACTAGGCCACTCTTGATAAAACTAAATCATATTAATTTTAAAAAAATTATCAGATTTTTAGTAGTATTGTAACATGTGATAAATTTCAAATAAAAAAACAATAAATTAAAAATAGAACAATCCTTTGTAAAATAATAATTTTTAATAAAATGAAAATATTAGAAGAAAATAATTACATTTACATTTCTATTGCAATTCAAACTTCAGTTAAAAAATATCTAAACAAATAGATAAAATATCTAAAATCTTACCCATTGCTTGATATCTTGGACTTATTGTTGTAGGATGATGAAGTACCAAAATTTCACCTTTAAACTCCCAATATGCTTCAGGATTTAAAGCAGGAGAAACCATTACCATTCCTTTGCGAATATCAGATCTTCTAATCTAGAAATATTGGATATTTGTTAGAAGAAATCAAAAATGTACATTTTAAAACTTGACAATTGGAAATTCTATTCTTTTCAAATTGCTAACTTTCTAGGGCAAAAATGTATCTAAAAAAAATAAAACACTCAAACAATCAACCACTTAATTTGATACAATTATAAATAAATTATGGAATTTATCATCCATAGCAATAATTTTGTGGTAAATGCTTCCTTGTAGTATTAAATTAGTATATTCAAAACTAATTATATATCTTAATTTAAACTTGTTCAAAAAAAGTTTAATAAAAAGCGCAAACTTTTCTGTTTAGTTTTTTTAGTTTTGGAATGACTCCTGAATTTATTACTTAACTCTTAGTTAAAATTAAGAATTTGATACTATGTGAATTACTTAGAAGCTTTCTTAGTATTTTTCAATTTCTGTATGTTTTTCTTTAGCAAAGAAAGGCATAAATTGGTGATCATGGTAATACAATTAGGTAGATACCCAATAATGTAGTAGTGGCATTTCATGCCCCCAACACACAAGTCCAAGGTTCTATTCTCAGGGCTGGACAAGTCGAATTAGACTTTCATTCCTACAGTGAGTTGATAAAACTGAGTATCTCGCATGCTTGAAACTAAACACTAGGAAATTTAGCGTTAAGCTGACCACCTAACTGGGACTTATCTTCATATCCCAAAGCCCTTGGTCAAGAAAACATACAGGCACTGTAAAACTTGCCTACCCTTCTGATGTGCTGCTGTGGCGCAGAATTTAGTTTAGATAATACAATTTAACCATAGGGTATTTTTTCAGTATTTTATTGAGGAAAATTACAATGTCTATAAACATATAAGTAATGTGATTTACAACTGGCTATTGCTCTAATCTAGTTTGGCCAGTAGTAGTCCTGTTAGATTGTTCCAGCCTATGATAATTGTAAAATTAATTGAAAATATTACATTATTCCTGTAGCAAATAATCATCATTCAAATGCATGTTATGTTACATGAAATTGACAGCAGACCTTCAATTCTTTTCTCTTCACAAAGTTGGATAATACACATACCAGAAATTAAAACCTGTTAATTACTAGGCTAAATCAAATACCCCATTTCTAGACTATCTAGATACCAATCTTTGCACAAAACTTTGTTTGCCACTCAATAGTCATTTTTTGCACACAAAGGCTAATTAGATCTGGACTTTCATTTTAAAGTGAACTCGAAACCACTAACTACAAAGCAACAGTGTTTATTATTTAAATCAACAATCTTGATATTATCAGAAAATATATTATTGATCAAATTATTTTCAGTATCACACATGAAAATAACAGAAAAAGAAATAAATTCCACTCATGCATCACTAAAATTAAATTTAAATAGTGTTATTTCCTGGATCAATCTTTCCACTCTTGAGCAATTTGCTATCAAAATACAGACAGTATATGATACAAATCCAAAAATCTTTGGGATATTAAATGCAAATAATATTCTTAAACCATTGTTTTATTAATTATTGAATTTCAATAAGATAAAACATACTTCTTCAACATAGGAACCGAATTCATAGTAAATGCTTTTGATAATTTGCAAATACATTCAATCAAAATTTTTGACAATAACAAATTTAAGTATTTAATTAACTTAATTTTTATTGACTTCAAAAACTAAGTTTCTCGAGATATATGTAAATCATTTAATATATAATCAAATCTGTAAATATGAGTGCATATGTCAATGATTTTTCGTAAATTTATCAAAAAAACCAGTTTTATTATCAATATCAAAATAAAATGTTTTATTAATTATAAGTCTCACATTTATTCAAAAAATTTACACATGATCAGCAAAGTCAAAATGCTTGAGTCATACCAAAATATAGTTTGTAATTTATAGATAAGTAAAATAGCTATATAATAAAACCAGTACATTCTATTATCACGATTCTAATAGAAGAAATATATGTGTACTCTCCTAAAAGAATTTTATCTTGTTGAATGTAATTTTTGAAGTTTGTTAAGCAGCATAAATTGTAACTTAGGTTTCTTGCTTCTAATAAACACAATTTTTCATAGCTTTATGCAGATAACTTTTAAATTTATTTTGTATTACAAAGTCATAACAGTCTAGCTAGATCAATAAATATGTCGGTTGAGTTGTTTTTATATTCTCAAGTTATCATTGTGGAGGTGAACAATATTAATGATAGTTGAGTATGTAATTTTGAATAAATTTTTTTAGCACATTAGATAAAAAATATATTTAGATGTTAAAATGAATACATAACTTTCATCATTAAATATGTATATTAACATTAAAATTTTTGAAATTTTCTTCAGCACAAAATAAAATTTGGTGAGAAATCATATAATTTTATATTAGAGTTTCACTCTAACCATAATACAATCATAACATTTAAGATTTCAATTGAGCAATTAAATAAAAAAATATTCCCTAATTGTTATAAATTATAAGTGTTTTTATTTGTTTATATATAGTATTATCAAAGTTTTCTAATAAATTACCATAAAAAACAATTAAATCATTACTTGTAAAAAATGATCACACATTTGAGCTAAAGCATTTTTTTCAAAACCACTAAATTAAAAATTATAGCAATCAAGAAAAATATTGTAATCAAGCTAAATATTAATTGATTGAATAATTATTTATTACAATGCAAAAAAAATTGCTATAAAAAAAGTATTTTTAATAGTTTTGCATTTGCAATCATAATAATTCTCCAGGTGCCAAATCAGATTGTCTAATTATCTAATGAATCAAACCAAATAAACACATTTAAACGATTGTTTTATGCTTCAAATTAACATCCATATTAGTTAGCTGATTTAATTTAAAAATGTGTGATACTAAACACATTATCAGCTACAAAACAATAAAATAACAATGTGAATATTAACCTTTAATATTACAATAATTAACTAAACCAAGTATTCTTTATAACTTCTTGTATAATTGTTTTTATAATATATTGCAAAACAAAAAAAAAAATACAAAAAAAAATTGTTTGCAAAAAATAGTTTTTGCACTAATTATTTTAGTTTTCGAGCAGACAAATAAGATGCACTCTTCTATGACCGAATTATAAATTAATTTTTATATTTTTCATTGCTTTGAGTGAGCAAGAGTGAAAATGTTTCCTCTCCACTTATTCCTATCCAAATACTGACACTGCAATAACTGATAATGATATATGTTTCCGATTAATTAACATATTAGTCAGTTGATCTCTAATCTGCTAGTATGTAATAGCATTAAACACATATTATCAGCTAAAAATCATAAAACAAAATGCAGACAGTTAACTTTAATATTTGCATAAAATAAATAGAAAAAGTATTAAAAATATCAACTAACAGTATATTTTCTCTGAATTTTAATATTCCCTCTGAATTTAGAAAAGAAACACAATACAATCAATTAGAAAACCATAATTAAAATAGTTGAATAACTTGTTTCAACAATTACAATTAAAAAATGTAATATGTGTATCTTTTCCTTTTATATTTAAATAAACTTTTATAATTAATCAATAAAGATCAACTAACATCACATTAATCTTAGCCAAAAAAATTAAATATAAATCTTAAAAATGTATCATTAAAATTTAACCATCAAATCACAGAGAATTAAGGATGTTTATAAAGGCCTTATAGCAAATTTTCATTTTTCATGTGATTAATAATAGTTTATTTTTAAAAAGAAATGCATTTTGTGATTCCAGGACAAAAAATATTCGATGATTTTTGTTAAGACATTTCAATTTTTAAAACATTTGTTAAAAAATCAGAGAGCCATCAAAATTTAAAAATTTGAGAACTGGATTAATATGGTTTCATTATCATCTTTTAAAATACATTATCAAACTCTAAGAGATAAAAAAAAAAAACTTTAAAAGAATAAAATTTTTCATCTAACACTTTGATCATAAAACAAACCTTTTTTAGGGCAAATGATGCTGTTTGACTGCTTCGTACTTCTTTGACAGGCATGCGCTTCCTATGAATAGATTTAACTGCAACTGCTTGAAAATGACCAAGAGGATCTGGACCTAGCATTAATGTATCATTTAACCTTATTGTACCTTTAAGAGTTGTACCTGAAACAACAGTTCCAACGCCCTAGAAAAAAATATTTCATAAATTTATATTTAAAATTAAATATTTTATAAATAGTAAATTATGTTTTTTTAACAAATATATTAAGCTAAAATTATGTATAAAATGCTTAATTTAAAAAGTTAAAATTAAGCATAAAATGCTTAATTTAAAAATTTTAGCCTGAGAAAGTCTCTTGCACATTATTTTAAGATGACTAGTCAGACCATTATTTTTGTTCTCAAGCAAATATTAGTTTATTAATGCAGCAAATGTTGGGCAAAAAAAACCAGATATTTTTTGTATTTGAAAATGGATATTTTATCATAAAAAATCAATAATCTAAATACAGATTTATAAGAATCAATAATAATCATGGAAGTAAAAATGCAAATTATACATTCTGAAAATGCAATGTTATAAAAAAGAAATTTCAGTTGCAATTAATTTTAGATACAAATAACAGTAATGGTTTCATTTGCTTTAAAGATTCAAAGATTATTAAATTCTGTTAAATATTAATATAACAGGCAGAGAAATGTAACATTTTCTAAAAATTTATATAAAACTTTAAGAAAGTAAGAGTTAAATTTAATTATATATTTTATAAAGTAATAAAAATATTCCTGCTGAAAGAATAAAATACTTATTTTCATTCATTTAGGGGATAAAAATACACCCTGACACAAAGAGCTAACTAAACAGATGACATTTATATGAAACTGAGATTTAATAAACTTCCTCATAACATTTAAAAAAAATTAAAAAACTATGAAACTGTTAATCCCGGTTATTAATGCTAAATATACATTTAAGTATAGAATTAAGCATCACTGATTTATAATTCCAAAACAACAAATTTTTCCCAGTTTCAATAAAAAATTATTACCAGACCTTAATTATGTGACAATAAATTTTCCTTTATTGTTTAATAAAATAGAATGTAATACAATACACTGAAAAATAGTTAAATCAGTAACCTAATGCTAAAAATATGCTTATCAGTGTTGTTATTCATTTGTAGAAACTAATAATAACTTAAAGATTCTATATAAAATTAGAAAAATGTGTATTAATGAAACTGATAAATAAGGTGGTGATACAAAAACACATATAATTTAATAAATTCGTCAACACTAAGATAGGTTGGTTGAGTATTGTGGCATAAGGTCCAAAGAGGGACGAGCTGCATAAAAAAAATTAGGATTTTAAAAAGGGGGGAAAAAACTTTTCCAAATCCCGAAAAATTTAATAAAATATAAAAATTTGTGTGTATAAGTTAATTAAAATCTAAATATAAAAATGAAAGAATCGAAGTTGATGAATTACAGCAATTTAAAAAGCATGAAATTAAATTAATTTTAAAAAAGGAAAGTTTTCTGTGGGATGGCTCACACCTAACAAATCAAACATTGTAAAAATATATATTTTAAGAAGTTAAAAGCTGAGACATAAAATTAAAATAAATAGTAAATGATCCATCACATGTTTCACACCAAGGATTTAGCTCATTTAAAAACATGTCAATGTATGAAACGTGTGTCCAATATAAAGGTGTACACTTTGACTAAGCATCAGCACTTCATAATAGTAAAACAAGAAATGAAGTAAGATATTGGAAAATGGTACACAATTTATTAGTGATCTGCATGCTCCATAACTCATGGAAGAAGGATTGAGTTAATTTTTTGCACATCGAATTAAGGAATTGACGGTTGAAGTGAAGTTGATACAAACTTTCCAGCAGGATCGATCTTTTCATTTCCATCAAGATCTACATTCAATGGGATTCAACAATAATTACCGTATTTCTTAATAGCTAATAAAAGAAACCAATGCTTTAAAATTCCTGAACACAACAGGATAAGAATGATTTATATATTTTCCAACTCTTCTAATACACCCAAACTCTTAGTATACATAGAACATTTACATGAATTTTGAGAATTCTTAAGAGGATGCACCTGGTAAATTGCAACAGTTTCAGCTGTAAAGATGTAACAGGATGTATAAAAGGTGTAACTATGGGTAATATTGTTAATAAATATGCCATAGCCAGCATATATATTCTGCACATTTTGATCCATCTATGAATGAAGGCATATACATGGCACACTATATATAATTAAATTTGCAAAATTAAATTCATAATTATAAACAATTCTTACAATTATTTTACCGAGGAAAAGTTAGTTAAAGTACTCAATTTTTCTATTTCAAAACTACTTTTTTTCAAAGAAAAGCATTTTACTATTATTTTCCTCTGAGAGTACCTTTTTGTTAACCATTCATTTGCTTGTTTGGCAGATGATCACAACACTACTTGTGTTCTTCATGGTTATCTAAAGCTGTTCTTATTGTAAAAAATTACTCTGAATTCAGATTATTCTGATCTAATGTATGTTGGGTGTTCTGAAGTGAAATTTTGGGGAGCAGTAAGTTTTTTCATCAAAACTCATGGATGAATAACTTATCTTTACTTAAGTCATTATTTGAATATTTTTGTCTTTCTTCTGTTACAATTTATGTGCAGGTTAAAAAGACAGATATAATTTTTTTCAAGCATTCTAGGTGTGATAAGCATAACAATATTGCATCTAGAATGTCAATGACCTTGCATGGTGATTTCAAGACATGATCAAAGATCAAAAGTGTCCTAAGATATTTTTACTTGAACCTATTAATTACAGTCGAATGCATGCAAAATCTAAAGTTTGATTCCACAGGAAAATTTACATGTAGAAATAAATCATGCTAAAATTTATAAAAAAAATATGTTCTTTTAATTTTGATTTTAGAATCAAAACTACTTTTCATTCTTTCATAACATTAGTTAATTAATAATGATGCTGTTAGTTACCCCATAATTCAAAGATTCTCCAATAATAATCTCATGACTCAAATTTTTCAACCATAAAATAAAAGAATAAAATTTAGAAAAAAGACAACAAATAATACATAAAAGAAAGTTTGTAAGAAACATTTTTCAAAACTTTAGTTCACAAATGGGATTTTGTAAAATTATAATTGCAGCTACGGGATCCTGTTAGGGATCATCTAATAGTTTGTAAAATCTTGGGTGTTCCTAAATCAGAACTTCATAAAAATGAGTGTCTACAGTATTAATGAAAGAATATACTTAAAATTCCCATTCTAAAATTATTAAGTGTAAGAACAAAATATAATCTACAAATTTCAAAAATGGATGCGAATGTAGATTTGTATATTTAAAAATATTTTGTGTATAAGCACAGCAAAAGATTCCACTTACATTATTAATTTGTGAACAGAAAAAAAAGTTTAAAAAAGTCAATTCGAAACAAAAAAAAATGCAAATATTACCCAGTTTTAAAATATTCACAGTAAACAAAAAATAACTAAAATTCTTGGAGACAAAAACATATATCAAAAGTCTGGGAAACAATTATAAGGAAAAATACTTCACAGATGATGTACTTAACTTGATATACAATAATTAGAATAAATTATCTACAGAAAATTCCTGCTAATTATTTTTCAATAATAAGAAAGAATTGTCTATAGATAATTTTATTATTCAAAAATAAAGTTTGATAATTTATTAACTCTATCAAACAGGAACTCAAACTTAAGCAAATATCATCATTCCTAAAAGTTTATAACAGCCTGAATTTCTTTAATATATAAACCACTACCTTTTGCCAATATAAAGCTGTCTTAAAGTCAAATAGTTCATTCATAATTTAAATACAATTATGAATGAAATACATATATAAAATAACAAATTCTTGTAAAATAGTGAAGACTGGTGTACATCAGTCTTCCCCTTAAAAAGCTGAAAGTCAAAACGAAAATACACTTGAATTCACTGATTCTAAATAATTGCACGTTATTACTGTGAAAGTCTGACAATTTTTCAGTATCATATAAATGTCAACATTTTCTTAAAACATGGGCAATAATAAATTTAGTTGTTAAATCAATTTAATAAAAGTATAGAAATGTTATACAATTGTAAACATGAATTCATTTTAAAAAACAGTATAATTAATTACTTCAATTATTTCAAATTCACAATTTTGCTAGATTACCAGTGAAATACCCTATTAGCCGAAAACCACAATTTTTAATGACTTGGGTGTTAACTTTAAATTATGCATAACCTAAGTTAAAAAATACTAGAAATAATATTCAAAATAATAAATAAATATTTACAAAATTTGAACAAGCTTTGAAAATGCTTTTAAAAATGCATTACTTTTAAGAATGAAAAATACAAATATTTCAACCAATAATCAGTAGTATGCAGCTATAGTACTGCAAAAAAAAAAAAAAAAAAAAAATATTAACATTAATACTATCATGGGCATCATCAATACATAATATGCAAAGTAGCACTGTAGATTATGCAGCAATATATCAAAGACAAAAATTCTTTGCAGAAAATCCAGCATTTGTCACTTTGAGTCATGTAAAATCATTAGCTAGACTACTGTATTAATTGAACTAGACTGCTCAAAACTCACTGGAAAGGTTTTTTGGAATAATGAAGATGGATAGAATGAGAGATTATATACCAGCATCAGTTTCATGAATTAGAAACAAAAAAATAAAAAGTGACAAACAAAATTAATAGTCCAACACCATAAATAGAGGAAAATGGAAAACTTCAAGGAAATTCACTTTCTATTTTGCCATTTAATATTGTAATTCTGCCATATAAATATATACGTTAATTGTAATTATTTAATACACAATAAATATTTTTTATATAACTTATTATATATTACAATAAAAAAAAAGAGATAAGTGCATGAATTCAATGTATTGAAGAAATAAAAATAACTTACAGGAACAGAATAAGTATCGTCAATTTGAAATTCTGATGGTTCTGAATCTGAATTTGGTACCCTAGTCGATAGTAAATTCAGAAACATTTTTAAATACATTAAATTTTCACCAGTGACATTTGAAACTTGAAAAATGGGGCACAGTCTATAACACATAAATATAAAATCAAATAAAAAACTAAACATTGATTAATAGATTACAAAGAAAATATAAATTGTAAATAACTGATTACAACAAAGATTGACAAATATAGTATCAAACCTTTAGAGATGAACTATTAACTATATAAATCATAACAAGATGCAACACACAATATAGACATTAAGATTTCATATCATTAAAAGCATGCATTTGCACAAAATTAAAGTTTCTTTCAAATGCATACCTATACAAATATATTATGTTATATATAATATTTTTTAAAAAAGTTTTTTCAATTTTAATTTAAAATAATTTTATAAGGATATAATTACAGTATTCTAACAAGTTTTATAACAGATAATAATGCAACAATATTATAGATAATTATAACATAAAAATTATTAAATAAATTGTATTTGGTTTTATTAAGAATGTAGTTATTAAATTATGTTTCTTGCTTAATGGAACTCTTAGTTCAATACTTGTTTTATGATAAATTTAGTTTCTAAAAATACAATCATATTAATAAGTTTATTGTAATTTTAGGTTTAACTTATTAAAAAAAAATTCAATACATATATCATGACATAAAACTAGCAACAAAATTAAATATTTGATAATATATTCTGTTAAACTAAAACTTTAAACATAATATCAGCACTTATAATCACAAAAAGAATCTCCAAGTACATTATTACTTAATTTAAAATAATTTTTTTTCATTCTTTTTTTTACATAAAACTGTTTTTAATAAGAAACAAAATAGACAAACAATAAGATAAGCAAATAGATTTCAATTTTAAGAATTCTATTAATTTTTTACATGCAAGATTAGAAAATAAAATTTGATTATAAGATGTCTTTATTTGTTCTCAATGAGCTTACATTTCCTTTAAATTTCTTTTCAATATACACAAATAAATATATTAGAAGAATATGGTTAAATACTAAACAAGTAAAATATTATTGAAATAATTGTGTCATTTTCTTCTCTCACCATTATTTTTCATGTTTGAAATAGTTATATTGTGTTAGAGATATTCTTAATAAATATTAATTTAAGACTTTAATAACACCAGAATCTTTGAATAAATAAAAGAAATCCATAAATTGAAAAAAGCTTGGCAGCCATTACACTTCATTTATACATTTCAATAAAAAATATAAATACTGAGATTGATTTTAATATTTGTTCATAACTGTTCAACAAGTCAGATTCAAATAGAATATTTTATCTATACCTCAGACTTTTTAAGAAAAGTAAAAAGGGAAAACATAGCATAAAAGAACAGAGTAGACATAGTTTACTTCATAGGAATGAAAATATTTAACAAGTTGTGAATAAGAAAATTTTACATAAATCAATATTTTTCCTTTTTTTCCAATTGTAGAAGAAATGTATAAAGAAACTACATTTCTCATGCATATGAATATGTTAACTTTGATGGTAAGTTTGATAAACAATTGTTATCATAATAATCAAACGTAAAATTATTACAACTAATTCTAACTTTAAAAATAAATCTTACAAGAAAAAAGAAATTTTACATACAAGCACTATAACTTAGGTACAATTTTAGATTTTTTATACATACTTCAGCTGTAGTATACAAAAAAATTGTATGTATGGTTCTTTTTCCTTTTATTCGTTCGGAAAAAATGTTTATGAATTTACTTAAATAATTAATGATTTAGGTTTACTTTTAATTTCATTAAGATTCTGACTTTAATTGAAAATAGATATTATATAAAGATTAAAAAGTGATAAATAAAAATATATTAACTTTAAATTTAATAATAAATAATTGAGGAATGAATTTTAATAGCGTGTTCAAATTATTCTATAGATTTAATTGAAAAACTATATTAATAAATTTTAAAGTTAATAAAAAATACAAAAAAATATCTACAGCAAAATAAAACAAAATTAATAATAAAAACTGAATCAGTAAATTTTATAGCACAGAGAAATGCAAAGTTCTTACTTCCTAGAGATGTACTATCCATATTAAAATCACAAAAAATATAATTTATTAGCACTTTAGAAAATGAATGATCACTCTTATCTATATCAATAATTGATTGCATGAAAGTAAAATAATGCTTAGAATGAACAATGCTTTCTCAATATAATAAGTACAAGATTTTGTTTTTCAAAATGTAAAAGAAAGTTCCATAAAAAATAAAGCTGTTTGTTCATACAAATCCTTCCCTCCAAGGTCACAAACACTAATCAACTAAATATCAAATGAGGGAGAATTTGAATATGTTGAAGATCAGTATCCTAAAGCTTATGTTCCATTCAAAAATAATGAACATAAGATATTACCTAATAATCTTTAAAAATGTTTCAGTTTAAATAGCACACATGCATCAGCTGCCAAATAGGTTCATTCTCTGGAGATGCACAGGTAACACACCTGGCAGTAAGAGATGGGCGTGTTGCATCCCCGCGTTGAACATCTCAAATTTAATTTTACACCTGGTCCAATTAAAAAACGTATCACAAATCACCATAAAATGCAGATATATTAAAATTTCTAACTTAATACCTCGCAAAATAATTAAAAATGAGTTTTATTCAAAAATATCAAATTATGAAATTGAATAAATGTTAAAATATCTTTTGTTAGTTTTTTAGAATGACAAGTAATGTACATTCATTTGACCTGAATCTATGTTTAAAAAATAATTAATAACAATGCAAAATATTTTATTGGGAAATAATTAATACCTTTTAATAATTTTTATGCATTTCTTACCTTTCAGAAACAAAATTTGTTGCAGAAACAATAACATCATCTTCAGAATGAACAATAACAGGTATTTTCCTGCACCCTGGAGATTTCAAGATCCGCACAAGTAGTTTCATGGTATCATGTAAAATGTTAGAAGGGCACATATCAATTTTAGTGACAACAACGAACACTGGTACATTTAGAGCTAAAGCAAGTCCTAAATGTTCTTTTGTCATTCCTACAACACCGGCATTTGCACCAACCTTTAAAATAAATTTTCATTCATAAAAAGAAAACACAAAATCTCACATTAGAATAAATTGATATAAATATTTTACATGGGAAAGAATGAATTCATATTTTATTTAAATAAAAGAAGAATGGGATTTTCTTTCTAAAATATCAACTTTATATTTATAGTTACTTTTTGCAGAAGATTATTTTAGTTATTAGTGCAACTAATAATTCAACATGATTTATAGTCAATATTTAATTATGGAAAAAAAGATATAAAAGCATTTGTTTCCTTTATGATTTGCTTTATTCATTGTAATATTATATATAATGATAATATATATATATATGTGTGTGTGTGTGTGTGTGTGTGTGTGTGTGTGTGTGTGTGTGTGT
>JAPDSC010120132.1:179217-216366 GCA_026290005.1 Latrodectus geometricus | reverse complement strand
TCATTTTAAAAGTTATTAGAAACGAAAAATCGATAAGTTTTACTAAAATCTTAGAATTATCCCTCTTGATCAATCTCATGCTTTCACCTCAGTTTATCACACTTTGCAATCAGGATTTAAAGATTTTTTTCAAAATAAATTGCCTTTTTTGTACAATTCATTACATTTCTTAATCATACTATGTATTTTTTAGTATACCTAACACCAACATTATCAGTATATATTTTCGACTATTTGCAACAAAAAAAAAATTGCTGCAGATTATGAGACGTTTTTTTTTCTTCCCCCCCCCCTTTCTTTTAATTAAGGTATTGCGGATAATACGTTGCTGCAGGTAATATACAGGAAAATAGGATACTAACTAAGCAAATGAAATAAAATGAGCTCAAATCAACAAACAAAATTTAAAAGTAAAAGCAATTTATATTGGAGTATTTTAGTTTTGTATATAAACCATTTTGTATATAAACCATAAAAAAATTTATAAAATTATTATATTTCAAAAATATAATTAATTTTTGAGAATAACAATAAATTCTTAACTTTAAATGATTTTCATTTCTCGTTAATATATTAGTATTTTCTCAGATATGATTTTAAATTTTCTTATTCCATTTCATATATTATACTAATAAGATGAAAACAAGAATCATGCAGACTAATTATTATTAATAATTATTACCATTAACATTGTAAAATCTGGAATATGTCCAGTCATTCCAAATATGGTTGTTTTCAAATATCTTTCATGTCCAGCTAAATCAATAAATGTAATAACCTATAATAATAAAAATTTAAATAATAGTATAAATTATTTTTATTTTTTTATTATTAAAATAATTAATTTATAGTATAAAAGACTAAAACATTTGCAAAAAAGCAAAAAATAACTTTCTAGAAATCTTAGTACTTGAATTTATAATGAAATACAAAATTCTGAAGTAATTTTAAATGCAAACAAGTGAATATAGCATTTGGAAAGAAAAAAAAAGAAACAGTTATAATAGATGTGTGGCAACAGAATTGAGTAAAACATCATGACAAGACCTTTTTTTATCTATAATTAAACCAATATTGGATTTAATTAAACAGTTTCACAACAACAGCATAGCACCATAAATAACTACAGAAAATTAATGTGTCATTTGATATGTAATAAATTTCTGAAAACTAAAAGGATAATCTTTGTTAAGTAATTGTGCTATTCAATTATTAAATGAAATTAATAAATTAATAAATGATTTTTTTCGTTTAAAAAAGTATCTGATTGAAATTTCCTTAAATTAAATGATGAAATGTTAGGGATTTTTTAATTACCATATTTTCCTGTATATAATGCGCGGCAATTTTTTTCGGCGAATATTCTAAAATATGTACTGCTGATAATATAGGTGTCACATAAAATAAAAAAAAATGCACAGTAGGATTAAAAATTTAATAAATTGTATAGAAAAAAAGCATTTATCATGAAAAATAACAGTCTAGATCCCGTTCATCGCAAAGTGCGATAAACTTGAGATGAAAGCACGAGATCGATCAAAAGCAATAATTTTGAGAAGAGAGTCTTATAAAACTCGATATTTAGCTTCTAATAACTTTTAAAACGATGTTAGACATATTTAAATTAATATATATTTGCTTCGTTAAAATTTAAATGAAAGAAATGGGTTATTTACAAATTGCGTATTTTATACAATTTTTTTTTTATACCGTGCAAGCTTTGTTTTTCACTTTACATTAACATATTTGAAGCCATTGTTTTTATTTGCTTTCGCTATAGCTTTTCATTTATAATCTGCTGTGTAACTTAAAAATTTTCGCTTCCATATGACGATATACGAATTTGAATATTTTCAAAACGAAACAGCTCACGTCAAGGCAAATTGCAAAATGACGTTAGTGAATTTACAACCGTAAAATCTTTAAGAGGAACTGAATTCGTTTTTGAACGTAATTGCACAAAGCCGATTATAGTTTAAATAATTCAGGTGTGTCCTGGTACCACCTGTTATTTATATTAAGAAACATAAAGAGTATTTCTTTCAAAACTTTCTTATAAGCTTTTTCTGATGAAGAATGTTTTTTTTATCAGATAATCCGCGGCGGCGTATAATACGCACAACGAAATTCGGAACTTTTTTAACGCATAATCCGCGGATTATATACAGGAAAATACGGTACATTTTCAAGCATCTTCAAAACTTACTTTAGATGATGCCTCACATATTTTAACCCAATCTAATTGACCTCCATGTGTATCTGGCTTATTGACGACATTACCACAACTATCAAATCCTAATATGTCATTTCCAACACTTGAAGTTCGACCAGACTCCATTTCATGCTTGTGCCGAAATAGTTTCTGTCTGGCAAAGCCACGTCCATTATCTAATTCTCCATGAGTCAATACACCTAGCAAGGTACTTTTACCAGCATCTACATTTCCAATGACTGCCACTCTATGATAAAATAAGCAGTTAGATAGGCTTAATAGTTTCAGTACTGAAATTACATTTGTTTTCAAAATTAATCCAATTTTTAAAGACAGTATAACTTGACTTCCAATACTAAATCAATTTAAATGATAATTATAAAGATTTATAATGAATAGTATTATATAAATTATCCTATTTTGAAATTATTTTAGTTAGTTGATTTTTTATTGTTAGACATATTTACTGTTAGCAATGAAAGTAATTTTATAATATTGTTACTGTATGAACAAGTAAAAATGTATTTATCATAATATTAAACAACTGAAAAATTTGTGTGATTTAATATGTAATTAAATCCCAGAATGTCTAAGAAACTAAAACAAGTTTGAAAGTGAAAAATCAATATTATAAAATCTATTACAGGATGGTCACACAGCTTCTACTAAACTTTATAATTGTTTGAACTTGGAAAGAAGGAAAATTTCTATGATTCATTACCATTAACTGATAAAATATATAATTCCTTATAAACTATCTTATTTTAAAAACATAAACATGTACACTACAACAGCAGAGAATTGTTCTTTTAAAAACAGACTATATATAAGATAACTCGTGAAATATATTTTAATAGATAATATAATTATTTAGAATAAATTTATAAGATTCTTTATTAATGAGTTCAAGAGCTCTTACATTAGAGAGTGATTTAAATAATAGTTATAGGAGAATAAAACTATTTCTAGTATTTAGACACAATAATATTGGTGATGAAACTTTAAGAAAAAAAAATTCTACATAGTAACACTGAGCAACATATATCTTACAAACTGATGTTAAACTGATGCTTCAAAATATAAATTTCAAATTCCAGTCACAAATTAAGAAATTACTGATGTTCATATAAAAATAAATATTGAAAAATACTTTTATTATATAAAAGAAACTTCTTACTAAAATATAAGTCCCTTAAAAAAAAAGTAGATGCATACAATATTCTAGATAACTTATATATAAATAGTTACATTACTTATATATAGCATTTTTCCAGTCCTATATTAGGTTAATCAAGACATTTAAGACAAAATAAGCTGAATGAGATAAGCTTTAAAAGAATATTTCTCAGATTTTATTTTATGATTTAAAGTTATTTTTATTGAAATCAAACATTTTTCAAAACATAAAATTAATATAAAAAGATTAAATTCATTGATTTACGTGGAAATCCTTATAACGGTATTATTGATGAAAAAAATCCATTAAAACAAATTATTTTCTGAAACAAATTATCATTAATCCTAGACTATTTACAAACAGGAATCAACAACTATAAAGATTAAATGACAATATCTAACTCTAGAGTATTAATCCAATTTCTCACACTTTTAATTTATTTTTACTCACCAATAAAAATTTTTATTTATGAAAACTGCAATATTATGCCAACCTTTTTACCTACATAAAAAAGTTTGATATTTTTAACAATCATAATTTTAGAATAGATAATAAAATTTGATAATTATAAAGATAATGTTTTAAAAATCATTTTTTAAATTAAATATTAAAATCTTATTAATATTGTTTTCAACTAATGACTATTTACTGATAATATAGTTATTTTTCTTTTTTATATTTTGCAGGTTAATTATTCAATTTTTATTTTTTTGAAAAGCCAAAAAAAAAAGTTTTTTTCCCCTGTTATCATGAATATTATTTTCAAATGTCAATAACATTCTAAAAGAATAATATAAAGTATAAATATATTATTTTCAAGGTATCTGTGATTATTGGTAATAATATTGCTATGATCTTTATTATTTTCATTCCAAGTCTTTGCTGGCTTTGTGTTGAGGTCACAAATTATTTCAATTTCTGTTAATTCTCAAGTTGTTTGCAAATTTCCATCTGCAGTTTTATATGCATCAATACTATTGTGAAAAATTATTACATTTCCAGCTTTAAATTTATAAATCCATATTTGAAGAATAAGCCAATCAATCAATCATTTTATTCTCGCATACAATCCATTTATTCTCGCCATACAATCATTTTATTCTCGCACTTCAAAAATGACGTGTTCGATAAAACATGTTCAAAAATGCTAGGTAGAAATTCCATGCCACACTAGAATTTTAAACATAGGATACCACTTAGGACAAAAGGCTGCATACAGCAAGTGTTATGCAGAGGCACAAACATAAGTTTAATATTTTGTAATAAATCAAATTTAATAAATAGTTTTTAACCCTATATCTATACTGACATATAGACAATGCCCTATTATGATACAATAAATTCATACACAAAATTTATAAACTTTTATCTAAAAAATATTGCTTAATATAATTATAAAGTTTTAAATATTAAACAATAATGTTAATATCTAAGCAAATGAAATAATTAAAATAACATATTTTAAAGTAAAATAACAACAGTGAAGAAAGTTATATACATACCTTACTTCAACAAAATCATTATCCTTGGCTCTTTTTCGTACTAAATACTCTGAGACATTTCCTTGCTCCACCTTATGCTTTCGTAATAGCACACAATCAGCTTCTAAAGTGCTAGCCATGCTCTCTAACGTAGCAACAGAGGCATCCATTTCTTCTTCTGACAATCCACAACTACCATCATCTGTTTGGAATTAAAAAATGAGATTATATGTCAATAAAATATTTTTCATTTAAAAATGGAATTAAATATATGTATATGTTAGAAAATATAGACAATGTTCAGGATGTATATCTCACAACTCACTATCTCACAAAATTAAAAGAGCTTGATATTAAATTTAATAAAACTTATTTTTTAAAATCAAATTTTATAAAAATACAAACACAGAGAGACTGATTTTAGCACAAATAATCATGATCATGTCATTTGTTAAAATAAGTAATTCTACTTAAAATAGTGGTCACCAAAATTATGAATTTTTGAGTTACCATATTATTCTTAAATACTATTGTAAATCAAATATTAATGAACAAAATATAAACAGTTTTAAAACTCTTACAATTGCTAATTGTCTGCCTATAAACTTATAGTTCTAGTCATCAATAGAGTTTAACTGTATTTAATAAAAACAAGCTAAATTTAAACTGTATAAGAGATAAAAGTTGACAAGTAGTTAGTAATTAATAATAAATGATGTTATAATAGATTTTTACTATGAGACTCATTAATTTCAATGAGGATGGAGCTCTTTTCATTATCAATAGGTTTTTTAATTGTAGGAGAATATGTAGTGTCTGTTATTCACACAAATACAATTGACCATATTTACCAATAAGTGTGTATTTATCAATTACAATACTTGAAAAAAAGAAACCTCACACCTTAAGTGAAATCTGTATTCAGCTCTAAATTAAAGTGAATACCACAATACATAAAATCACTAAGATGTTAAAAAAGTATTTACAAATTATTAAATATTATCAAATAATAATAAATGTATTATATTAAAGAAACTATCAATTTTAAAATATCAATTAGGAAACATTTCTAATTGATATTTTAATTTCCACTATTTTCCTATTTATTCCAAATTTTTATTTCCACTATTAAATCATTAATTTTATAGTGTAACTCCTCTTCAGTTTACATCTGCTACAAAATTAAATATCTTTGTTTAAACTGTTTCATAGAACATTCAAGTTTCATAATCCAACTTTAATTTAAATTATTCTTTCTAGGCTAAAATTATATTTAAAATTAATTTCTACACTACAAAATAAATTCATGTTAAATATCACAGAAAGCAAATGATGTATCAATTTATTTAATGAGGCTATTTTCTCTTTCGATCATAGATGCTACAAAATGCCATTATTAAATTTTTGAAAATAACATTGTGCTTTTGTAACTGATTATATATATATATATATATATATATATATATATATATATATGTAATTATCTTGGCAGTGTTAATACTAAGTAAATATAATAAAATATAAACAATGTCTTTATGAAATTCATAAATTAACATTTTTTTTAAGAATGTGTGTGGAATACTCCAATAAAAAAGATTTACTTCGAGATCGAAAGACAAAAAAATTGGATAAAGGAGAAACTATTGGGTATCAAAGAGAAAAAGTAACTGTCATGAAATGGAAAGATAAGAAGAATGTTAGTCTAATTTCCACAATACATACAATCAAAATGCAGGATGTGACAAATAAACTGAGACTAAACCCAGGCCTAAGTGTGTAGTTTACTACAATGACAAAATAGGGGATGTAGAAAAAGTTGATCAGCATTTAGCTTCTTATTCTACACCCAGAAAATGGGGGGGGGGGAGTATTATAAGTTCTCTCATTTATTAGATTTGGCCTGTGGAATTCCTACATCTTGTACTGTAAAGCAGGAGATTCATGATCACCGAAGCAATTTAGAATGGAACTGATAAAAAAACTAATTTCCGAAAATCATCATGATAAGATTTCTGCCACATCAGGAAGACCCAGCACTAATCCTTCACCACTCAAGTTAACTTCAAGGCATTTTCTAGATATTATTCCAGCTTCTAAAAAAAAATCAAATCCAACGAGACAGTGTACTCTGTGCTCCTGTAAAAGAGATTCCAGAAATAAGGAAAAGAGATCAGATAGCAGTGTACAGAATGTAAGGTATCACTTTGTGTTGTCCCTTGTTTCAAAAACTATCATACAAAGACTAATATTTAAATTTTGTCCATTTGCCCGAGATAACTCTGGATAATAAACTAATATTAAAGCTAAATGCTTTTACATCTGTAAAACATTAAAAACTCAACATAAAACCTACATATTTTGTTTTCCTTCCCTTGCATTTAATAAAATAAAAAAATCATGATTTTTCATAACTTTTTTCAAAAAAATTGCATAAGGAAAGCAGTTGAGAGTATGCGTGAAATTCACTATGATGCATTTACTAGAACAATACAATTTTGTACCTGTTGAAACTTGTCATCATTTGACTAACATAGTTACCAGTTCATCAACTTTCGTAAATATCAAACCCATTTTAGTACGCATGGAAGATAAAAATAGATAATCAGTACAAATGTGCTGTGCTACATTTTTTATTTTTGTATGGTGAATGTCAATCTATGTTTGTATGATGAATCTGCCAGGTTTGCAGTGATAAAAATTAATAGGGTACATGGTGAACACACTATTAGTGTTCACCATGTACACTATAACAGACCAGGCCAGAAATAATTTAAAGAATTAAATTGGAAAAAACAGCGGTTAATTCCCAGTGAACGGTACGCTCCTTGTACGGTACGCATGTATACAACGGTACACATATATACAATAATAATTAATTGTATATAATATTGTATAAAATTATATTATTTGTATAAAATAATATAATTTTATATTATATAATTATATTAATTGTATATTGTATAATTATATTAATTGTATAAAAATAGCGTACCGTACACTGGGATACAGCCAAAACAGCATTGATGATGAATTCTGTTAAGGACATCCAATTTTGATGATGACATTCTTCGAAATCTAGTGGAATCAGAGCCAATTAACAGTGGATTAGATCGCAAAAAGGATGAATTCATCTCAAGAACAGTCTCTCATCATTTAAAGAAGATTGGGAGTGTACAAAATCTTGGAAAACCACATGAGCTATCCAAAGCCAATTGCAATAGCCATCAGCACTTTTCTTTTATCGCACTTTGAAAAAGAGCCATTTTTAGATCGTTTAGTAACAGGTAACAAAAAGAGGATTATTTATCATAACTTCACAAGAAAAAGAATGGATTTACATAGAGATAAGCAGCCGATTCCAATAGCAAAGGTGTTTTTACAACCCAAAAAGATTCTTTTGGTGGTATGGTGTGATTTATCTTGGACTGTTAGAACCAAATCAAATGATTAATTCAGAAGCTTATAGTGAACAACTTTGACATCTAAACTTAGAATTGATGAAACACCCATGATTGGTGAATATCAAAAAAAAAACATTGTTTCATCATGATAATGCTAGACCACATACGGCCAGAACAATGCTGCAAAATATTAGTAAATTTAATTGGGCGCTTTGCTACTTCCTGCTTAATTCTCAGGCATTGCCCTAAGTGAATTTCACTTATTTGGTGCCTTACAAAAATTTTTACTGGGAAAAAAATTAAATTCTAAACAGGATGTACACAATGAACTTTCAATTTTCCTTGCATCAAATCCAGTCTTTCTACAGCAAAGACATAAAAAACTGCCAGTAAGATGGTGAAATATTGTAGATAATGGTGGAAAATTTATAATTGATTAAAATGTTAAATAGTGTTTTTTTATATTATTTAAAAATTTACCAAAAAATGCACAAGAATTTATAGACTGACCTGATATAGTGTGCATTGGATGTAAAAATTTTGCAATGGTTTTATAAAAAGTACTTATTTAACTTTTACAAAAATACTATATTAAAATAAAATTAAGTTTAAAAAACATAACAATTTCTAAAAATGATAGTAAATTCGCCAATTAATTTTAAAAATAAAGGTACTAATAATTAAAAGAATGAATCAATGGTTTAAAATTTAAATATACAGACTTGTCTACAAGATGGTTTGCAATGAATAAGTTGATAAATCTTTTTCAATTTATGAAAATTGCTTCATAATAATAAATATTATCATACCTCCAGTTCCAATATTGTAAATGACTTCTCCATGGCCATTCTCTAGCCTGAATGAGAGCCTTTGAATAAGAGCATCAAACTGTTCTGCGGTTGGACTCACAAGAGCAGTCTTAAATTTCATGAAAAAAGTAAACGATTTGAAATATATATATTGATAAATTTTTTTACATGTTTCAAATAGTCAAAGAATTATAAATAAAACTATTGCACATTTTTAGATGAAAAACGTTTTTTTTTAATAAAGATATAGTATTAAATAGTTCTAGTTAGTTTTTAAAGAAGCAATATATTTCAATTCATATAAGAATCTTAGGCAAATATAATATGTTATATATTTTATGAATGAAATTACAAAAACCTAACTTAATGGGTCTCTCTTATTCAAAAAGCAAGCAAATTAGGGCATTATGTACCAATATTCTCTAAAGCAATTATTTTCAACTACTGTACTGTGGTACTTTTGTATGTCACTTATTTCATAAAATATGCCACAAAATTTTAGAAATGTAAATAAAAATTATAATAATAATAATAAAACATTTGTCCTACATGAAAATAATTCCAGTGTTCTTAATATCCCCAATTATAATTTTCTTATTTATGTGAATTCGGATTTTCAGTATTAACCAATATAAAAACAAAAACAGAACATGTCTGTTGAACATAGACAATGATATGAAAGTAACTGTCATTTTTAGACCAAGTATAAATGAAATTATCAAAAAATATCCTTATTATTGCATTGTAATTAAACCCTTCATAACTATACTGTTATTTTTGTAGTACTTATTATTTTATTTTGCTTTACATTCAAAATTATTAATATAATCTACTTTACATAGAGCATTATAGGTAAGAAAACAACTTTTAAAATTATTTTTTCCTTTGTGTGCTGCTAAATTTTGAAATCATTAAAAATGTACTATGACAAAAAGAAAAAAAAAGTTTGAGAATAACTGCTTTAAAGTAATCCCTATATCTCTCAGGAAAAGTTACCTTCAAAACTATCTTCAACTAAAGAGCAATTTACTTAAGCACCAGTAGCAAAATGTGTTCTAGTATAGAAAATATTTTTAATAATTTACTTCAAATATAATCTCAGATCATAACAATGTAGCATCTTCCTCTACTTTTGTAATAAAAATGTTATGTTCACTCTAATTAAATCAAATTTTGCATATTTCAAATAATCATCAAGTTTTTTCCTGGCATGTGACATTAGAGTTAGAGATATTTATAATGATAAAAATTCAATCTTAAATCATAACCTTTCTTTTTAAGAAAAATTTGCTTTAGTCAAACAGCAATTCAAAAAATTAATCCTTTACTAGAACTATTAAGTTTATCCTATTCCTTATCAGCAGGCAAATTACTAAATTTCAATTAAAAATCAGGGTAACATAAAATATATGTTTTTTTTTTTTAATTAAAATTTTTATATTTTCACTTAAATGAATTAATATTTTCATGCACCCTCAAACAAATATAGCCCATATCTCTAGAAGTATATCATTGAGAAACAAAGTTACAATTAATTGGGAAATATTTCTTCAAATTTACATAATTCCGAGATCATATTGAAAACATGCATTGAATATAAGCATCATTAATTTTTTTTTTTTTTTTTTTTTTGCAGATTTTGATTGATATTTATACAATATTATTAACAATAATTATGAGTAGTAAAAATTTAATATTTTATCTTTGAATAAAAAAGCATATATTTTGGATGGGTTCATCTAGCAAAAGCTTTTAAAATTGGGTACTATTTAAATTATGGTTTTTATTTACTCATTTAAATCAGAAGTTCCCACTCTCTTTTCATGCAACTTGCCTCATAAGATGTTATTCTAACATTGACATTTTTTTTAATATTTTGCATTCACAGTTTTAATATCTTATAAAAAAAAATTTATTTACAATAATATTTTTAAAATATTATATTTAAGAAAAAAACTGGCAATAAAATTGTTAATATGAGAAAATGTACTGGTAAATAACCATATTTTGATTTATATTCATAATTTTAGTACATAAAAAATTTAAAATATTTTCTAAGATACATTACTTTAAGTCATACTTCTTTCCCACAAATTAGGCTTAATTTATTATTAATTCAACTTATTCATAATATCACTTTTATTTAATTCTTAAAGGAAATGTTTTTTTTTTTTTTTTTTTTTTTTTCCCAAGGGCACTACACTAACAATAAAAATTACCTATAAAAAATTATTTAATAAAAATCATTAAATGTCCTCACAAAAATTTGCCTCAGGATTTATAAATTTTATATACAAGCTCTATTAATATATACAAAATTAAAATATCTAGAGAAACATGCTTTATACATTTTTTTTAATTAAGATATGCTAAAAATGACTAAATAATCAACATTATCAGAATAACAAAAAAATTAGAATTGCATAATAATTCTATTTAACATAAATATAATCAAAAAAATTATAATTTCTGTTATTTATTTAAAGGATGCTGTAATACTTAGAGTAAATGGCTTTTAAAATTTAATTTTAAGACTAAAATTTCAGAATTTAATTTTAAACTATGTTTATAAATTATAAAAGAAATAATGTTAGATTATTTTAGTACTTAATTAATACACTATTGATTACAATGTCACAATTTGAACAGGGTTTTCCTTTTTTTTTATTTCATTGCAAATTAGATTTAAGGAATAGTTAAAAAAAATTTCAATTATGAAATTAATAGTAATAAATTGAAACTATTCTTGAGTTTTAAACTGATTTGTAGAAATTCATTTATAATCTTTCACTCTTATGCACAATATAATGCATAAGTATCCACATTTTAATATAGTTTGATAATCCCTCTCATCTAATAAACTTAGAAACTTTTATATTTAATTTTAACATTATCATTAAATCATGACATTCGGTGTATAAAGAGCAATGATTTAAAAACAAAAATTATCAAGGTAAATTTTTTTTTAATTTATCAACTATATATAACAGTAAACTATATGAATCTGAACATTATACATATTCTTATATAATCACATAATTCTTTTTGAAATCTTTTAAATATTCATAAAAATGTCTCCTTCAGAAAAATAGATAAAAAAAACTTATCATTATAAATGGAAAATAGTAATACTTTTTCATTCAAACCAGTGACTCCATCTTCAGAAGTTTTTACATCCATTCCATTTTCATTGTTCCCATTAAATATTTCTTTCAGATTCTTAGCAGTATTCGGAGTCTGATCAACAACTGCAGCCATTGTGGTAGATATGATTTATTAATAAAACTTCTTATATGATGAAAAATAATATGAGTAATGTAAACACATGTCCTACAAAAAGAAATTTAAGCACACGAATATGAATAGAAATAAATAAAAAACTTCATGAACACAAGTATAAATGTAGGAGAAACACATATAAATACAATATGTAAAAATAAATATTAAGAAAAGCAATATTAGTATCAATAGTTAAATACTATTATTTATCAATATTATATAAATACATACATTTTCCAAGAAAATACAATATTTACCTTATTACATCTATTAAAGAATCATAATCCGAAAAAACTATACGTAAAACAAGTGTTACATTTTCTTAGAGTGAAACATCAGAAGTTGAAAAAATACTGCAATGACTTCTTTAAAATTAATTTTTTCAAAAAATTCTATCTATGATAAAATAAAATAATTAATACAAAATTTAAATTGGCGAATTTATATAACAGTGATATTCTAAATTGGTACACTGAATTCCTGACATTCCAATAATACATTCAAGCATAACAATAAATTGGAAAAATTAAAGTATAAACCAGAACAGAAATCGAAACCTTTCTATCAGTTTAAATTTCCAAACATTGCATCATTTCAATAGATTAAATTAAACATATGATGAGTGAAAATGATGCAATTTTTAAAAATTAGTGGAAAGAGACAATAAAACCAGGACGATACGTGTCATTATTGAAAAATAACAGCGAACACAAATTTGAACGTGGCGGAATAAAGAAACAAGCATAAACTTACGGGGAAAAATGATGTGGATACTTCAGCAGTCTTTTAATAATGATATATTAATAAATGAAAACGAAACTTTTGAACAAATATAGACTACGAAAATAAACAGATGTCACGTGACCATAACAAACACTATGAAGGTTGAACTGAATGTTCAGAAATAAATTTTCTACTTTTGTTAATAAAATGTATCTATGATTCGGAATTTAATTTTGTAATAAATACAAATTAATAGCATATAAAAGTTTGCATTTTAATTAAGTTACATTTATTAAAAAAGTGTGGAAATTTATATTTGTAAAGTTGTTTCACATCAAAACTAAATAAATTATTAATGATGTGGAATGAAATCCGCTTATATCGTATCTTTTAAAGATTCATTAATTTATAAGTATGATCAGAACTATAATACATTTGAGCTTTGAAATTTATATCATAAGGCTTTAACCAGAACTAGCAAGATAAGTTGATCATTGAATGGCTAGTATTTCTACTTCTGTTTAACAATTAATGGTTCGAATCCCATTTAATGATTGGAGGTTTGCAACTGTTCATAATATTCTTTAAACTGTGGCTCTTGCTACAATTAGCTCATTTGGGTAATAAAGTGACGGCAAACTGACAAACAAATCAATCAAACCAACAGTAACCGAAAAGTAAAATGACATTGATACAAAAAGTTTTCCGAATATCTGTGCTTATTAGAATATAGTAACCAAATAAGTTCATAACTTTGATACCTATAATAAAAAGTTTGCTTGGGCCAACAAATGACGAAATTTTAAAACATCTTCTTTTTCTGCTAATGCTTATAGAATGTATGTAAAAGATACAAAGGAGCGGTCTTTCACTGGCGTCTGTATAATAAGAACTTTCTTTTCAACGAGCTCAGCAATTACAATAATGGGCAAATAATAAAAAAGTGATAAATGAATGCATTATTTTACTCCAATAAACCAAAAATATCTGATTGTAAAAACGATCCACGTCGTAGAATAACAATTACAAAAATATGAGATCTGTAGACTCTGTGGCTCATATTCTTTAGAGGACAAAAATTGGATTTTTAAAATTATCAAAATGATATATTTTACAAGAAAAACCTTTCAATCTTCCAAATAAAAATTTCAAAGGAAAATGTTTGCTACTTACATTTCTCATAATTTAAAAGTGGAATAATATAGGAAAAAAGATATCTCCAGCGAGATGACTGAAATAATAAAAAATAAAGAAGAGACTATAAATAGTCTCTTTCTACAATTTTTCTCGTTAATTTACTATTTCTTAATTACATATGTATTTCAAATTTCTATTAATTTCACAATTTATTCTCATTTTTAGAATCTCGTTAGTTAAACAAGTTATAAAAATTTTATATAAAACCAAATCGAAATAAATTTATTTGATGAAATATATCAATGGAATTAAAGCCATAGAAATCCTTAATACGAAGGAAGGCTGGTTGGTTGGTTGGGTTTTGTGGCGCAAGGTCCAAAAAGGACAAGCTGCTCCAAAAAATTAAATTTTAAGAAAAACTTTTATTGGCAAAACCCATACTCAACGTTAAAAATTTAAAAAACAAAAATAGTTGTATATAAATATATTAAAATCCCAATGAGTATAATTGCAAATGTAAATCAAAACTCATAAAGTTTAAATAACATGAAGAAATCCAATTGCCTTTAAAAAGGCAAAAATATTTCTGTGGGGTGGTTCCCCCAACAAATCAGACAAGGTTAAAATATCAAATTTAAAAAATTGTAAACGTAGCCGTTAAAATAATGACATGATATTAAAATATGATAAATAGTGTATGGTTCATCACACGTTTCACATCATGGGTTTACTTCACTTGAAAACAAATGTCTGTGTGTAAAACGTGTGTGCCCGATGCGAAGGCGAGTCAATCTTACATCTGCACTTCGTAGCGGTAAAATATATAATGAGGTGATGGATGAGAAAATACAATGTAATTTATTGACAACCTGCATATTCCATGATTCCTGCCAAAGAGAATAAACGAATGATTTCACACCCCTTCACACATCAGAGAGCGGAACCGATCATATAATTTGACCTGATGCAGCCTTTGCAGCTGCATCCGCTCTCTCATTCCCATCAAGACCTACGAGTCTTGGTACCCAACAAAATAAAATTTTGTAGCCCTTGCCAGCAAGGGATTCCAATACTCTGAAAATTCTAGACCCAACTGGATGACTATTAAAACTATTGCCTCTCAAAGCTTCCAAAAAACTCATGCTATCAGTATATATACAAAATTGATGACAGTCATCTGTATTCACCTGCTGAAGAGCGTAGTAAATAGCTGTTGCTTCAGCAGTGAAGATGGAGCAGGACGAATGCAGGCTGTAGCTGTAAGTTGCATTATTAATAAAAATACCACAGCCAACATGTCCTGCTGATTTAGATCCATCTGTGAATACAGGTTTATATGACTGATACTGACAGCGATGAGAAAAAAATAGCTGTTGAAAGACAATAGATGAGTCAGATTTTCCATATTGAGCAAAGGAATAAATAAAATCAATTGTCGGGTCATACCAAGGCGGATGAGCAAAGTAATCTGATGATTCAATCCGCAAATCTTATAGGTCAGTGAGAAACAAATGTGTCTTTATTCGTGTGAGAAAGGGTGGGATGCTCAAAGGACGAGCATCATAAAGTCTTTTTAGACCAGGATTAGGAATCATGGAGAGTAGCGGATGATAAGGGGTCGATAAGATTTTATAATAGTAATTGAGAGACTGCTGCATTCGTCGCAGGTCTAATGGCAATTGATGACAAATCACTTACAGACTCTGGAAGGGTGATGTGCGAAATCCGCCAGAACATATTCTCAGGGTCAATACGAAGGAAGATCGTACATTGGAAAAAATGATGGAATTATTGTTAAAATATAAAAAAAAAATGAGAGCCTAACTGCCTAGGCCTAGGGTACCCAAACCTTTTTTTATATACATTTCTTTCAAAAAAATATTTTCTTCATTACCTTCCCCCTTACATTTTTTCTATAACATGCACAATTTACATCATTATAATATAAATATAATTATTATAAATTGTGCACGCAAAACAATTAAAGATTTAAACCTGGTTTATGAATACAAAATTTGAAAAATGTTTGTTTGTACATTTCACTTTGTAAATTTATCTTCTATCCCGAATAGGTATATATTAAAATATATTACTTTAAAAAGTTGCCACACATTCTACAAATCTGTAAATTTGTATAGACTTCATTAATTTATGTCACAAGTTTCCAAGTTCTAATTCATAACAATCGAATTCTTGATAGAAGTGTCATTTTTTCTTTTTTTAAGTGTTACATAACTTGGATTAATGGTTATTTAGAGTTTACTGCATTAAAGTGTAATTTAAATTTCTTCACAAGTTTGAATAATTTTGGTTTTGTGTAACTGTGTAAGAATGTAATTGTAAAAATAGATGTAATAAAAATCAATGGATTAATATATAATAACATACTATTCATTAATATATTATAATAAATGTTATGCATTAATATATTATAGTATAAGATCTTATAATATATGACATATCACTAAAGAAAAATGCATAACAAAAATGTAACTAAAATTTAAATTAGATAATGGAATAAATGAATGTTAAAAGAGACCCATATATGATACTCATATTTTAAAAAATATTGCACCAATAGTGTTTAAAATTGGATAAATAAAGAAAAACTTCAAATTTATTTCTGATGACAAAAGTTATTGCAACCAACAGATTAAGTAATCGATGTTTGATCATATGAATCATTCACATGAAGCATTTGATATCGGAATTTTTCCTCTCCAGATTAGAAAAATTATGCAATTGCTGGTTTAAAAAGGAAATGAAATATGTAATCCAAGTCTATCAAGTCATCACATGTGCACTTCTTCTTGAACGATACTTCTTTCCTCTGGAGATAAAACTTCAACTTCTTTGAATCCTAGTATAGTAAACGATGCTTTTATCAATCTCTATACTTTTTTTACCCAGTTTGCAAATTACAATAGAAAGTTTTTATTTCCTTACAGGTACGTAAACACTGCATTGCTCAAAATTTAACTTCAAAGCAAGTAAACGCCATAGCATTTCTTTCACAATTAAGATAATTCTAAGCTTTGGCTTACATATCTAAATGTATTAATATTGGTTTGGGGAAAAAATAATCCCTTATTTTTTGTAGAAAGCTATGGGGGTCGATATCATATAAAATATCGATCAACGAGCAATTTTTTTGATTTATGTTCATTGAAAAGGTGACCTTTCTCAATAAGGTAATTCGTTTGCTGTTCTTTGTTTGATCTATTCATTTATGTGTTAAACGAAATTCAACAAAGAAAATTCTGCGCATTTTACAATTTTTGTTTGATTAAAGTAAAAGTACAAGCCAGGATATTGGTATTGTGAATGGTGTTTATGGCCGCGATAACAGCCAAATTACGTGCAATTTATGTATCGTTGATTCAGTTCAGGTATTTTTGATGTTTAAGATGCACCTCGGATGGATGTATTATCGTCGAAATTGTCCATAAAATAGCAAAATTTATCTAAACTGACCACTTGTTGGCACTCATAGTATCGCCCAAAACCTAAGGATCGAACTTAAAGCATTTAAAATCCTTTTATGCTATGCGAATCCGAAACAAGGTACATACAATTCATGTAAAATTAATGGATTTCTTTTTCCCCAAACTAATAGTATGTTACATAAATTAAATTTGCTTAATCAATAAGAAGTTGCGTGTATTATTGTTCAATATTAACTTCATTGTTATAGTTAATCATATGCACTAAGACTTTGTTAAGTTTATAGGTTGCTCCAAATAACATTTTTTATGTATTTTATCTTATATTTTCCGTTTTCGATTTTCTTTTGTTTTGCTGTTTTAAATAAGTGTAAATAAAAAAAAATAAATAAAAAAAAGAAATTCAAATGCGAGAATATTGGAAGAAACGAGTGCTTAGTAGCATTTCATTTGCAAAAATATACATAAAAAAGTTTCATATATGCTGCAAAAAGTATAAGAATCACAAACCCTCAAACGATGCATTTATTTTGCCGATATTTATCTAAATTTTAATCCGATCTTTTTAATTTACACCATGTTATTTAATCTAAGGATGCTTCATTAATAAAATTTATTAGACCAAGATAGATGTTATTTAGGAAAAAGGAGAGCAAATCCCTATTAGTTATCTAAAAAAAAATCTTGTCTAGTTAGCCCTTCATCTGATTATTTTGCAGACAGTCTCAGCATTACGCCATTTTCTTTCTGTTTGTTATCTAATAGTTCTTTTTCACTCTCCTTCATTATTATTTTCTTTAATCACCCGATATTTCTTAATTTCAAATTACATTTAACCCTTCTTTGCATGATTTTTCTTTATTGGTGAAATTAATCAAGTTGATATAATTCATGTTCAAAATTAAAGGAAAAATGGTTAAAAAAATCTTAGTATATATTTATAGTATAAATTTAGCAAAAAACAATATGCTAAAAATTTCCATCATCATCCAAAGTTAGATCATTAGCTTAGTACTAAATAGAAATAAAAGAGGAAAATAACAGAAACACGTGTTACAAACCTTTCTTCCACTCATTTTCAATTTTTTAGCAATAGAAACTCTAATATAATAAAAAAAAATTATAAACGAAATCATACGTTTATTGCAACTACAACAAATAGCGGATTGAGACAACTTTAAGCTCGTTTTACTAATAATGACACTTGTTTATTTTTGACAGCTATGTTTCTTTTTATGCAATGGACATTAAAAAGGTATCCAAACACGATCAACTTAAAGTGAACTTGTTCTTTTATATAATTTTTGGGCATTATAGGTTATGATGGAAATTTCCACCATTATGCAAAGAAGGGTTAAAAAGTCTTGAAATGAAATTTAGTGCAAAAGTGTCATTTTTTTTATTTATTCGAAATTTATGGATAACAGTTTTTGTTTTCACTTAAATCGTATGAATACTCAAATGGTCAACTCTCAAATTGCTTTATTCAGTTGCTGTAGTTTCTTTAATAAAGCCTGCGTATCAAAATAACCTAGATATCATTTCTTCTGAAGCATTATTTCAGACACAAATTGGTATATTTCATTAGGCAATTTCAAGCTATGATCATTCCTTGCAAAAGTGCCTAAAGAAATTTGCACTTGAAGCTGTTGATTTTACTCTGATACACGGGACTGTAAGGCAGGAATATTATCATGGGGAAAAATTCCACATGAATAGAAAAAAAAATCCAGGATCTCGACAACTGCAACGGAGTTAATTATTCACAATGCGATGGATTTGTGATTCTACAATCTAAACGACGATCAAAATTTCACAAGTATAAAAAAATAAAATAAAATAAAAAGGTTAAAAATATTGAAACAATCAGATGATAAAAAAAACAAAAACAAACAAAAGTTGCATGAAAAGAAGTTCGCAAAAAGAGGTGTTTCAAAATTTTAGTTCTTAAATAGAAATTAAGGTTATCCTTACGTTTATGAAACTATGCACTATGGTAGAAACTAGCCACTAGTTCGTAAAGTCGGAGTTTTGTAAAAGTTCGTAAAAACGAGAGTCTGATGCATTAAAGACATTGAAAATGTTGCAAAATAATACAAATACAAGAGAAATAAATTTAACAGTGATAAATGTATTTAATTTTAAATTAGTGGAGAAAATGTGTTAGCGAATGAAAAAATTGACCTTTTGTAGTTTTTCTGTTGATTACGTTAGATGGCAATCAATGTACCTTAGTACTCAGAGGCTCACCTATGAAAGATTTACCTCTGAGTACTTTGAGTGCCTTAGTACTCAAAGTACTCAGAGGCTATACCTATGAAAGATTTATATTCAATATCTGTAATGGAATAATTGTCGGTAATATTTAGCTACATTAGTTTCTTTTCACATTACAAAATGGGATCAAATATTTTTTTAAACAAATATACATTGATATTTGAATTTTGAAAAAAAAAAAGAAAAAAAAACTATTACAGCTATTTGTAGTTTCCATACAGTTTAATTAATTCTTACAAAAAAAAAAAAAAAAAAAAAAAAAACCTATTGAAAAAAGCTGACGTAAGAAAAAAAATATTTTTGAGTGATTTATAGTGACCTACCAAGCCAAACTCTGGCCGTGGCTTTCAATAAAAAAATGAATCCAGTTTTCGGAGGGAGAGAAAACATTATAATGAAAGGTTTACTTAAGTTTTTGTATCTAAAAAAATTGATTTGATTCACTACCAAGTAAAAAATTGGAAATTGTTTTTCACTATTAATTACAATTCATTTGAATGTAGGAAGTTCATTTAAATTATAAATAATCATTAAAAATGAAATGCTTAGGAAATTATAAATACTTATTATTAGTAATTTTATAAATTGTGAGTATAAATAAATAAAGTATAATGTTCCCAACCAATCTAGAACTTTTTCCCGAGTCACCACTCAAAAACTAGAAGAAAATAAAAAATTAGATGAAGTAAAAATATAGTCTTTCCCGATACGAAGTGGACAGTGTAATATCCTAGGAGTGTTGCAAAGCGTTTTGAGATCTACCACGTAAGATTTATATGAAAGATTTCTTTCCAACAGAACTTACATATAGTGGGCAGCAAAGCTGCAAATTTGGGAAACTACCATTCACCAAGATCGTTCATGCAAAAGCGCAGCTTTTATTTTCCGTTATTCAACAGTGGCTATCATCGAATTTCCTCCTTTCAATCTGAAGAATGCAGTTCTACCATTGGATCACGATGAGCGGGTAAAAGATATCATTGAAAAATTTCATTAGAGGAAGAATATAGATGTAGAATAAGTACTTTTGTTATTTAGTGGAACATTTTCATCAAATAACATCACATGGAACATTTTCATCATATTTTAATTTTTTAAGCTTGAAAATTTTCTTTTAATACGTTATCATTTCAATACAATAAGCACTGAGATATATTTCGAAATTAGTGGAATCATTTTAAGAAATCACTCACATTCATATCTCGTTTCTACAGTCAATGCAGGATTTTGGCCTCTCTCGTCAATTACCATCACTTTTTCTGATCCTTGACCATCGTCTTCCAATTTTTATATTTTCATTTTTTTCTAATTTTCATGTACCCTATTTCTTTTACTGGTCGTTCCCAAATTATCAATATGGTTTTGCAGGTTTTTTGAAGTTTGTGTCTCCCCTTTTACCCGTACGGCTTGGGTATCCCGTTAAGAGCCAAAGATCTAATATCTCAGAAATTTCTTTCCATTTGCCGTTAAAATCAGCAAAGCGAAGCATCTCTTGTCGTGGACTATAATTGGGAGAGTGACCACATTCTCCCATAAAAGTTTGCTGGAATTCTGTGAATTGGAAGCATGTCCTCGTAAATCTGTGACGTCTAATGTCCTTCCGCTGGTGGAGAGGATGGTGCCAGCACAGGTGAGACCTCTTTACCTGAACGCGGTTCAAAACTATGAGGCGCGATTGGTAATGGGTGAATTGTCTGAATCCGTTACATTAAGGCACAATTCAGGGCTCGCTAATACCGCTATATGTGTATGTCAAGAGCTAAAGTTCCCACTGAAATAAATTTCAGGATCTCTGGCACACACAACCATTTCACTACGATAAGCCATCAAATTTTTGAAAAAACATTAAGAGATACATAAAGAAATGAGTTTATATGATCTCAAATATCCCATTCGATCAAGGGACAGATCTTTTGCCATTTTTCTCCTCGCTACGGGCCATGATTGTTCTCTAAACATCTATATCGTACAAAAGTATCGTCAAGTTCTCTTGCCAACTGTGCAATATACGAAAAAAAAAATGTATGTGAATCATTTGAGTCATTGCCCTGCAGTAAACTCGTGAAACTTGTATGAGAGATACTGGTAAGCATGGCACAAGATGAACGATTTATAGACTTACTGTGGTTTCAGTTCAGTTTTGTGATTTGTGTTCATGTTAGCTTTGTTCAATTTTGATGTTCGTTATTCTGACTTCAGTTGTCTCGTTATCTACCATTAGAAACAAAGAAAAATTAGTTTTTGTCAATTACTATTACTATTTTTGTCAGTTACTATTACTTAACTTAGTTCAAAATGCCGCTTGGTCCACGATATGAGGCTTCGTCTATGGCACATTTGAAAACAGATCAAATAAGATATGGAAAGATTACAAGTTCTGTTTAGTTATGAAGCTATTATTATCAAGGCTTCTTTTATTAATTCAATGCATTTCCAAGCAGCAGTATATTAGGAAAACCGAAACTGTGGAAGGCAGAAATATTTTTGTTTTTCCAAAGTTAAAAAAGAATTTTAAAGGATAAATAGGAAGTTGGAATCAGCATTAATTTTGCTTTAAATTAATTACAAACACTGTAATTAAAATTTAGAAAGAAAACTAACTTTTTATTTTCAGTTAACCACAGACCGACAGTTATATTTATACGATGTTGTCATATTTTTTCCGTTTCTGGAGAAATTTTTATTATATTGTGTGTGATTAGAACTAAGTTATAACATAGATGGTGTTCTCACTTACCCAAGTGAGGGAGTTGTTTGTGTAATTTTGTAAGAAAGTAGTGTAACAGCGAAAGGTGACAGACGAGCCTGCCCAGCCTGGTCTTTTTTTATTCCTTTTTAATGTTGTGTTAAATAAGTGTTGTTTTTGTTAAGCTACAGTCCATCCCAATCTTTAATTTGTAGGACGGCCCCTATATTTTGGTCCTAGTGACCGGGAGATTATCAGCGCAAATGAGATAATTAACTATGGCAAAGCGAAAAACTACTGTTTTGAATCAGCAGCACAGTGCCATCAAAACACAAGTGGTAAGATTAAAATATTTTATTCGGTACACTCAGGAATTAGGGAATTACTAAAATTATTTATAAATACTAACAATATTATTATAAAATAGTTTATAGTATTATATCAATATTATTCATTCTTAAAGTAATATTGAGGCGCAAAGAAAAAAATTACATACTCTAGCATAATTTAAAGTTCAATAAATTAATCGTTCTATTTCATTCAATCATGAAAAAGTTAATGTGGAATGATACGAAAACATTCTCCTGAGCTATCTGAGATGAAATGTGAAAATTATTCCAGTGAACAATCCTTCATAAATACGAATATTTGACATAAATAAATGTTTTTTTAAACAAATATATATAGAATATAAATTCATTAATATTCTGCATTTCTTTCAAGAAATAATCTCTAATTATAAAATTCTCTTTTATTTATTTATCTTTGTTTACTCCTTTAAAATAAGAAAAGGGCATTGAATAGCATTCTGTATCGGAAGATCAGATTCATTATCTGATGAAAAGGGCTTCCCCAGCAAACACAAAAATGCCGGGTATTCATCGGCCCTGTGACGTTTGGCCAGCAGTGGCCGCTTTTACCGACGTGGAGCCAGTTATAACTTATACTTTGTTTCTACAAATAAAAATGAAATATTTATTCATTTTTATCTGCTTATAGTTTATATATTGTGAAGATAATATCCCATTAAATTAAAACTGAATCTGTTTTGATTAGAAAAGCAGTTTTCCTCCTTAATTAGCAAGTGACATTAAAGCACATTTATTTCATAAAAAAATTATATATAAAATAAAACAATTTAAAAAATGAATTTCCAACTCTCACCATAATGAGCAGATAATATCCCCACATATTACAGTTCATTATTATTAAACTTGAAATAAATTAATAACCCCCAAATATTACAGCTCCTTTTTATTAAATTTTAATAATTGTATTAATCTGAAATGGATTTTCATATTTTATGAGATTTATTTTTAAAATAGTGTTTTCTCATGAATTTATTTATATAAATGTTATTTAGAATTATTTTTTGACTTTGTTCATATTATTTTTGAAATTATACATAAAAATGTATATTATTTATAACAATTTTATTCTGATTTCTTCAGATTATTTTTTTAAATGGTTACATTTTTTTTTTAATATTTCTATAAGCAATTTTCAATCGATTGGTAAATTTTGAGCATGTAAATATACATATAATTCTAACTTAATTGTTTTAAGACATTTGTTTCAATGATTTAATACTGTGAATTTTTCTAGATTAAAAAGTATATATTATGTCACATAATAATTTTATTTTTAATAATAATGGTTTAGAACAAGACGGGATCCAGTATAAAATATTTTTTATTTTCACTTATGAATGAATTCTTATTATTTATTTACAGTTTTCAATTTAAAAGTTTTCTTTTTTTATTCCTTCCTCCTTCCCGATCTGAAGCATTCCACAGCCTATTTTTACATATTCTCCTATTTTGTGCTGGGAAATGTTTGAATATTCTTTTCATTGTCAAGCACTTACTGAAAATAAAAACACAATTCAATTAATAAAAGTGATATTCAAATTACGTTTTGTAATCTTTAAAAAATAACTTCTGAATTATTTAAAAAAACGGAAATATTTTAATTACAGAAAAGAATAACTTTATAAAAGATAATTTTTTTACAGTAAATATTTTATGTTTCATCCATATTTATTGATAGCATTTTTAAATACAATACAATTTTCACAATGAAATAAATTGAGAATTTCATGTTTATGTAAGGTTTGAAAATTGTACTTTTACATTATATTGATAAATATGTTTAAAGCGATTTACTGCTTTAAATTTTAGTCATAAATAATTTTCATTATATTTTCTTTGAACATGAAAGAAATGTTTTAATATTTGAATTTCTCACTATTTTCTTAAATTTTGGCAATATTTCCTTCCATTATAACATGTACAAGCACCAGTTCTTCAAATTCAACAGATTGAATTATTTTAAGAGAAGAATAAAATGTAATAAAATCAGTTTATATGTAACTACATTACAGAAATAAAACTTTCATGTTTAATAAAAATTCCAGAAGTTAATATTAAGAAGAAAAAAAGAAGGGAAGAAAAGTAGGATAATAAAATGACACAAACAGTTAGTTACCTCTATAAGATTCATAAATCAAAATAAAAAAAATTCCAATTATAATATTTATTTTTGCATAATTATTTCACACACACAATTATATTTAATTTTATAATTAAAACAACTATACAAAAAATGAATTTCCAGTTCATATTGTAGTAAACTGATAATGCAGTTAGCCAAATATTACTGTTCATTTTTATTAAAACCATTGCAATAAAATTATTTATATTCTATTAGATTTGGCAGTTACTTTTATTTGTTTTTTTAATAATAATTCTATTAGCAATTTTCAATTCATTGCTAAAAGAGTTTAATACGAAAATATACATAAAAATCAAGTAAATTATTATTTCAAAATATTATATTTAAAGAGAACCTAAAATAATTATTTTTACATTTAAAATAATAACATGGACTAAATTTTACAACGAACACATAACAAGCCAATCATTTGAATAGTTATATGAAATAGTCATGAATTCAACTGTTCACGGTTTTGATTCTCCTCTTAATGTTAAAACTAGTGGTGTAGTCCATTTTTTACTGTAGAGAGAGAGAGAGATATTAGCCCACTTTGTCCTTGTATGTAAAAAGAGATTATTAAGTGACAAATTATAAATCAGGTAAAACAGATCAACTTGAGTACGGCAATAAAATTGTCATGTAAACTTTAAAAATCTGAAATTCTTAATACAAGCATAAAAAAGCAGATAAGTTTTAAAGTACTTTGCTTTAATTTTAAACAGGCAATTATTTATGAACACATAAGGACTAATTTGAAAGAAATACCATTATAATATATAGAAAATATAAACTAATAATAACCGTGAATAAAAAAAAGATAATAGAACCTAGAAACTGAGAACCAGAGTGATAAACTTTTAGTCGATAATTTTACATAATTAGAAATTTTGAATGATCAATAAGCAAAACTGCTCGGATAGCATAAATTATAACATAGCAAGTTAAAATTTATCAATAAATATTCAGATTTATTGATAAATAATTTATTGATAAAATTATGATTATTGATAAAATAAATTATTATGATTTATTGATAAAATTTATCAATAAATATTCATATTACATATTTTGAGGACAATTCAATGTAATAAATAAAAAAGTAGACAAAATGTGAATAATTATTTAAAATATAAATTGTATTTAATTACCAGAAATCAGTTCATATCTAGATAATTGTAAGTTTAATTAACCAAAAATACTTCTTTTTTGGCTACTACATTTATTTATTTTACCTGATTAAATTTTTTAGAAAATTTAAACTTTAAATACATAGATTTAATTTAAAATATGGAATAAGATGCTGAAAATATTTTTGTCTTCAATGCGTTTAAATTTTAGTATACTAAAACAAATTTTTAATTCATATTTATTGTAATATATTGATTCATCATATTTTGAAAAAATAAACATTTTTACTTATATAAATTAAATTATGTAGTAGTTTTCTTAGAATTACTATATAATTAATTATTAAAATCTTAGATAACAACACTTTGAGGTTTCATGATGTATAATACATATATTGTACACACTAAAAAGTCATGCTTTTTTAAAGTAATATTTTTACCATTTTACTAAATTCTTCGATGTCTTTGATTCTTTCTTCTACAACTTTTAGTTCATCAAAACAATCACTCAGAGGTAACACACTCTTCTGTTCAGGAATAACTGTATTAGGAAGTAGGGACTGCAAAAGCATCGTGTTCTTTTGAACATCTTTTTTCAGTTCAAAGATGATGCTGTATAAGGATTTCATCATTACTAGAAGGATACATATACATATTAATATTAGTATCTGTCTATATGAAAAAAAGTTTTATTCAAAATAGGGATAAATATTTGAACCATTTCAAAGAAGTTTTAATTGAATAATATTAGAGAACTCAAAGTGATTATTTTTTAATCCTACATTTTATTATATTTTCAAGATTATAACAGAAAAATGTCTACAATTTATAATGTATATATTACATTTTTAAGGTTAAAAAGTCATACTCAGAAATTATTAACGAAATAAAAAAAATAATGAAATATCCGAATGAAAGAGCTTAATTTTTTACCCTTGTATATAAGTAGAATGTGTAAAACAATTAAAAAAAATGTAAATAATAAATATAGATATACAATTAAATGCGAAATAGTACCAGCAATTAATGGGGATAAGACCTGTTAATAATGAAATATCGTAAAGTATACAACTTGATACTTTTTCTCGATATTGTAATTATATTTATATGTAAATCAAACAAATCTTCATTACTTTTACATTTATCGCACATCTCCTTTGAATTCGTCTGAGCTAAGCACCGCTAAGCAGTTTTGAATTTTGATAAATGTGAATTCAAATCTTTCTTGTTAATTGGCTACAAAAATTATTTATTAAAATTTCGCAAAAGAACATATTTTATATTTTTTCGAATTTTGCAATTTTAAATATTTTTTTCATTATCACTGAGCAATGGGACTTTATTAGTAAGAAACTTAAGGAAATTAAATTATAGGCATATATATTACAAAATATAAAATATGTTATATAATAATGATATCAGTTATTTATACTCCTTCAATAAAATAAACAAGATTTTTATTTTATATTTCCTTTATAATTAATCTAGCAAAATATTTTATATCCTAATGAAAACACCCTATCTAATATAGCAGGAAGATGTGAATTTAGCAATAGCATTAGACTAATAATTTGACAATATCGTTTATTAAAACATTAGATTTTGAATTAACAAAGTAGCACACACATTGAAGTATGACTTTTCATAATTGTATTTAAGTACACAATAATTCATATTTAACAAAGAGTTATACTAGAAATTTTTCTGTATCTAATAATGAAAGTAATTCAGTGGATAAAAAAATTGAAAATCAACTAATTCATAAATAAAAATATTCATTTATCGTTAATTTTCTATAAAAAAAAATCAAGAACATTCTAAATTAAATATTTAAACTTAATTCTAAAGTACAGTTTTTTCCCAGAAATGTAAATCAAATTTTTGAACTAAAATAATCATATTTCACAGATTAAATATATTTAAACGTTAAACAAAATAAAATTCATTGTGTATTCCAATTTTTATTTTTAGAAAATTAAAATAACTTACCTTTTATTAAATTGATATTGATCTGTACGCGTAATTCCACTTCCCGCGTAATCTAGTCGATAGTTCTCAAAGTTCATGGAGGGAGTATTCACAAAATAGTACTATTGGTTAAAATTGATTGTCAATCAATTTGAGTTTACCAATTTTGGCGAAATAGTTCACGAAAATAAATGTACTAACGCCAAAAGAAAAAAAAAAATAAGAAAAAAAGTACTTTCTGTTTTCCCGTAGCCCGTCTCCTTAAACAGTAGCTACATCAAATAACCCCCGGGGGCTTAGAGGAAGGGTGGAGAAAGGAAAGAGCTACTTCAAATGCCCTCCAAAAATAACGCAGGAATTGCTCGTTGATGATGTAATCGGACATGGAGGGAGAATAATCTGTTTCTTTTCCACTAAAATTAAGGAAACATTTTGTATACTTTTTAGAGAACGGTTTATATTAATTACAGTAAAAAAATTATATGAAATGCCTTGTAAATACATTAAATTACATAATTTTTAACGGCATGGTCAAAAATAACTATCAATGGTTAATTAAAATAAAAAAATATGAGTTATTATAAATATATTTATATATTATTTAATTACCTCTATCCGCGAGAGCGCTTTGTAGATTTTATTTCAATAAGATTTTATCTTGTTTTTTTTTAATGAGAATTAGTTTTTTTTCTTTGTAGTTAGGCTTTATAAGAAGATAAAAAAAAAAAAGTCGAATTGCATGCCTGTTTACAATGAGTTCAATAATAGAATATTTTGAATAACTTTTCTTCGCTTCCAAAATATTTTGTTATCAATAACAAAACATCAGTTAAAATTGCAGCACCCAGCCCTTACATGAATTCTAGTGATTTATTCTCTCATTCTATTTCCAAAAATCAAAATTTTTTAAAAAATGTTATACATTTTTCAAAGTATAACGTTTGAAAAATGTAGTTCATTTTTCAAAGTAGACGAGGAAAATTAATAAACAAACATAACTTTAATAAACAAAAATTATTCATTACCATCTTTCAGAGTTTAATATTTTTGACGTTATTTTTTATATATATCCTGACTTCTGTATTTCATTTAATAACTCTGTTTATATAATTTCAATCATCTATTGTATTTTGTAATTACGATAAAATTTCGTTTTTGCTTATTTTTAAAGAACTTCTTGCTATTTTTTCCATATAATAATCTATTTTTAAAATTTTTCAATATTTTTAAAATACTTTTTAAATTTTAGACCAGAATATCTTATATCTGCTTGCATTTGATTTCTTCAAAATCTTGTAATATTTTTTCTTTTCATTTGTTCGTGTTCTAACGAAATCAATAAATGTTTAAAATTGGTAATCAAAGAGTAGGTAGAGAATAGCTAAAAATATTTTAATATAGAAGATCTTAATGTATAATATTTGAACGTGTTTAATCTAGTAATAAAATACTGATATTTTTCAGTTCTAATTTGTTCCAAAGTTATCACTCCAAGGAAAATGTTAGTATTTATATTTTGTCTTTAATTTCTCACTTCTTCAATTTTAATCATTTGCAAGAAATATGAATAGAACATAAATTACACTCAAAAATTAACTTCATAAAACATGATAAATATTTCTACCAGAGCTTCGAACTTGAACTAAACCAAAGAACAGAAAAAAACCGTTATTTTCGTCGGAACAAAAACCGGAGCTAAACCAAAAAAAAAAAAAAAAAAAAAAAAAAAATAGTTTATTGAGTTAGATATATTTTCAGTCCTTTTGATGCTGTAATCACCACAATCAATATTTTATAATTTAATAACTTCTGAGAAGAGAATAAAATTATCTATTCGGACTCTTGATTAAGATTGCAGTGGTGGTTTTGGCATCTTCCGTTTCAGAAGTTAGCGTTGAATCAGGTTTAAATTTATTAGTAACTTCATTACTGTTTGTTTGATTTACATATAAGTATGATTACAATGTCGAGAAAAAGTATCAAGTTGTATACTTTACGATATTTCATTATTAACAGGTCTTATCCCCATTAATTGATGGCACTATTTCACATTTAATTGTATATCTATATATATTATTTGCATTCCTTTTTATTTATTTTACACATTCTAGAACAGAAATAATCTCAGTGAAACCATGTTAGAAAATATTTGAACAATTAAAGGCAATTTTTACAAGTTAATTGAATATGTAAATATATTTTTACATTATTATTACAAAGTCAAGAGCACCATGTGAGCGGCAATCGATGAGAATATATGAATCGACATAATCATGAATTTAGTTACGAAATCCGATTTTTGTTATCCATATTCATAAGATAAAATTATTCATTTGAAACTAAACTGCAAACCGTTATTTTTAGAGGAACGGAAAGCTTAATTGAACCAATATATTTTATTTTAATTGAACAGGGACGAAAAAAGACTACGATTTGTAGTTCTGATTTCCACATATAAGATTTCATTTTACACATAACAAAGTTCCACTATAAGGTTTGACATCTTCTAGTATTATTAATTAGATTTTTAAAATTCCAAAATCTAATTTACCCTTTTCTCATTCTTAACATTTTATTATTTTCAAACCTTTGTTATCAAAAGTAATGGTATTTGCATCTCACTTGACAACTTTCTTAGACAAAATTCGTGAATGAAACTACTACAGAAAACTTTCAGTTATTTAATTATGAATCTACTACAACTTTTATGTTTGTATTGTTAGTATCATTTGTCTTGTTATAAAAGAGTTTTGTTTTTTGACTAAACTCTTACAACAAACCAAAACTCTTAAAAATATCTCAAAATTTATATTAAAATTCTAGACACTATGTTATAGGAAATTTTTAAATAACAAAATAAAAATTTTTATAAAGCTACCAATATTACATTTATTGGTTGTATCTTGGCTGACTAAAGAGCCTTTTTTATATTTTCTTCAATTTAGTTTAATTTAAGATGCAAAATTGAATGTCTAAATGTTCCTCTTGAAGTAAAAACTTACAGATATAATTGACAAAACAATTTTAAATGTGATTAACTTATTTGTCTAAAAATACTGTGTATTTTCAGATGAACATGTTTCCTTATTATTAATTTTTTTATTTTATATTGAAAAATATTAATTTTTTGTAAACTTGTAAACAGTTACAATTTTATGTTAATTTCATTTAATTTTGAATACATTGCTATAATTTTAATCCAGTTTCAAAATCATAGTAAATAATATAACTAAACAAAATAACAACAGAATAGTTTATAATATTTCAATCTTAAAATCTATCTTTAAATATTAATAAACAAACTAAAAATAAAATTACATATCATAGTCCTTTTTCCAATGCCAATGCATTTTATTTACAGAAATCATTCTGTTTTTACATATACAGATATACTCTTGAGTAAGTAAAGTTAATGCCTTTCTTGACAAGGATGCTGTTCCCTGCCCTGTCATAAAACAGCGGGATTCTTTTGGGGAGAAGTTTTTCCAAGAAATTTCTCACATCTTAGGTTATTGTAATTTACGATGAAAATTAGCCAAATTTGGCGCTAAAAAAATGTTGGCGCTGAACAATAATATATATATCACAGGTGGCGCTGTGTGCAGAGCTTGATTTTCAGAAAAAAAGAAATAAATAAATTTGTGTGTATGAATTAAAATTAAAATTTGATTGAAAATATTGATTCAATCGAACACATGGTGTGTAAAATCTAATGAGAAGCATTGTTCACCTGATAAAAATTTGCGATAAAACTCGTTAAAAAATCCTTTATAATGAAATAATAATGTAAAACATTTAACAGAATTTAAGTGATTGTCTATTGATATTATTCAAGAATTCCAAGTTAACTGAATTGCATATGGTCGTTCAGGCTGTCTTTTTTTTTTTTTTTTTTGTATAGAAAAAAAGATTTTTTTGCAAATTATATTTTATAGCAGTCTTTAATATATTAAAGTATTTCATCTAGCACTGTTATATCATATATGACAGTTTTTAACGACACATTATTACGTGATATGAAGAACAAACAATAAAAATCTTTCTTTTTTCTTTTTTTCTGCTGTAAAAAAAATAATATATATATATATATATATATATATATATATATATATATATATATAAACTTTATGAGTAGAATTTGTTTGCAACACAGTTTACAGGCAAAAATTGCTTTCTAATAAAATTATTTTTATTTGGATACTGATTTATTTTTATATTGAATTTTTGCCTGTACGATGAAAATAATTTTATTCATTTTATTTTACAGGCAAGGTTTTTATTTTACAGAAATTTATAAAATCAATAGATAATTTTTACATTAAATTATTACTACTCTAACACATTTCCGATGTTTCCAGGATTGGTTCATACAATTTTATAAGCACCATAATAGTCAGATTTAATATTTTTGTTTGTCAGCATATTAGGTCACGGTAGCTTCGTATCATTCATACTATCGGAAGCTAGTTAGTTCGAATCGAAGATCCATCATTGCGATTAAAGCACATTAAACAGATCATGCCATCATATTATTATCTGCCTCTGCTTATAAATTGTGAAGATTTCCGCTCGACTGCTTTCCACCTAACTGGTGAAATCCAACTCAGGAGTACATAATTATAGAAGAACCTGATATTCGAAAACATGAAAACAAACCGAAATTGGTATAAAAAATTTAATCACTGATGAAGGAAAAGTATTCATTTTGAAATTACAAAATAAACAAGTGAACTTAATCCCCAGATGTCTACGACAGTTTTTTGAATGAAATGTTTTGGAATGAAATGAAAATGTTTACGGACATCCTATAAAATCGTGATTAAATGATATACTACAATATATAAATTCATTATTATTTTATAACCAAAATATTTTTTATTTGATAAGTAGAAAAACTTTTGCAACCTTATTTTTAATGACCTTCCTTTTCAAAAATTTTTATAAAAATAAAGTTTTTAATCTTTTGACTGATTTTAACAAATTTACCTTTAATTTTACTAAATAATTACTAATAAAAAAGATTCATTTTGACTCTGACATGTACAGCACTAGTTCATTCAAATTCATATGTGTAAGAAAAATATTTGAGAATCATTATTATATCAAGAACTTTTCAAATTTCTCAAAATAATCATTTATAATTGGTAATTTTCGAGATTATTAACAATAAAATAAATTGTCTTAATTTTGCTGGCCAATAACTGTCGGGCCATCAATGGCCAGAGTGTGCTGGCCCACCACTTGTCATTCCAGCTACGACCCGGTTGATTTTGACCAGCTCTCAACCGTGGCCGTAATGGCCGGAGCCGGGCTATCAAACAACCATGAGAGGCTTGCCGTGGCCAACAGAAAACCGGCTTGGCCAGCAACAGAAAACCGGCTTGGCTACTTACGATCGTAAGTAGCGGCCCACGTACTATAGGTGGTTTGTTAAGATTTTCTGCGGCACGCTAAAACAGTCAGAAAAATCCGTTTGGAAACATTTTTTTTTCCGTGCTCATGACCAAAGATTCGTTTTACATTTTTCTCCGGGACTGCTACATCTTTTTGCAAAGCAAGATGGCGCAGACATTTTTTACCATTTTTCTTCATTCGCGATACCAAGATCACTTGAAATCATTTCTGCTAAAATCGATGATCATCTGCTGAGTTTGGAATACAAGGCTATAAAAAGTTCTAAGAATTTCAAGAAAAAAATAAGAGATATAATTGAATTTACGTTTAAACATAAATTCAGTTAGCTCTTTTATCCCATTACTGCTGATACAGCACAAAGAGAGTTGAAGTTTGAATTTATTGACTTATAGTGATATCACAGAGTAAAGGAACTTTAATATTCTGATGTTAATCGATTCTTACCAAATCTTTACCTGCTGAATATTTTCTACACATAGAAGAATTTAATGGAAAAATACTCTTTATATTAGGATGAGAGAAAAGCAATCCATTATTTTCAATTGTTTTTCAAGACTTTATTTAATATGATTCGGATTCATTTTGTAAAAATGGTAAAAACTATTTCATGGTCAATCTTTAGCTCATGGGCAATGATGAAGAAAGGATTTGAGGGGACTTTTAATATACATGTCCCCTTAAACTATTCCTGTGATATTATCAACCTTTTCAACGATGGATCTGCTTGTGCGAGGTGCATATTTGACTTCAAAATTACGAAATCAACGAAATTAAAATTAGAAGTAATTGGGATTACTGTACCAGAACCATAAACACCACTCCAAATTCCAGCCGCCTGGTTTGCATTTTTACTTTTATCAAAGAAAAACTGTAAAATAAACCGAATTTTCTGTTTGTTGACTTCTATTTTTAACATTCGGTAACTCACAACTGAATGGAACAAACAAAACATTGAAGTTTTTTTAATGCGAAATGTCATCTTTTTAAACAGAATGAATTTGAAATGGTTGATCGATACTTTACGAATTATAGAATATTGCAGTCAGCAACCGAAAAAATAATGGATTTTTTCCCCCTATCTAAATATTGATTGGATATAAAGTGAAAAATTCTTCTTCTACGAAGATTAGTAACAGTGAATATCAATTGAAGTTGGCTGATATTAAGTTGTGCAGGTTATGATGAGAATTTCAGCAGGCAATCTCATTCTTAATTACAAAAAAGTTGTAAAAATAAATGTGATAAGGTATTTTTGCCTCATTAAACTGATTCTAAGATTACATGTGCTTGTAGAAACAGATGACATGAAATCAAAGCAATAAATGGATTGAATAAAACTGCCGATATTTTATTTAACTTGCATGATTAGATTTTCCATTGTAAAATTTATACCTCTTATGAGATGTAAAGTAACAATTAAATGCAATCAATTTAAAAAGATACAGCCTTCTGGTATTCTCTAATACCACAGTGTGGTCCTTAAGCCAAAATAAATGTTTATTCCTTCTTAGACTAATATTTAATAATAATATTTAATCATCATTAAGGATTTAAGTCTTAAAAGACTTAAAAAATTCATATTTTATGATGTTATTATAAGTGTAATATTAATGTAAACAAATGATATCTTTACAACCGAAAATTAATATATTTTCATTTTTTAAGTAAGCACATTATTGCGACTTTATAAAATTTCAATTTTTTTAACATTTTTAAATTAAATTCAATTAAAATATTTTATTTATTACTATGGAATCATTAACAAATATAATAAGAAATCAAAATATTTCCTTAGTAACGGAACATTTAACAAAAAAAATGGCTTGATAATTTTACTTTTTATTTACCTGTAATTATTTGCTGTTTTTATTGATAACAATAGTTCATTTTCCTTTAACCATTAATAATGCTCTACCTATTAAGTGTACCTTTATGAGATTCACCTTTATTATTTATTCATAAACTGTTATAGATTTTGCAGAATTTTGGTAAGTTGGTCAAAATTCTACAAATTTTACCAGTTGAAAAATTTTAAAAATAGGGAAAAACATATATATTATAGGGACTAAAATTAATATCTATAAAAAAATAACGAAAACTTCAAATTTTTACCAAAATAAAAACGAAACTTTAATTCTAAATCCTTCTCATGATAAGTCTGAGTGCTTGAAAATAAAGGAGCAAATTGAGAAAATGTGATGGTGATAGTAGTAATTTTCTATTAAACTACTCCATATATTAATTTTTAAGAGTCCTTCGATATAGAAATTCTCTACTATTTGATGGCGGGATTTTTGGATTTTTTGGTTTTATTTTAGTCCCAATTAAATAAGGAGATATTTACGCTCATCAGTCAGAGCTGATGCTTAGCAGTTTTCTTGGTTTCCTCCCTTGCTGCAAGTGAATATAGCCTACTATCTATGAACATTCTTTCTAGAAGAGAATTGAAAAGTGTAGGAGAATAAAATAATATACAATGGTCTAAGGCCGTTAAGATATCTACTGACGGTATCAATTTTATTCAGTACTCTGTAGTAATAAGTAATGTAGATTTTCAAATAGTGATTTAAATTTTGGAAAAATACTTTATATATTTAGCATAATTCTATATTCATATGAAAATAACACAAATTTCTATTTATTTCTCATTAGATTTCCTTACATTGATACGATACGATGAAAGAAAATGAATTTATCTGACTATAAATGTTTCTTTGTTCGATTTCATTATTTTTGTATGAAACATTGTGTTTTTACCATACAAAACAGGAAAAACTGATCTTGGTATGAATCACTATATTCAGATAAGATTTATTTTCTAATGAAAATTGAAGTATTGATGTTATAGCTTTTTGTAGTGGTTTCCGGGAAGCAGTATTTTAGTTCAAATTGACTAAGTTGCTAATTATTTTCTTTTTTCAAAACAAATAAATAAATAAAATAAATAATAAAATATAAAAGATGTTATTTAAAGCTATCCACTACTAAATTTGATTCTGTTGCAAAAAAAAAAAAATAAGTAATAATAATAGTAATATTTTTTATTTATCATTTGAAATGAATCTCGAAATACTGATGCAAGTGGCTGACAGCTTTTATCCATATATTTGTCGTGACATTAACTTATCATAAATAATGTATTATTTGTGCTGAATAAAAAAGTGACACATTATGTACATTAAATAAGTGTTCAATATCTTATTTGGAAGAAAAAAAGGAGCAGTATAAGTTAACTACTCTTTTTTAAAATAATATAAAATAGACTCAGAAAGTACAAAGAAAAATAAAATGTTAAACTACTATGAATTTATTCAGCAAAAATGTACAGTTTTTCCGAAATATTTGTATTTAATTTTTTAATTTTTATATAATTCAAAAATTTAGAGTAATTTATATAATTAAAATAATATATAACACAAATTAAAATGACATTCTAATGTTCATTTTATATATATATATATATATATATATATACATATATATATATATATATATATATATATATATATATATATATA
>JAPDSC010120132.1:149904-178817 GCA_026290005.1 Latrodectus geometricus | reverse complement strand
CATAACAGAATATAACATAATATGTTAATTGACTATAGAGATTGTCTGATTATTGATGATATTGACGTTAATGATTAACTCTAAATATGTTGATTTTACATATTTAGAATCAGTCATTAACATTTTAAATATAACTGCAGGATAGATTAATCGCAGAATTGTAAATGGGGACAGATTCTGCTTTTCGTATCGACATCTTTTAAGAAATAAACTTATCCCTAAAGTAATCAAATTAGAGATATACGAAACAACGATCCGGTGTGTGTTGAAATATGGTTGTGAGACTTGGACCCTGATATTAAAAGATATTAATAACTTAAGACTATTTGATCTTAAAATATTAAGAACGATATATGAACCAGGTCAGGCAAATAGTAATTTATGGAAAATGAGAACTACTAGGGAAATAGAAACACACATTAAAGGCAAAGACATGGTGAAATTTATTAAGTATAACGTTTGTCTTGACTTAGCCACATCGAATGACAAACTGATAATCGTGTGACTAAATTCTTATACTGGAAGCCTTTGTGCAACAGATCAAGGGGAAGACCAAAGAGAAAATAAAAGGATGATGTGCTGAATGACCCAAAATGTTTGAAGATAACCTACTGCAAAAGGAAGACGAGAGAAAGTTATCTGGAAAGAAATTGTGCTGCAAGCTAAGGCTTTAAAGTCAATCAAAAAGAAGAATTTAGAGAGAGTACCAGCTCGGCTGTATCTCTTCATTCGAACGGGATCAAAATTATGAGGCATTAGGTGGTTAAAGTCTTCAATCTGGAGAAATAATCGATGCGAAATCTATCTCAGTATCTTAACACAACCTTATGTATTTCCGAAAACTTTTTACTGAAGCAACAATAATAGATAATGACAAATATTTAGCAAAACAAACTATATCTAATTTAATTTGTACTGAAAAATTAAAAATTTTATATCATTATTATTTTTTTCATTTTACAAAATTTAAGCGAAAAAATAAAATTTATTGAAAAGATTTTTAATCCCTCGGTGAGCATTTATTTATCAATTTTACATGCAAAGTTTTCAGTTGAAACGAACAAATGACAGTTCCTTTTCTTCTGTTTCTGATTCTATATTTATTTACAATATATGAATAAGAATTTGAATTTCTCTAAGTGTTAAAAATTATTCCATTGTTCATACTATAACTGAATTATTTATTGCCAGAAAATGAATTTGAAAAATATTTTGATTCACAATAAAAATATTTTTTCAGTGTTTTTTACAATATCAGAAACATTTTATCCATCTCATTTCCTTTTGATCATTGGGATATAATTGAGCACGACACAAATTAAAATAATTTGAGTTTTGAGAATAAGATATTGAGAAAACAATTGAATTAAAAAAGAAAACATTTTAATTTCAAATGAAGGATTAGGTGAAAAAATAAACTGAAATCGTGCAATTATCTATCAGAAACAAATAAGAATTAAATTATTTTCTTATTTATTTGAAACCAAAGTTAAATTCTATCTTAAACCAAATCAAAAGATGCTCCAATGAACAATTCGTATAAATAGGGCAATTTTATTAATTTTGGCAAAGAGAAATAACAGGTGTGTATCATCTGTGTTTGGGCAGGTGATTTTCTCTTTGGACAGGTTTTGTGAATCAAAGAGGTTTCCAAGGTAAATGGGGGTATGAGATTCCGAGATTGCGGTCATCGCCAAAGTTATAAAATCGGAAAATAGCATTAAGCAAACGAAAACATGAATCTGTTTTACTTTGCATAGATCGGAATGCTACTTCATATTAAATAGCTAAAATTTATATTCATTACCGTTTTCAAATAATGCTAAATTTTAAAGTTAAAATTTTATGCATAAAACAAGATTATCTACAAACAAGATCGATATTGAAAAAATAATTTATTTTTAATATCATAAAAAATATTATCAAAATATTAAATTGCACCTTCAAAATTTTATTAAATAATTAAGGTGTCGTCCGAGACTGTCAATATTTATTTTCTATACCCTATTAAAATATACTTCTCAAAATTAGACTGAAAATCAGGCATACCCAAATTGATTGAAATTCACACAAACACACAAATTTATAAAGTGGCCATGTGGAGACCTAGTTGGTTTGAGCGTTTGTTTTTGTTATAGGAAGGTAGTGAGTTTCAATCTCGAAACATTCGAAGATCCGCTTCGTTTGCTAATTGCAGCTGAGGTTAATCGTAGTTGCAATGTCCTCCAAAAGAAAGGATATTTGCACTTGAAGTTACTGATTATACTCCGATCCATGGGCTCTAAAGATGGAAATATATAAGTGTGGGGAATTTTTTTAATAAATTGCTAAAAAAATCCACGTCTTTAATAATAACAATGCACTTAGCTATCAGTTTAAATTTATGATGCTCCAATCAAAACGTCATTCCAATTTTCACAGTAATAATTTGAGATAAAAAAGAAAGAAAAAGCAGATGAAAGAGGCATGAAAATAATCCACAAACAAAATAATTTTTCAGAAATTTTAGTTGACAAATGGGAATTAAAATTTTCATTACGTCTATAGAACTATGTTGGGGACCGCCACAAGTTCGCAAAATCATAAGTGTTCATAAATTAGAGATTCATAAAAATGAAATTTCTATTGTATTTAATACAATTATAAAATCTTAATACTCTTCCTTTGATATATATCAAGCCAGGATCACTCCTCGTAAAAGAACCTCACGGTATTTGCACATGAAACTATTGATTATGCTTAGATGCATGGGGTCTAAGACATAGACATAAAGTAACTAAAAATTAATAAGTATAAAAGGGAATATTCTGAAATGAATAACTAATAAACATGCAGAATCTACTAAAAAATTACATAAATGTTTTCGATAAATATTTTTAAAACTAAAAATAATTTAAAAAATATTTATTGAAAATTTCAATTAATATTTTTAATTTGGTTATATATTTCCTAATAAAGTAGATAAATGATATCGAATAGGTAACGTAATAAAAATAGTTACAATCCATTAAGAAAAATTTTAGGAAACCAACACTACCAAAACTGACAGTATTCCGCAGGAACGGTTTCCTGTTTCAACTAAACTTGTATTCTGTCTTGACTTGTTATCTCCAGTTTCAACATTGAATATGTATATTGATAATTGACAAGCCTTTCTCTTTCTGTGTCTGATTATCTGATTTCAACATGATTCTTGGAGCTGGAAAGCTATTGCTAGCTACAGTTTTGTTAGTTGGGCAACAGTCAGAAATTTGGAATTTAGGAACAGAGTTAAATGAAAGATGTAATAGAGTGATAAAAGTTTTCATTTTAGATTACATTTATAAATTTAAGTTTTATATAAAAATTGATTATATATGTGTGAAACATACACTTGGCTTTCATTAGATATGATTAATAATGTAAATACTTATTCTTAACATTTTCATATATATTTAGTTTCTGTAAACTTATTCAGGAAATTTTGGATTTACTTTTATAAAATATATCGGAACAATAAAATGTTATAATAATTATTTAAATGAAACAAAAACTAAAATAATGTTAATTTTAAATATATCTGAATAATTTTCCTTAAAATATAATGATAGTTAATAGTCAACTACATTCTGGTGGTTGGTGAAGAAACTTTGGCAAGTAATACTTAAATTCAACATCTCCTATGAGAGGAAAAACACATAGTAGAAATAATCAATAGTTAAGAAACTATGTTCAAGAAATGAATCCAGTTTAAAGGCATCAATGATTGTATTAGCAACGAAAGAAGTGAATGCAATTATGAATTCACTATTTTTAAAGAAAAAAAATTGTAATTTTAATTATGAAAATAAAAATAATCCGATCCTTTTTGAAATCAGTATTTTTCTTATAATTTTAAGATGAAATGTGATTCATCAAGAAATGGATTTCATATAACTTAAGTATTTTTTCACTACATTGTAAGAAATGTTCATTTTTAGTCATAAATATTATATACTGTACAGCATATATATATATTATTGGCAATTATAGCAGCGCAAAAGCAGCTATTGTGTGAAATGCCGAAATAAATTAAGTAAGATACATTTATTAATAACACGAATATTTTTAGACCTTTGTCTTCCGTGTTTGTCAGAAAAGGGTGTCTGTTTTGCATATCTGACCATCTCCCTCCTGATGAAGACGTGGTCTCTATGCTCTTTCCTTAGTTATATTATATTACATTGTTTTTCTTGATTTTTTCCTGATTTTGTCTTATTGATATTAAATTGTATAGTTTCTTCTTTGTTTTATCTTTATCTATTAAATACAACTTACTTAATATATATATATATATATCACCTTTCTCTTATCTTATTTATATAGAATTTAAGCAAGCTATGAAAATGATTCTGACCTGATAAAAAGGCAAAATCATCTCTTACGAAAAGATTGAAAGTCTATCTTATAGCGGATAGCGATTTTAAGTACTGTTTAATATATTTGTCTTAAAGCGAAGACTAATATTATGTTATGTGAACTTTAACATTTTTTTTTCTCTGTTTTAACTCATCATTCGTATGTATTTTTAAAAAATCTATTAAACTCGTATCAACGATTCCTCTTATCAAAGTCATGCCTAGCTGACAACCGAATGGTTTGCGCTTTAGGCTGAGGGTCAACAGTTTGTAGATTCGAATTTCTTTTTTCAGATTATGTATTTATTATACTGTTTCGTCAACGAGACTGAACATTTTATGAATAATGTTAATAAATATTCAATAATTTACTAATTATTCTACATTACTCTTTTCTCTATAGCTTTGAATTTGTATAATATTGGACATTATACAATTGTAAATTTACTTATCTGTAATTAAAAGATTATAGCTTTTATAAATATATTTAGTGTAAGTATTGAGTATATTATTCCACTCCACTTCTATTGTTGTTTTCTTGTAAATTTATGTGTAAATCTTTAACAAATGTATATGGCTGCTGATTTAATTTTTTTTAACTCATTTAAGAAAGATGCATTTTTTTAAATATGTGTATTATTTTTATGTGAATAGAATATGCTTCTGATGTTAACCACAAGAAATTTTTCTTGAAAATCATGACTAAATGAAGGCGCTTATTAAACACTTGCATGAAGACAGAAATTAGTCTAACTACAAGCCTGTACATTCATTCTGTAAAATACTTAAAATGCAAAAGATGTCGTGAGCTAATTTTATGTTAAACTAATTTTCTCTTAGGACTAACCTTTTAACGACTCCGTTTAGAAGGATTAGTTGTCGGGGTAACGTAATGGTAAATACTTGCGTTCTATTCTGATATGAGGTATTCAAATATAGATAATATCTACGGTATTTGAAAGAAATATTCCTTTGTGAAAAAGATTTTCTGATAACCAGTTGTGAGCTTCAAACCTCCTCCACCGGTTCGTATTTTTATGCTTACAATTTTAATATCCCTATAATATTAATAAAATTTTTGGAAGCACAAATTACCAAACTTGTGCTTTAAAATATATATTAAAATAAGAACTTTCTTTTAACATAAAATTCAAGGATTATTAATTATTTATTTCCAAATTAAGAATTACTCTATTAATACTTATTTCTTATTATATTGTGGACATTTTTAATTCCCATTGCATATTTGTAATTATTTAAATTAAATTCGAAAAGTACGATTATTTATAAAAACTGATTAAAAAATATCACTGAAGCCATATTTTAATATTGTAGTGAATTATTATTATTTTTGCAAACGTATTATATTGTAGGTTTAACACTAATTTGGCAATAAAAGAAATGATAATACTATTTTAACTTTTCTAAATGCAATGCCAAATTAGAGATGAAAAGAGATTATATAATTTCCGTAAGCCAAAGAAAACTTTATAAAAGACAAAATGGTAGCATCATAAGCTTTTATTTTTGGCAAACAAAGCAATTCTATTGATTTAATAAATTTACATAAATGAGATTATTGGCAGTGATTGAGTATTTTACATAAGAGTTTTCATTTATACATCTATATAATTCTTTTCTTTTTTAAAAAATATAAATACTATAATTTACAAATCTAATTTTATGGCAAAGAAGCTTTCTTAATAAAATGTTTTCTCGAAAATGAAAACTTCACAAATTATCTGTACAATGTAATTACCTTTGTTTTAAATGTGAATAAGAAAATTACTTATCCACATTTCAATTTTTAAACAATAACTACTGCATAGCTCTAGCAAACTATTTCAACAAGATATAAATTTTTACATGTCAACATTAATCTACATTGTAAACATTAAACTATTCATGAGGTATAACAACATTATACAGTTCTCTCTCCATGGTCTTTTGACAATACCACAAATATACACACAAAATTGGGATTTGTTCTTGCTCCAAACAGCAAGCAAATATTTAAATAGATTTCATCAAAACAAACAATTCTCTTTAAGGAACAATAAAGAATACAGTTACATAACTTTTTACATCAATGATAATAAAAGCAAAGGATGTGTATATATATTAATAAGACAAGAAATAAAACAAATGTATGGTTTTTCTTCTTGGTAATTCAACAACTTTGTTCAAAAGTTTATGATTTTAATGATAAAACCTAGGTATGATTCAGAAAGGCAAATGTAATTCAGATGTTAATTAGCAACAACTCAGACATTACAGATGTTAATCAGAATAATAATTAGTAATAACCTTTTCATAAGAAACATGTTAAAACATAATTTAATATATATTTAAGGAAGTAGTTATAAGTGATAATTTTATGGTTGTATTTTTCTCTTTTTATAATATTTTAAATAAGTTGATACTACAAAAATTGAATATATTTACATACACAGGAATGACGGATAATGCAGACTTTATAATTAAACATGCATGCAACTTGTTATTAAATATGCAGATCTTATATACACACTCCTGAATAATTTGGGCAAATTATTTACAAATTTGTCACTTTTGTTTAATGAATTTTTGAAAAGATATCTGAAAAGAAAATACAGAAGTTAAACTAAATTAAATTTTAAAATACTATCATGAACCCTTTCAACTACAGTTTAAAAAATATGAACATAGAATAAAATCTTCATACACAAGGAACATTATTTAAAATACAAATTCATTGAGCGAACACATTCTCTCAATTCACATAATTTAAGAATAAAAGAGCATGTAAGATTTTTAATCTTATTGTAAATATATTTATTTTGTTTTATTTTATTTAAAGACATATGCTAAATTAAAATAAGGAAAACCTCTTAATGTATGCATTTAAAATAAAGGTTTCCAAGTTTTTTTGGCCAATTGCTCATTTTGTATGCCAGAATTATTGAGCTATAATTTTATTGTTTTCAAATTCAAATGTTATGCAAGTAAAAATTCTAGCAAACTATAATAATCATAAAATAAAATAAATAACAAAATAGAAAACACAAAATAAAATAAATTAACATTAGAACTGTGTTTTTAATGGGACCTATGTCAAAAGCTTTTTATAAATACTGTTTTGAATTGAGCAAATGCACATTTTGATTAGTGCTGCTATTTAGATAAATGTAAGGTTTAGATGTATAGGAATTTGAGAATTCATTTAGTAGACAATATCTGAAAGCCACAAGATTGTGACCTATCATTAAGGTATTAATTCTGAAATGATCATTGATATAGATTTTACAGCACCAATACTGGTACAACTTAAAAGTTAAGATTGTTTGCAAACTTAAACCATCAAAAATTTTTAGCCATGATTATATTGGGTGAACCAAATCATGAAATTTTAAAATTAACTATTGAAACAACTTGCAGTTCTTTACTATGCTCCACTAGTTGAATAAGTAGAAGAGCACCAATTTCTTATTTATAACAGAAACTTATTTTAATTTTTTTTTATATACTATTACATATTACAAGTAGATAGCTTAACATTTAATTTGATTCAATATAATACATAAATACTTGTAATGCAGACAAAAATTTAATTATATGCACTTGCATATTTTAAAATATTTAGACAATAATTAAACATATAATAATTTTTCTAAATTATTTTTATTATTTAATCATTAATTATTATAATAAAGTTTTTAGGATGGTTATTAAAAAATTTCCTAACATACACATTTTATATAACAGTTGATATTTAAATCAACAGTTATACTTATAGAAATAATTTCAACCTTATTTTAAGAATAAAAAATTTAATATTAAGTTATTAGAGTTAAATAGAACATTTTAGGAAAAAATTTTCTTTTGCTTTTATATCAATATTATATTTAATTACAAATAAAGATATTTTTATTGCATTATGCTGAATTGCAATATTTCATATGATAATATAAATATCATTCATGGCAAACCATTAATTCATGATTTATTTTAATTTATACATAAGCCTCTACTACTGTTGCACAAAATAAGGTGAAAATATTTAAGGATATTATATAAGTGCTAAATTTAAGCAATGTTTACCTCTTGCTTAATATAAAATGTCTATTATTATTCCTGCATAAATTCTTTGACAAAAGTTTATCTTCAACTTTGGAAAAAATCTGCTAATTATTTTTATATAAACTACTTCAAAAAAAAAAAAAAAAAAAAAAAAAAAAAAAAAAAATCGATTTCACTGTGAGAAATGAATTTTATTTTATTTTAATTTTCCTTATTTCACATACCGTTTGATATTATAATAATTAAAAAACCAATAAAATTGATATTTTACATAAAGATTGCTGACTCTTTCTGAAGAAAACACCATGTAGACATAATTTCTTTACATTTCTATGAAGGATATATGAGCAAATACACCATGAATTAAATATTTAATAAAAATATTTAGGATTTTTTAAAGATCAACTTTATGTGTTAAATAAATCAAATTCAACAATATAAACTCTCCATTAGATATCTATTTAACTTTATTCTATTTGTGTGCTCCAAATTTAAAACAGATATTTTTCAAAATGTATCTCCCAAGAGAATATGTCAGTTATTTTCCAAGGACACTAAAAAGTTTTCAAATAAATTACTTCAAATGTTATATATTTCAAACCATATAACAAAATTATTGAATGTATTGCATTTATATTAATGCATAGAAGATATCTCAACATAAGCAGCAATAAGACAATTACAAAATGTTCCAAGACCAAAATATATATTTAAAAACCCATTAAGTTTGCAAATGTCATCAAAATTGAGAAATGCATTTTTTCTCTGTACTTTCAATTTATATTACTAAAATTATCAATACATAAAACATACTACACAGTAAGAAGAATGAATTATTGGATTAGTTTATATTGGGTATAGTTCTTTTAGATGCAAGAAATGCTATTTAAAATCAAAAAAGGATTCTCTTTTTTTTTTTCTTACATATTTTATGAAATTAATGTTTAATCTAAATATTTGATTAAAAGTATTTTTGACACTTAATAATGCAAAAGATTTAAAATTATTATTATTTTTTTTTATAATTGCCTGACTTTTGAGCTACACATTTTTTGTAACCTTTACCTCTTACAGAATAGAGCTCAATTGAAATAATTACTGAAAGATTAGTTTGATAATGAAAATGGTAACACTTAAAAACTCATGTATAAATACACATTTGATTAAATTGCTTAGGTTAATTTTAAACATAAATTTTTCAATTTTTAAAATACTGCTTTTAAAAATCTAATGCAAATATTTTTACTTCAATTTATTTTTAACCTGAACAAATTGTAAGGCACAAATGCATAATTCAATGCATTTATCTTTTTAATATACTAAATCTCTAATCTTTAAGATTGGGGGTACTGTAAATACATAACAGTTACATACAACTTTTATAGCCACAGTAATAGTTACTTTAAATATGAATGAAATATATAAAGAAATTATTCACATACCACATCAATGTGATGATGGATTGATAACATGCATGTATACACACTCATTATATACAAAAATTTTAGATTTTATTGTTCAATAAGCAGATAAGCACTCAGTTTGGAAAATTAAAAAAATCATAATCTACTGCTCAAATGTGCAATCTAATAAGGAACTACTATTTATGAACAGAGATATTTAGTTTAAGTTTCAAAATTGACTATCATACATTTTATTAATTACTATTATTATTATTATTTTTTTGACATAAGGTACTCTTATTTTAATGACATCAAATCATCTATGTCACAGAACTTTGTTACACAGTAACTGTCACATATAAGTATGAAAAGTAGTGAATACTTTTTTTTATATAAAAGACATCAATTGGCAATAATACTGCAGAGATTAAATTGTACCTTTTAATAGAAATTTGCAGCATTCAAGACCAGGCACTGGATTAAAGTTTATAAGTGACTCAAAGTTTCAGAGTCTTGGAAAGCTTTTTGCTTAACCGGAGAGAAATCTATTTGTGCATAGGTTGGGGAAGCTTCTTTGGTGTCACCATCCATAGACTTTTTTAAACGGCTACATATATCATCATCTGAAGCTGGAGGTAAGTCTAACGAAGCATAATTTAAGCGTACCTCTCCACAAATAGAGTTTGCAAGTGAGTTCATGTCATTCAGTGAAGTTTCTTGGTATGATGGTTGAGAAAGTCGGCGAACAAGGTTTTCAACAAGAGGAGCCCCAAATAGCTGGGGTGATATGGCACCATAGCAAGGTGAAGGAGGGGGTGTTTTGGGTTCCAAATTAGTAACAAATGATTGAGGAGAAGGTGTTTTTGATGTAGGAGAAGACTGTTTTGAAGACTCTTTAACTTGCTGCAATGGAGGCAAGGGAAATTTCTCACTTACTCCCTTAGGTTTAGTAATTTCAGAATTGGACATGGTAGTAGATAAGGAATGTTCAGTCGTTACATTATTTTGCTCAAGTTTAGCTTCAGTTTGGCTGAAATTCATACACATATAATCTGAAGCTGTACTCTTTCCAATATCCATTTGATGGTAATCATCAACATTCAATTTTTTAGGTTGATTATGACACTTTTCTTCTGGCTGTGTCATAACTGAAGGTATACTTGAAAGTGAACTAGGACTTCGAGACCTCAATGTAGGGGGATTGAGTCCCTTTAGCAAATTACTACCTAATGAGCTATTGCTTAATTTTTGATACGTACTAGATGGATCTAAGCTCACATAATCACCAGAAGGATGCAAATGATCATCCCACTTTGAAGCTGCACTGTTGGTGAGTAGAGGTGATGCCGATGACCTTTGGAGTGATTTCAGAGAATCACCAACAGGTGACATACTAAGATAATCATTTGTCATTTGCACATCTTCATTGGCAGCATTGCAATTATGACCAGTGGAATGAGACTTTGTTTTGTCTCTATCATGTAATAACTTCACTGAAGTGTTCGGAGAAGAAGAATAGCTACCAGAACGACTTCGACCCACAGGTTCAATGGTAAAATTTGAATCACAAAAATCCATACCACCTGTTGGATACTTGACCCTGTTGTAATCAATTTCCATTAAATCCTCTCCCACCTCTCCTCGACTGGCAGAAGACCGTATCCTAGGAGGTCTGTTGTTTAGAAGAGGTGCACTAGTTGACTTGACTCCTGTTTGAGGATCAATTGAAACTGGGTTAGGCGGGTTTTGTTCCACAGAGTTATTGATTCTTTTATGACTTGCCTGACTTCCCACAGAATAAGCTCGAATTCTTGAACCATCAACTTGCAATGGCAAGTGGGACTTTTTAGGCTGAAAATAAAAATATTGTTTACTACATAATAGATTGAATCATATGAATTAAACTTTTAAAACTTGTATAAGGTCTTTATTATTGATGTTTAAATGCAATTATTGAATTTTTCAGAATAAAGACTTCTTATACCTATTATTAAAGTCATATTTTCTGCTACTACAAAAAATATTTTTAAATGATATTTTGGATTTTATGGGTGTGCTCCGCAGATGTTATGTAATATTCTTTATAGTAACAATTATTACTTACACACACGCAAAAATCATTATGACTTCATATTTTCTAGAAAGTTGAAATTTTAATCTTAGTTTTGGATGATTAACAACTTTCTTTATCCAAAAATTTTAAAACAAGCAATAGATACAATTTTTTGACTAACAAAATACTTAAAGCATTTAAAAAAATTTTTTCCAACCATTCTTAAGTTCAAATTAAAATACGTCTAACACTTACGAGGAACAAACATTAGATGAGCCTGGTACAGTTTAGCGTGGTTATAAGTGAAAATCATACTTTTAATTTCATGCAGAACTAATTAAATAAAACATATTGTAAGTTTTTTTATATACTTTTAATTCAATTAATTTTTTAAACAAGAAAAATAATAAATAAATAAAAATCTCATATTACTTAATGAAATGTTATGCAAGGGTAAAATTTAAACATGTTTTTATATAATACATCTTACATTATTTTAAAAACATTAATTTATGGGCTACTTTAAAAAAAATTAGTCCTGCCACCATAGCTGATAATTATTTTGAGTAAATTAATGTAATTAGATGATACACATTAACGATTCTTACAGGCATGAAAACCAAGCAATAATGTAAGAGCAGCATACTGAAATAAACATAATATTTTATCATTTTTAAATCATTACATAATTGTAGTTATTTTTTCAAACTTGTGAGTATTTTACTCAAACTTGAGTGTTTAATGAATCTCTAAGATAATTTGAGTTTGACACACAAGTTTTGAAAGTATATTTTGAAACATTTAAAAAAATTGCAAAGCTTCTTATATCCTTCTTATACAGAAATCAAATTATTTATTATGAATAAATAAAAAAAATTATAATTTTTGAATGCGAAGACAAATTATCAATCTGAATATGCAGAAAAAACTGAATAAATATTGAAAACAATTTAAAATCTTTTGATATTGATTACAATAGATGAATTTGAATTTCTCTGTTGAACCAAACATTTTTTCTAAGAGTTCATATTTAATGTAAAAAATACTATTTGTAAATAAAATTATCTAATAATGTAAATTTTAATAAAACATCTATACAAAAATAAGCATTTTAGAAACCTAAAAATCTTTAAAAATATTTTTTTTTATTTGCTACATTTTTTTTTCTTAGTAGGTAAACATATTTTTATTAATATATATTCCACTTTATTTGGTTCTTAAAATTAAATAACTGAGAAAAAAGACTGATACATTTGTATCTATTTGAATGTATATTTAAAACTATCAAAATTACTTTTTTAAAGCTCGGAAAAAAGATTTTTTATAAAATGTCTATCAAAAATAATATTGAAATTCATTTATTATTTTCCATTTTTTTAAAGTGAATCTAAGATACAATGTAGTTTATATTACAAAGTTTTTTTTTACTAATTACATCATTTGGCTATAAAATTTCTGTCAAATTTACTTTGTATGTTTAATTTATATATATAACTTTTAAATTATCAGCACCATAAAAATAATTAACACAATAATTTAATATTAATAGTTCATCAAACCTTAACCCAAGATTAAATTGCTTGGATTACAAAGTTCTGCTTCCCAATAGACTGCTAAACAAAGGATGAAAGATAGTTGTTCCTAGACATCCATTAGCGTAGATGGTTAGAATTTATATGAATTTCAAATTAAAAATATTCAAATTATTATTTGACATTAAAGGGGATTGCTATATAATTTATTTAATCTTATGCAATATGGGTACATAACTTATAGAATAATTTTTTTATAGAAATATTTTTTAATATTTGCCCAAGTTACTTTTTAAATTTTTATAGTCAACCTTAAATGGAGAAAGGTTTATGCTGTAGTCTAGTTATTAAGTATTTTATATTTAATTCAGTATTTGAAACTTTTTGTAAATTGTGCAAACTTCCACATGGATATTGAATATTTTGTGCTTTTATAATTCTTGAACTTTCTTGGGCAAACTGCACAAAGCAAATCTGAATATTATTGCATCTATGAATCGAAAACACTTATTCCTTTTAAATATTTTGATCTTTTATTTATGACAGAAAAACATTAGGGTTTTATAAAGTTTAGTATAAAAATGGATTAACATATTTCTGGGTCATTTGCCTTAAACAAGTCATTTATTGCTTGAATATAATCAAATTCTATTCATTTTTAAATAGGAACAAGCTCTTAAAAATTCCTAGGCCAAAAACGCTGATTGTAGAATTGATTTCTTGAATCTAATGTGTTCTAGTATTTTTGTATAATCTTCCTCAATATATAAAAATTATGCTTCATGTTTGTTTCGTTTTTCTAAGGCTAGCTAGATTGCAAATATTAAACATTTCTCTATTTCTACATTATCAAAATAATTTTTGTAAAAAAAAGGTACTCATAAGTGAACAGAACAGAATTTTATTGATTTCAATCCAATTTACATAATTATATTTACAACTTGAACACACTTGCATTGGAAGATAAGTGAGGTGCACAAGCTGGATGCCTGCCATAATATATACTGCCTTTCAGTGACAGAAATAAGCCCGTTTGGAATATGAATTAAGTCCAAAATATTTGTCATCTGCCAAAGAAAATTCCCCCAATATTACAGGAGCCATTCAGAGATTAAGCTATCAGTCCTGAATAAATGTTGTGGATCAACTCTTAGAAATCAACAATAGCTAATTGATATAATTTAACTATTACATTTATGTGTAATTTTACAATTACCATTCACTAATCAGTAATTCTCTAGAAACTGGTTTTAAGATTTAGAGAGAACTTATTTATATAGAACTCAAATGCCACCTAATAACATACTGTATATATAATTTTCAAGAAATTTGAAGAATTTAAATTTAATTAAGGTCATTAATTTTCTGAAAATCAATGTTCAAGGTTGATGTATTTTATTAATACTTTAAAGAAAATTCAATTTACATATAGTTACCAAAAGCCTCCAATATGAATTGGCTCATAATTAGGTAATAGAAATAAAGAGTAATTTTAATATATTGCTGACCATTAAAATTGCTACACAAGGAACATGATACACACATGAAATTTACCCAATGACATGATATACAAACATGTAGCTTCAACACATTTCACATAAAATAAGAAGCATTAGCTATCTGCAATAATTGTAACAGAAAAAATTGTACAATAAGTTTTTTCACACAAAATTGTATTGGATGGTATGATGGATTACAGTGGCCTATTATCACGAATAGTTGAGAAGTCAAATGTATTAACTGCATACTTTTAATTAATTGTACAGTCATGTCATGAGTTTTTAGTCAAGAAATGAAGTTACTTGCAAGACAAGTATCTACATGAACAATTAGTGGATATTTACAGCAGTAAAGATTGAAACTTCTGCAACAATGGTTTTGACAACACATGATTCTACATCACAGGCTGGAGTGTCTTTATTGGAGCACTCAATGACAAATGATGATACAGGAATGGCTCGATGTTTAATTATAAGACCAATTTCAGTTGTTTACAGCATCAGGGAGAATATGTATTGCAGGTATGTATTCAACATCATCATAGACCCATCAACTGGACTGATCTTATAGTGTGCCACTAGATATACATCTAGGTAATATTTTGTTCACATGGATGGCACTTTAAACAATTATATCACAATGCCAATGCAGATTCAACACAGCAATAATGACCTATCACAAGTGTCATTAGATAGATACACACATGTCATCATTTAATTACATTACAGGTAATTTGAACATTGGGTATTATATTGAGTTGGCCTACAGTTCTATCTTTAATTCCAGCTCTGTAACACACATTTCCATAGGATGATGAACAAAGAATGCAACCAGTATAATAAGGTAACAAGCATCACAAGCCAACAAGTTCTCCAGATCTCTCATGTCTGATTATGGTTAAGAAACTATTTTGTCATCATACACCAGAAACTGCTTTTGATGCACTGAAGTGATATTAAACTGTACAGGCAGCAGTATTAGAACATGCTGCCCAACCTGTTTGACTAAACAACTAGGAGTGTAAATGAGATTATTGCCGCCAGAGATGACTGTTAAGAATCTGATTTTTAATGGTCTATATCAAATTCCTTAAGAATTCAATTTATTTTTATTAGTCTTATTTGTTACAATGTTTGTTCTACTGAACAAACATTGTAACAAATAAAATATTGCAGAAACATTTTTCTTCTTGGTCTAATAATTTTAATGCATACTTGCATTTTCTATCACACTGACGAAATGTCTGAATATTCAAGAGAATTTTTCATTTAAGAGCACAAGTAACATATCAACTACAATATAACATTATTGTAGGAGATAAATGCAGATTAAAACAAATTTATATCATAAAATAAATTTGTCTGAAATTATTTTACATAATACTGTTCAATATCAAAATGCCTTGAAAATGATTTCTAAAATTGAAAACTATTGTTTCATTGCCAATCTACATTTTAAGTATAATTTTACAAAAAAAGTAGAAAAATACAATATAATGAACAGTTTTTTAAATATATGAACTGTATATATATATGATAATGAATGTGTTACTTTTGTCAATGAATTTCCAAAGCATAAGTACAACAGCATCATGACATCAGTTGTATAAAAATTTATATTTTCTAATAAAATACTCAATATTTTCTGGGGATTACAAGATTAAAAAAAAAATAAATGGTATTGTTATACTTGAAAACAATGATTATTAGCTAAAAGAAGGTTTAGAAAAAGCTAGAATTAGATAGCAAAAGTGATGTTCCAAAACTGGTATTATATCAGCACTGACATTCTCATGTGTGCTAAAGATTTTTTTTTTTCTATGCAAAATGTTCTTATGAACAGCATTGTTCATAATTGTGTATTATATATTAAATACATATTATGAAAATTTTATTAAACAACGAGTTTCATAGAAAAAATTATTCATTCAATATATAAATTTCAATATTTTCTAGAAAAATTAGTATAACATAAGGATTACTATATGAAATTCTAGGAATTTTTTTTCAGAACAGATACCAATTGTGATTGTTGAATTTTCTCTAATGATAAAGTTCTATATACATATATACTTTCACACAAATTTTGAAATAATATATTTCTATTTATTGGTTGCATAGCCAAATTAACTGTAATATTCAAATTAGTGTATATGTTACAGTATTCTGAATAAGACAAATTACAAGGTAATTTTTTTGGGCATTTGCAATATTTATCTTACTAGACATGATTAATATTTTTGAATAATGAAAGAGTTATTACACACTCAAGAATTATATCAGTCACTTTCTGGTATCTTAACTAAAGAAATAGAAGCCCTACTTCAATTTCCCAGCATCAAAATATTTTAATTTTTACCAGGGAAAGTTAGTGTCTTTAACTTTGGACTAAAATATGGAATTCAGAAGCATTTTCTCTACAGATACTTTTATCGAAAAATTTCAATTGCAAAACAATCAAGCATTCTAGGGTTTGTTTTTTTAACACATAATTGATATGACTAGGACCGATTGTATATTGTGAATTCAAACTATCGCAACATCTAGATCTAAAATGGCAATTCTACATAGATTGTCGAACGGAAGGTCAGTAAGTTCAGCATTCAGCTGTCAACTAAATTTGGTAACAGAATAAAGATTTTGTTCACCTCAGACAGATGGACAAAATATTACATAACGTGATTCAAGGGATGCATGCTCATATCACAGAAATATCAAAGAAAACCAAACATTCATTTCATTTATTGTTCTCATATGCAAACTTAAATAATTAGTATTTTCCTTACCATTTCAACATAAAAATATTATAACAGGTTATTAAATCTGGTAGGAGCATTACAAAACACTTTAAATACATAATTTGATCTCATTTTGATAATTATATGTATTGCAATTGATTGTTATACTAACATCCACTTTTTGAGATGTCTTACAAATTAAGTTTCTTTATAACTTCTTACAAATGTCTTCATTTATGAAATGAAGTTGATTTTGAGCAATTATGTTCTTATTTGTTGACTTTAGGGTTGAAACTTTAACACTGTTCACATGGAGCCAGGAATTGTCTTCAATCCAAAATGATGCACTATCCTTTCTGTTTGATCAAGGTTTTAGGTTTTATATGAATTCTCAATCAATAATTAATTTGTTTGCCCTATACTAATTGTTCAAGACATCTTGAAATAAAGACAAATCTCAAAAATCACTTTCTAGCATGCAATACTCAATCATGAGAATGACATTGGAAGATGAATCCTCTATATAAAAATCATAGCCACTAGATTTATAATTTAAAATGTACATTTCAGCAGGGATAGATTTAGACTGTTTGAAGGATTTAGAAGTTAAACTGTTTAAGTACAGAAATGTTCTAAAATTTAAGACTTTTTTTTTGCTTTATTCTAATTTGCATTTATTTTTTTTTAACACACCTGCATGCAATATAAAAGGAAGGATGAGAATTTTAGAATCCCAATTTTCTTTTGTTTTTGAAGCTCCAATTTGATAATTTAAATAAATACATGGTAATTTACTAAATTTGCAGAACCATCAGTGACATTTTTTTTAATCTCAAGTAGAAAGTTGTTATAACAAGGAAGAATGTAATTTCCTGTTACTTTAAATTGATTTCCTTATAACTAACTTGTAGTTAATTCGCTTTAATTTGTTTTATAAAATAATTTTAGGAGAAATATGAAACAGATGCAATGAAAATAATACCTATAGTGAAACTGGTGACAAATAAAAAACAAAATATACATAATATTTTTATGCATAGTTATACAAAATTACTTTGCACTATAAAATAATGTATTCAGAAAATATTCTATTATTAAAAATAATCATCTTTATATATATATATATATATATATATATATATATATATATATATATATATATATATATATAGCTTTTGATGTAAATTAACAATATTAATTTTTGCCACCCATCTTCATTGCAAATTGCTGTTTCTGTAACTCCAATATTTGTATGTCTCAAACTTAAATTCAGAGATTGTTAAAATTGCATATTTTTTATTGAGCAAATTACTATGCAGATAATATCTTGTCTTTCCCCATAGATATTATGAGTTACATGTAAGTATAAATGAACAGCTTTTCTATCTTAAACACTTATTATACAATAATAAATCATAATCTGTCAAAATCGGAATATACATAAATCTATTTAATTCCTTTTATAATTATTTTATATTAAATAACTTATTTTCAGAAACAATCAGTTCTGTACTTCAATCTACTCGAACTATACTGTGAATATAACACACAAATGAGATAACAGGCAATTAGTTTCATATAGCCATGATGGCTTCCTTTAATTATAAATTAGATATTTAAATCAACTCAGTCAGAATGAGTAATTAATTGATAAATTATAATGCAAAGTTTTAACTAAAATAAAAATATTGTATTGGTGCTCCTATATAAAACGTGGAGTTAAACCTCTAAGGTATTTTTTACTACCCAGAAGTAAAAGTATTCTGGTATTTTATTTGGGAATTCGTGATATTTTAAATCTAAGTGGAATTAATAAAATCTGAATATCAGGTAATCTTAAAATAATTACAAAACAGCATTTTTACTATCTTAAATTTAAAATGATATCAAAGTTTAGTTTGTTTGTTTGTTACTCAATTGTAATTCTATGCACACAAGGGCTACTTAAAGTGAGACCTACAGTTTAAAGTGGATTCAGAACCACTAACAGCATCCACGGCCATGGTAGGATTCAAACTAACAAACTGTTGAAGTGAAGGTCAGAGCAGCAAAAATGATTGCAAAAGATGTGAAAAATTTTTTATGTTTTAAATTAATGCACAGCATAGAATAGAAATTAAAGAAAAGTGGAAATTTTTAGATAAGTGAAACTGAATTATTCACATTTTTAAAATTTCAACTGTATGAAAACTTCTTTAAATATATGAATAAATGGTAGCTATTCAGTTAACATGTTTTAAACTTAGTTTTTATTTATTTATTTATTATTATTTTTTTGATAATTGCATCATCAAGTGTATTATAATTTCATAGAAATTTATTTAAACTTTTGCTTCATTTCAATGCATGGATCAAGTTTCATCTTACCTTATTGAAAAAATAAGTAGAAAAAACATGTAAGAATATCAAAACTGGATTTCTAAAAGCCTCCCCATAAAAAATACAATTCTAGATTAATATCTTTAATTTTTATTTGATATACAGTAGACACTCATTTTTACACACACATAGAGACCTGCAAAATTATTCTGAAGATCAAAGTCTGTAAAATAGAAAAAATACTAACTTTTTTATTTTTTTATATATAAATTAAGTACTACTAGAAAATATTATTTAATATGTATTGCATAAAAGATAAATGGAAAACATAATTAAAGTAATTGCTTTTTGCATTTAAAAAAAATTTTTTTTTTGTATAACAGTATTTCACTTATTTTTCTCAAAAAGTATGTACCTCGTAAACCATTTATTTACTTGTTTTGCATCATTTAATTTTCTTCATGTTTGATATCTGAAAGTTCTTTTTTATTCTTATTTATCATGTTGTCAATCATTAATCTCTAATAATTCTAACAAATTATATCTGTATCCAGATTAAAAAAGTTGTGAACTACAGGTTTCTTTGTCAAAACGCAAGCATAAAAACATTTCTTTAGTCAAATTGTCAATTTTCTGTCCTTCTCAGTGTTGTACATTTAATAACACGCACAAGTCAAAATAATTTAGATATTGTTTTCTCTGCAACATTATTCCACACATACAGTCACAAGAGCATATCAGGCCTAGAATGTCAATTTCAAAAGGCAATTTCCAGACACGGGATCATTCCTACCAAGAGTATCTAATTATATTTTCACTTGAAGCTATTGATTACACTCAAAGGATGCAAAGCTGAAATTTAGATAAAGCAAGAGAAATTTTGGTTAAGAAAATCAGGGGAGAATAAAATTTGAGGCTGTTGCTCATAAATAACTCTAAGTTTATTGCCATAGATCACATTAGGAATTATAAAAAATTCTTATAATTTTGATTTTAAAATTGAAACTTTTTTTTATTTCTTACAGAATAAAAAATTTTTATGTCCTACATAGTTATTTACAATTCAAAGATTCTCTAATAACGCAATATTGATTGGCATTATTAGAGTAGCTCAAGCATAAAATAAGAACAATTAATAAAACACCAGATGATAAAAAAAATGCAAATGAAAAATGCATGAAAAAGAGGTCACAAAAAAAAAAAAAAAAAAGATATTTTAAAAATTTCATTCATAAGGTGAATTAAAATTATCATTGTGTCTATAGGACCTTGTTAGTGTCCTGTAGACACAATGATAGCAAATAGTTCATAAAATCAAGTGTCCATTGTATCATGATTTCAATGTTATGTAAATAAATGAAACAATTGAGATAAATAAGCAACTAATCATTTTTCCTTGTCTTGACCATAAAGAAATCATACATATCAAACAGAAATAATAAAACATACTTTTGTAATTATACTTTTGAAAGATATTATTGTTATTGAAACATTGATAAAACTTATTTTTCTTAATTATTAATAATGTACTGAGAAAGAGAAGAGAGAAAGAGAGTAATGCTGTAAAATCAAAAGCTTCTTTCCTAATAATTAAAAATTACTTCAGCACTAACAATAAAAATAAGCAAAACATCAATGTACTTTTTTATGATAGATGGAAAAAGTTGAATTGTGTAACTCATCCTTCAAAATAATGATTTTTATTATATTAATTTAAATAAAATTAATTTAAAATAAGTGTGATGCGAACATTCTAGTGCTTCATAATTTTTATTTTAGTAATCATTTCAGTAGATACAATGAATCTACTGAAATGATTACTAAAATATTCCTTATATTATTAATAATACTCCTTCAATTATTTTCAGGAATAAACATTCAACTCCATTATTAAATGCCACTTTATTACAATTCAAATGCTAACGAAGTTAAAAAGTTTTGAAGCAATAACTTTCCCATCTTTTCAGCCATTTCCCTCTCCGTTTCATAAAAAATTGTTTATTGCTTGCATTTGCATTGGAAATAAAAAATGAAATTATAATTGCGTAATTTTTTTTCATTTAAAAGCCTATTACGATATACCAAAACTAAAAATTCAAAATTTTAAAACTTAAGTAATTTAGCAAATAATTTACTTTACGTAAGAATGTAGTAGTTATACACAACATATAAGGAATTATGTGTGCTCATAATCAATTAAATTTTTTGTACAGTTGCAGTTTGATTGGATGTTTAACAGCATTTTGCCAATGAGGGCTAGATGCATTGGGATCCACAATTTAAAGTGGACTAAAACTATTGATGTAAAGGTCACATAATACTTCTTACTCAACTGCAAATTGCTTAATTCATTAAAAAACCAAAATATTTTTGTAAAAATCATTTTTTTTTAATTTTTTATATTAGTTATGTTAAAAATATTTGCAAGCTGGTGAGTTTAAAGAGTCTAGAAATCTCAAATCAATTAAAATATATAAAACATGCTAAGGATAAGACTGCTTGAAGAAATAAACAAATTCAGCATTAAATCAAAATAATCCAATTTGTTTTTATAAAACAGAATTTTTAATACATAATTTTCAAAAATTGTTTAATGAAACAAAACAAATATAGTGTATTTTCAAATTAAAAAATAATTCAAGTTATTAATTAGTTCTAGAAAGCTTAAATATGACTCTGCATATAGTTAACTCATATCAAAGTAAAACTCAGTGTACACACAGGCAAAATCTATTAACAAGAATCAAAGAATTTATTTTCAGTTCTATGGATAATTTCCCCCCTTTTTTTTGTTCCTTGGATAGTGGTATCAAACACCACAAGATAAAAAGAGTATTCAGAACTGAACAACAAAAAAGTATTGGGGAGAAACCACTAACAATTTATCTATTTCCAATTGCATTTCTTGATAAAACTTTTTCCAACAACACAATTTTTTTATTACCATTTTAATATTCTTCTGATACGTTTCATTTTTGCACATCTTTTACTAATCTTAATACATTTCAATAAAAAGGAAGACATGTTTTTCTTGCTATATATAAATTATGCCAAAATAATGAACTTAATTATAATAAATAAGTGAATTCTAGATAGTGTAAGATTTGTTTTAATGGGAAGGGTAAGTGACACTGCAAATTATACAAATTAGAATTTTAACTTTTTAATAAAAAATCTAAGAGTAATAAAATTAATATGTGAAAGCTAAACATGCTTCCAGTCATTTGTATTTTGAATTATTTAGTCATAAGCACAGAATGTTTAGTTAGCCCGACTACATAAATATTTTAAAAAATACAGTTAAACTTGCTTAGAATGAGCCTTGATTTAATAAAAGTATGAGTCTGAATCAGAATTACTTAACTGGCATAAAGTTTATGGAAGCATAACTCACTTTTAATAAGCAAAACAAGATTAAAGTAATAAATACTTTAGCGACAATATTTACCTTTCTAGTTCAGACAATCTTTTCTAGGAAAAATTCTTTTAACTTTCCGAGATTATGGGGATGTCATTAATTTTAATACTAAATGAAATTAAAGCTAAAATAAAACAAAAAATGAAAGTAGTATTGATAATGATGAATGTTAAAAACTTCAATAAGAATATTCGCTAACATACTCAACAGTTTCTGAATATGCATAAAAATTACAAACTTATTTCAAGCCTCACTGGGGCCAATTGGTAGATTTTGCATTTCCAGCACGTTTATCAAGATGGGTGTTAGGAAGTTTCTTGGAATTACCCCTTGTAAATATGGCCTATCCATAAAGTCCTCTTTTAAGACAACTTAGGTGATGGACATTAAAAGGCCCTACAATAGACTTAAGCTGTGGTGTCAGAATGTTTTCAATAAGTGCTCAATTAAAATAACCAACTATTTCAGTTCCTACACTTATTATAGGCCAGTTTGAATGGAATATTACGGAATATATAGATAAAATTAAATAGAAATCAAACAATTTTTCAACTGAATTTTCTATATAATGCTATGAAACACTACAGAGATTTATGAAAACAATGGCTAAATATAAATGAAATAATTTTAAATTTAAACATAAAAATGGTGGGAAAATGCTGATTGTACTAAAAATATTTCAATAAATAATCAAAACCTGTAACAAAAAATAAATGAAAAGTAAAATGATTATAAATATAATAAAAAGGAATAGCAGTAAAAATGCTTTGAATTTTCTTAAAAAACTTGATTTGAAATAATTTTGTAATATATTACAATTTTATTTAGACTAAAATTGCAATTTGTTTATCAAATTTAATCCTAATAAATAAAAAACTTTATTTAGGAAAATAATAATTTACTATTTTTAGAGGAATATAACATGATATAAATTTTAAATGAAACCACATAATTTTAATAAGCGAACACATATTCCAGCAGAATATTCAATACTATCATCACCAACCTGGGGACGGCTTCCCATAGAGTATGCTCGTACTGGACGAATGTATGAATCACATGAAGAATCTTCTGTTTCAGCCAGAAATGATTTCACCTGTACCAATTTAAGAATAGTTTATACACAATAACACCCAACATTCTTTTGACAAAAGTAATTTTTATCATAAAATAATTTCGTGACTAATTAAATTTCTGTCTATAATTCAATTAAAGTGAGAAAAATTATAAGATAAAAAAGAGCAAAATATAATCACTAGTTAATTAATAAAATGCAGACATCTCAAGTCAGAAATATTTTAAAATATTAACACAATACACTAATATATCACAGGAAAACATTTAATTTTAAAAGTGCTTCCCACTTTTCAATTATCAAATCTATTACTTAAACCATTAACAACATTAATAGATTTCTCACTCTTTTAATGTGTAATTCTAGTTATCAAAATTATTCAGCTTTCTGATGAATATTTGAAAATTTTTTTATGCCTTCAATTGTTAAAATTCCTGAAATTCTATTTTTGGTGTATAATTCTTTTATTGCATAAAAATTTATACTAGGAGTATTTTTTTAGAATAATGATGCTATTTTTTTAGAATAATGATGCAATTTTTCAATAGAAAAATCAATCACACTATAATTACAACTTCCAATACCTATAATATAGATTTACAAACAAGAAAAAAAGAATGACTTATAATATTTTATTATCTTATGATATTTGAATTACTTACATACCATTTATCCTTTAAAGAAAAGCGTTATGATATATTCAGTTTATTCATACTGTAAAATCATTTATTTATTTATTTTTTAATCTTTCTAAATACCTTTTATAAAGGCTTATCTTTTCTTTAGTTGCAGATACCTTAGGTCTTTTATGCAGTGCGTAGCAATTCAGTGTGATGTTTTACATGGAAAAACACTTAAAATAATAAGTTAATTTCTTTACATTCGATATTTGATTTGCTATTTATGATTAAAATATTTGATGAATATTTTAAACATAAAGTTATGATTTAAAATATTTAAGTAATAAAAATATATCCAAACAAAAAAAATATTGTATATAATTGTATAACCAGATTTTTAAGGGTGGAAAAACATTATAAGAAATTCTATTTTCTAAATCATAACATGATTTTCAATATTAGAGAAATACACTTGAGAAATATTTGCAAAATATAAAATTGCAGTATATTTGTTCCTAGTTTTAAAATCCAAACATAGAAAAATATAAACAATTGTTTAGTCAAAAAACAATGATTGGTTAACTTAAAAATTAAATGTTATTTTTTTACTTTGTAGTTACATTTTTATCATGATCCGAATATTTTAAATGTACAGTTACAAAAAAGTAATTTGATTAACAAATACATCGAATTAATAAATGCATAGATATAGAAACAAGATTAAATTCACTTTCCAGTTCAGATGATAACACCTTGATAAAAATAATTTTAATGAAACAAATGATTTTATGAAGTTGAGAATAAATGACAAAAGCATTTTATATCTACAATTCATAACTTTATGTGGTTTAATTAGAAATAAAAAATAAACCACAAAAAATAATAATTCACTACAGAAAATATTCAATTTCTTTGGAGGGGAAATTTTTTGTTTCTTTTTCTTTGTGAAATATTGCAAATGAAATACATGTCATGTGAATGTATGAAAAATTTGAACTTTAAAATTTTGAAGATTACAAAATGTATGACATGATTTTAAATGAGCCTTAAGAATGCTTTAATGAATTCATTTACACACAAATTGTTATTTGTAATGAGTTGTATTTCCAGATGACTGAACTCTAAAAGGTTATAGAAGTAATTAAAATCACTCTTTGTTACGAATTGGTCTACTAAGTGGTAAAAAATGAAAATATTAGAAGGAATGCTTCTTGTTATGTCATCAGCCCTACAAAGAATGGTTTATGAATAAAATGAGATTTGTTAAAAAGATTTTCTTTACAAATAATTATGACAAAAGAAGAAGTGATATAAATTAAAAAGTTGGAAAACATGCCTTCACTTTTTCTCCAGAATTAAAAGTAATTTTATTGAAGTTAAACAAAAATAATGGACATTTTATGAATTTCTTTAAATTCTAACTAAAAATTCAAATTAAAGAGTTTTAATCATAAGATATTTGTAATTAAAAACTTATATTTAAGGAAATTTGTTTAAACATTTATAAAAAGCAAATTTTAGAAGAAAATTGAAAATTGTTTCAAAAAATAAAACTAACATTTTAATTTAAATAAAAATATTTTACATTGTAGCAACTAGGTAACTATAACATTTTCTATATAGAAATAGAAATATACTTCCATAAATGTAATTTATGATAAAATATCAAAAATAGGAAATGGATGAATGTAATGGTTTAATTAAATAAATTAAAGACACAAATGCATGAAATGATAACATAATTTACCTTATCTAAAGGGAAATCTTCAAGATATGAACTACTTGGAGTTGATACTGGTGTATCAGAAAGTTTTGAAGAATTATCTTTATGTGAAGACATACTGTGATTAGTAATACCTAAGAGAAAAGATAAATTAATTTTTAATATAATAAATACTTAATAATATCAATATTTAATATAATCAAGATAAATTAATTTTTAATATAATAAATATTTAAAATAACTGATAATGTATTAAAATTTTGGAAAACTACAAATTTATATGCAAAATATCAAGTCATATCAGGACTGTATTTAAATAAGCAGAAATCAATCAAAAACAAGGAAATCACAAAAGAATTTTAGACAATTCATATTTCAAAAATCCTTTGTCAAATTTAATTGTCACGTATCTGAAATCATGGACATACAATGCCATCTTGTGGCAAAAATTATAGTTTTTATAATGTTCCAGGGCACTGGCACAATTATGTCATGATCTGGGGGTGAAAGAAAAGGCTCTGGCTTACCAGTGTGTCGCTGGAAACTGAATGTAGGTTCCTTGCTGGCATACATACGCAATAGTAGGTGAAAAAGGGTTAATGATTTTTCAAAATAAGATTTTCAATTTTCTCAATAGATTAACTCACCTTTAAATGCTATTTCTCCTTAGCAAAGATAAAGGATTAGAAAAGGACTTATGTAAGAAATAAATTGTACATAAAAAAACTTCACAAAGAATTTTTACTTCATAATATACTAAATCAAGTACACATTATTCATATTTATTTACTAGTATTTTAGTCCTATAAATTTCTTCCAAAAATAAAAGTAAATTAAAATTATGAAGTTCATTATACATTCAAATTAAATACATTTAAATATTCAACTCCTTTTAGAATTGAATAAAAAAATTCTCAATTAAATTAAGTTTTTACATATTATCTTCAATTTTTAGACTTTTTCAGGTGATTGGGTTAGCTTTTTCTCTTTAATTAAAAATCTTTATAAACATACATGAAAAATAAATACATTAAAAACACTTTTTTAAACAAAATAAACTTTGTATAAAAACTAATTATGTATGCAAATGCTTTCAAAATTTAAAAGCAAGTCAGTTGAGATTATATTTATTTTACTTAATAATTCTAATAAAATTAATCTGATTTATTTAAAACTAGTTCAATATTTGGAACAATTTTTTTACATTAACTTTTTTAACATAGTTAAATGTTATGAGAGAAAAAAAAATCAATTATTATTATCAAGATAATATTGAAAACCTGAATAGAAAAATACATATCATAAGGATAACAAAAAATTTTAAAAGTGATTAATGTGATAAAACATTGAAATGACAATTGCAATACAATTCACAGATTGAAAAAAATTATTGCTTTCCAAGAACAAGGTTCCTACAAATATTTGAAAGTAAATTTCCCTGACAACTTAAAATACATTGTAACATTTTTATTTATTTATTTTTTTTTTTAATTTACTCTTTCAATAGCATTTATCTTTAGAGTTTCCAATTTTATTAATGCTTTACCCTTAGTAATTATAAAATATACTAATGAAGACAGTTGTATTATATTACAAAATAAATACATGCTAAATAATTAATCTAAACAACGCATAAATTACAAAAACAATTAAGTAAAAAATACAGAAAAACATAAACAAACAAATACATATTAGGGTTAAATAAAAATTAATTCACATATATTTGATTAAAAAACTGCATCACTTACTCCATAACATAATTCTGTAACAACTTTTCATAAGTATCTTCCTGCAATTTCTCCAATTTTTAAAGTTTTTTCTTTTTATTTTACCCTTTTTAAATTAATTAAAAGAATATTCAATAATTTCTAATATGCATTAATGTACTTTTATAATGGGAGTCTCCTGTATTGATTCATACAGCTTTATTTACACCTGTTTGCCTCATACTGATTTCTGAGAAGTAAGAATTTTTTGTATATTGTGAGGAAGCTTACTTATACAGGGAGAATTCATTCAGCAATTACATTCCTATTTGAAAATATGAGACATAATTCATTCAGCAATTACATTCCTATTTGAAAATATGAGACATAAT
>JAPDSC010120132.1:123095-139555 GCA_026290005.1 Latrodectus geometricus | reverse complement strand
ATAGGTATAAAAATTAGATTATTTTGAATTATAATAGGTATAAAAATCATAAGAGAATAAGAAAATTTAGATGTGAGTAAGTAAAACTATTATCTTTTAACTGCTTATTTATCATCCAATGTTTGGAACAGTATAATAAAAAAAATCAGTATTTTGTCAAAGATACACTTGTCTAGTTCAGGGAAATTAGAGCATTAATTATCAGTGTAGACAGAAGTTTCTAATTATAATAATTATGCAAATATCATTATAAAATCATTAAAATTTAATAAATCTGCCAAAGAATTTTCAGTCTGATATACCCGTTAATAGACTGCAACAGCAAATGCAACACCATAAATTAATTTAATAATTATTATTTGTTTCAAAATTTTTGAATGTTTTAAAAAACTACAGAATTTTTTGTTATAAGCTTTCAACATGCATCATTATATTTTGTAAGCAGATTTCAGAAGACAAATTCAAAACTTAATCACTGTCAATAATTATAGTAAAATGACATTTAATAAAAAATCTCTTATGAATTTGATGGCAAACAGACCATTTTTTAATCTTTTAAATATGTTTATTTCTTCACTGTATATCAATTAATAGGAAATTAATTTTAATAAATGGAGAGAACTTTTATAATACATAAGCACAATCAAACATTTTATTTTAAGATAATGTAAAACAAGCTAATAACTTTCCATTACTGCATTAAATTTATTGATAGTATTAAAATTTTTTAATTTTTTTTTAAATTTAAACTTCACCTAATATTTATTACTTTTGATTTTAGGTTAGAGTAAAATAAACTTAAATTTTATATGAACTTTTTTCCATGTTAATGAGATATTTTCAATATAAGTGAAAAACTAAAGTAACATATTATATAACCAGATCATTTCAGCAAATATTTGAGAAAATATTTCAATGTTGTTTTAAAAATAACTTATAATGCTTAAAATGCTAGAAATAAACATAAAGAAAAATTACCTGCTTCATATAATCATGATAATTCCAACACAAATACTCACTTAACGTAAAAGCAGACTTATAGAAATCCTCCTTTTGAGCATTTGTTAAATTTTTATAAAATTTACAACTCAATGAATTAAAATATTAAAATTCTTATGTTTTCTCCTGTGCTAAATTATATTTAAACATTAAATATAAGACTAGAAATTTGGTTTAAAAAAACCATTAAAAGATTACTCCTTTTACCTATTAGTAATTTCTTGCCCTTCACTTATTGTTCGAGGCCTAGATGGCATACTATCACATCGATCTCTAACACTCCCGTAAATCGTTTGTGGACTCACAATAGCAACAGGTTTCCTGGCAACAATTGGCCTTGAATTCTCACTATTTGATGCACTTCTAGGTCTTGCTAAAGGTCCTAAGTCTTCATGCTCTCGAGAAGATTTCATAGCACTGCAAGAAAAATAGCTTTATTTTTTGACAGTGATAATTTATAAAAATCACAACTAAAATTATTTAACCCTTAATTATCATTAATTCATAAGAAAATATATTATAAAAAATCCAACACAAACATTCCTAAAAATGAAAGAAATAGGAAATATTTAATCCCAGTTTTGGGTTTATTCATATAATGTGTATGTGCATTTTCAGGCATTTTTTTTATACCTCTTTCCTATACAAGAAAACATCAGTATAAGAAAAAAAAATATTTGTATCTCCCCATAATAGCTGCATAACATTTCAGATTAATCTTTTAATTTGTTTATTTGAATTTTCACTAAGATTAAGCCTACCCATATATCATTATTTCATATAGAATCATTAAAATAAGAAATTTTTAAAATAATTGTATTATAAATAATTTAAAATCCTCAATTGCTATTAAAACTAATGTTTCTTTAGGAAACAAAAGATATATATATATAATGGAATCATATTCTGACTATCAAGAATATAAACACAAACATTAATGTTTGAGAATGAGGGGGGGGGGTATATTCTTTTATCATGTATCTAAACCTTTTTTATTAATAAAATAAATAAAAAAAAGAAAAGTAACAACTACTTTACTCATTATTTTAAAATTTTTAAATATAAAAAATAGTGTGGTAAAAGATAGAGCAATTTTTATATTGGAATCATTTATCTTGTACAAGTGAAGATTTGTACAAGCAGATAATGACACAAATTAATGAATATCAACTATAAAAGAGATTATCTTTAATACTTTGATTAGTTGAAATTAATTTCAAAACATTTTTTATTATTTACAAATTAAAATAACATAATCAGTTTGTAATTGTATCTAATATTCAATAATCTTTCATACATTTCCTGCAGTTTTAATCAGCAGTATACTTACTGGAAATTATTCAGTTATTTAAAATATTACATACAACTTATATATGTGTTTTAACTAACAATAAAATAGAATTGACAGTACAGTAAGCATTAAACATTTTCTTCTGAAAATTGTAAAAAAAAAAATTTACAATGTAAAATGTCTTAGTAGGTTTCTAAAAAATTTAATGAAACTGACATTTCATTAAATTTTTTAGCCATTTCATTAACATGCAGAATAAATGCATGGAAGAAAAATAGATATGCATTTAAATTTAGTCAAAAAATCAATATAATCTTAAAATTATAAATGGAAAACATTTTCTGAAGTCATAAATTACAAATTTATAAACATTCACTGTTTAATTGTATGCATGGGATTTGGATTACTTACAAGGGACACCAAAATTGCATGTTTAAATAGATTTTGAAGCAGAGGATACTTAGAAAAAATGATACCATTTTTACATAAAATATGAATAACATTACAAAAATGCTTATTAAAAAATAGAATTTTGAATCTTTTTTTATTTATCTATACTCTTATTGTTAATAAGTGCTTAAGAAAACAAGAATCAAATTGAATATTCTTCACATGCATACAATTTAAACAGTAAAAAGGAGCATAAAAATGTAATCATTTAAAATTATTTATCCTGTTAAAAGCTATTTATAACTTTCTTCCAGATACAAAGCTAAATATTTTTTACCCTGACTTTAAGAAATGAAAATATGAAACCGAAATTGCAATGCAAATGCAAAATAAAAAGCATTTATACCACTAAGCACCATTTTTGCAAATGGAACAGAATAATCTATTTCAATAATTGATTAGACATAGAATACTAAATATGGAAATATATTCAAAGCTAAAAATAGTTCTAATATACACATTTCAAATAAAAATAAATGAAAAAAACTATTTATTTAACACTTTAGCTTTATTCTTCACATTTATTATACTGCATTATGTAAAATTATTTTGATTTCTTATATTTACTGTGTAAATGTCTTCTTAGTGCTTAATTTTTCATTTCTAAATAAGTGCTCTTTAACAAATGCTCTTCTAGTCCTTTCAAATTCTTTTAACAATTATATTATCGCTTAATTTTATTATCTTTAGATGGAGATCTGATTTTATATAACAATTCAGATAGCATAGTTCTCTTCATAAGGTTTTGAATTTTGCCAAACCAGAGTGGTAAAAGGCTTAAGTTGTATTTAATTGGCCATATCATGATAATAAAATTCATATGGTATTAAATATCGCTGTAATTTTGAAAGGAAAAGATAGTTCTACAATATTATTTTTCCTAAATATTAGTTTGATTTGAGTAAAAGAGTTTTAATAAAAATGCTTTTCCCCCATAAAAGATAACCATAAAAAATTGGCGTAGAAAAAAATTGCTTTTGTTAATGGATGATAGAAATTCTATCCTCAATTGTGGGACACATAGCAAACTATACAATTATATATATATTGTATTTATTGATTTTCTGAAATAAATGTATGTGATTTGATTCCCACTTCACTTAAATTTTATGTCACAAGATTGTCCTTTACTAAATATTTAAGGATGATAAATTTATTTTATCATAATAATGACGAATGCTTGTATACACACTGTTTGAGATATATTTTAAGGGAAAAGACAAATGAAAGACTCGATTGAACATCTTCATTATGCATACAATTTTCTTTGTCTTCACCAAAATGTGCTATTTTATGATAGAATTTAAAAATTTATTTTAAATATTTATTATAAACTTTTAGTAAATTCTTTTTAAACTATTGTATAATTAATAAATGACTTGAATAATATTAAGATAAAAATTTTTGTCAAAAATTTTTTTTAAGTCTTTTGTGCGGCAATCGAAATAAATATTTAAGAATAAAAAAAAGAGAATTATTTTTAGTCAGGAACATGACTTTCAAGCACTCAATAATTTATATATTTCAACATTCTTTTGTTGTAATAAAATGCATTGTTTATTTCTTTGAAATTAATATGAAGCTTTTCTTACATAAATGCAGATTTTGAGCATTTTAAAGTTCAAAATTTATTTCTTCAATCATAGATTGAACTTTACAAAAATGTTTTGAAAATAAATGCACTCATTAGTATGATGCGTATTTATCCCAACATCTTTCATTTTAAGTACCATATTTTCCTGTATATAATTGGCAGTGGCGTATTATCCGCAAGACCTTTTTGCGAGAAAAGGGGAAAAAAGCAACGCATAATTCGCAGCAATATTTTTTCGCCGAATAGTCTGTTAAAATATGTATTGCCGATAATACTGGTGTCACACAAAATAATAATAATAATAAAAAAAAAAAACACACAGTATGATTAAAAATATAATAAATTGTACAGAAAAAAAAAACATTTATTTTGAAAAAGAATTGTCTGGATCCATTTCATCGCGAAGTGCAATAAACTTAGCACAAGATCGATCAAGAGTAATAATGAAGATTCTTGTAAAACTTATCAATATTTAGCATCTAATAATTTTTGAAACGATGTTAGACATATTTAAAAACATATATATTTGCTTTGCTAATATTTAAATGAAAGAAATGGATTATTTACAAACTGGTCATTTTATACATTTTTTTTTAATATTGCTTGTGCATTGTTTTCTAGTTCACATTAACAAGTTTGTCACCATTTATTTTATTTGCTTTTGCTATAACTTTTAATTTAAAATTTGCTGTGCAACTAAAAAGTGTTCGTTTCCATATGACAATATACAAATTTGAATATTTTCCAAACAAAAAGCTCATGTAAAGACAACTCGCAAAATGCAACTGTAATATCTTTACGAGGAACCAAATTCGTTCTTGAACCTAATTGGAGAAAGCTGATTATAGCTTAAATAACTCAGGTGTGTCATGGTACCACCTGTTATTTATTTTATGAAACATAAATGGTATTTCTTTTGAAACTTTTTTTGTAAAGTTTTTCGGTGGCGAATGTTTTTTTTTTTATCAGATTATCCGCAGTAGCGCATAATGCACACAACAAAATTTGGACTTTTTTAAACATAATCTGTGGATTGCATACAGGAAAATACAGTAATTTATTGAAAAATCTAATTACATTCATAATAATATTGCAAATTTTAAAATGAGAAAAAAAAAAGCTTTTTCTTAATATTGCTATTTCTTAATATTTATTTTTATCTTTAAGAAAGTACAATAAGATAGTTACTTTACACTGATGTTAGAATTAATATAACGCAAAAACTCAAATTGAAACTAAATGTATTCTGAGCATAATATTCTATGGCTACTTAGGAAGCATTTATAAACCTATTTTAATTTTTCTAGTTTGCAAGCAAAATTATGATTGTAGGTTTAAAAAAAAAAAAAAAAAAAAAAAAAAAGTGTCTGATGAAATTTTGCCAGAATTTGAAGAATTTTGTAGCAACAAAATAGTATAAATCTACATTGAATTATAAGTCCAAAATAGTGAGTTACAACATAATTTATTACATGTTTTATAGTCTTATTTAAAGATTTGATTTTAAATAATTATTATTGTATTCAACACATAATCCATATGCGAAGCAGCTTATAAAACTTCATATATCAATAAATAAATGTACATAATAAACTTACTTAAGAGTAACTTCATGCATATTTTGAGCTATAACAACATCTTCAGTTTCTAGCCAGAGCTCCCCAGCTCCTGTACAAGATGATCGACCAAGTTCTATTACAAAATAGTTATTGGTATGCCCACATCTTCGTATACTCATCAGCTAGAAGTTAAAAATGTAAATAAGTAAAACAAAATCATAAAATACAACTATAAAAATATTACAAAATAATTTTTTCATGAATTTAATAAAATTTTAATCAAATGTAATTTTAAATTAAAAGTACATACCTAAAAATATCAAATGAAATTACTATCATATAGAACTAAATTATCACAGATTACTACATTTATAACACTATGATATAAATAATTCAAATTCTTAATGATAGTAATCATTAATTTAAAGACAGAAAAATAAAATGGTAATTTTTATTAAAATTCACGATTATTCTCAAGGACAACTGTGGCTCAGTTTCTTTCTAAAATCTAATTCTATTTTCCCATTAAAATTATTGATTAAAAGCAGTTATTAAATTTTAAGCGATGTTATAAAAAGTGAAATTTAGAATTGAGAGTTTTAAATGTAATAGGGCTTTTCAAAAAAATAGAAAAATCTTGCTTGAAAACAGTAACAGTATGATACTAAATTAAGAATTTAATTTTCTACAACAATGTTGCTTATAGATTTAAGGGTGACTGTGTATGAGTTTATAGTACATCATTATTCACTTAATTTCATCTTAGGTGAAAGTAAAATGAGACCTGGCAGAGTTCTAAAAAAGGCAAATTGTGGGAGTCCATCTGGTCAATGCATTAGTAACTACAGTCACACAATTGATAGAGATATTAATAGGTACTAAGTCAAGGACAATAAAGCATATAAAAAACATGACTAAACAGCATGTGAGATTGGTTTTCTTTCCTCAATTCTAACACACTGCAAAACAAGTGGACAATAAGGAATCAATAGAAGGAAGTCCACAATAGTTTAAGTGACTTCCAAGTTAAATGAACACTAACAGAACACAGTATTGACACAGTTTGAAAAAAGTTTTATGAACAAAGTATTTAGAACAGTTAAATCTGTAAAATCATTAGTGACAAATGTAAATTAATAAGGACAAGTACATGTATACAAAAACCATAAAGCCAGGACTGCAGATCAATGGAAACAAGTCTTATTTTCCAATGAATCCAATTCCTGTCTATATCTCACTCTGGGATTGACTTATATGTGGCAAACACTCAGGAAGCCTACAACCTAAGCTCTTTCCTAGAATGAAGCAAGAAAGTGGTTCTAAAATGATTCGAAAAAACCCTTTTGTCATCTTATGTGGATAGGTAATTAAAATTGACTATACTCTTTTTGGTTGATCAATTACATTCTATGGTAGACATAATTTCCACTTGCAATTTGTATATATCAGGATAAATTACCAATTCACCTGATTACAAATCTGAAAACTCAGTTGAACACTTTCTGTGGCCTGTCCCATCACACACCACATATGTTGTCTGTTTTGGTACAGTTAAATCAAAATTTTTTCCCCTATGAATCTTTTCAGAAATTGGAATTATTTCTGCATGAGAAATATTACATTTCACTTACCACCATAAAAAACATGTATACATAAACTTCATGAAGGATTCAAGTAGTTAATTGCCAAATTTGTTTCTATATTATAATAGGTGCAGAATGTTTCTCTGAGTTATCCAAAAAGTTTCTCATTTTTGATAACTTTGTTATGTTACATTCAAATTATAACAATTTTTATTAAGAACAGGGAAGACTTGAGTAAGAGCAAGAAAAGTAACCATAATTCTATAATTCTGGAGCTAAATAATGTGGTCTAATTTTCAAACTTACAAAAGATTAATCAGGAAACAATTTTTAAAGACAAAAATGTAAACTATTATTTGATATTGCAAAATTATGTTAAAAATAAATCAAACACTTGTACAGGTTTAACCATACCAAATATATCAACAATTAATTGGTTGATTGCTACATCATGCAGCAGTAACAATTTGCATATGGGAGTTGATAATTTAACTTAAACCTATAGTTTGAAGTGGATACAGAATCATTACAAATATCCATGGCTCTAAAAGTGAAATGAAATATAGACACACAAAACAACAAAGGAACCACGTACCGAAGATTACAACTGAACTATACCAACAAATATATTCAGTTTAACAAAACGTTGAGTTGACAGCCAAAGTAGATTATTCAATTTATAGCTTAGTAATAACTCACAGTTCAAACCTATATATTTTAAAATTTAAACAGAACTTCTCTACCACAAGAAATTCCTAACTCTAAATTTAAAAAAAACTGAGAAAGGACATTATCTGTTTAAGTTTCAGGATTTTAAAATACTTTTATTAATATACCTATAAAAGATACACAGTAACAGTAATTATGCATGTTTTAAAAGCTATTTTTATTATTTCTAAATATGGATAAGAATTATACTATGGAGAAGCATAAGGTACATTTTAGAAAATTCCCTTAAAACTTAACTAAAAGTAAGAACTTACAGGAAATTCAAGAGTTTCTGGTTCATCAGTTTGATCAACTTTAATCAGAGTCAAAGAACTTGTTGTTAAACACAGACGATAAAGACCTTTCATGTTTCTTGAAGAGGCCAAGGATTTATCACCCATTGTAACTTGCCATACATGTTCTAAAAATACAATTTTACTTAAAATTCAAAATAGACAATTTTTTCTATAAAAGGGACACTTGGAAATCATCAAATATTATCATAATTTAGATAATGATGAATAAATTTAAAAAAATATTTATTTTAAAGTAGCTTTGATACAAGCAATAGGTTAACAAAAAACCATAAAAAATTTAAAAAACAAGCATGCTGATAAACATGGATTTGTATAGATGAACATTAAGGAAACATATTTTGATTATATGCTGCTTTCAACATTTTAATTATTTTAGAAATATATTTTAACCCCAAGTTAAAATTTCTAGATTTGGAAATTCCATTTGAACAAATGCATAATATATTTCAAACATAACTGCATAATGTAAATAGATACCACAGAATCTAAGCAAAAAAATTTCTAACTACTTTAAGCAAAATTATTCATCTATTCTCTATTTTTAAAAAAAAAAAAAAAATTTCCAAAATAATGTCTTTATTTATAGAGAATATTACATATGGAAAGTTAAATACCATCTATAAATTATTCATACCTGATAAATTAAATTTTACTATCAGAGTAAAATCAAGAATTAGTTCGTTTAAACCTTTCTCTTACACATACACAAGATATAAATATTTATATTTAAAATCCATTTACATTAATAGTAGTTGCATTTAGCAACTACAAAAGAAATAAAGGTACTAATTTTAGGAAAGAAGAGTTCTCTTTGTTATCAATGAAAATACATAAATGAAAAAGTAGACAAGATAAACCAGTAATGATCAATACTTTCATAAAATTTCTCATTAGGTAAGCAATCTGAAGTATTAAATAGGAATTAAAGAGCCATATGATATTTAACTTCCCATATACACAATACAATAATTATAGCTTTGTCTTGTTAAATAATTACATTTTAAGCAATTGTTACTTATGTTGTATTTGTTAATTATATAAAGCAATATTAATATATATCAAGTTTGGAATACATAAAGCAATAATAAAATCAGTAACCATAATATAATTATATAATATAAATTAAAAAATATGGATCTCAATAGCCAATTTTTGATTACATCATTTACTATTATTACATATAAATTAATTAAACCAGACTTAAATATATACTAATCTTGTAATTACATGGTATGTTAATTAAATAGCAAAATTTAACATATAATCAAATGTTATTTTTGACACAGATACAGAGTAAGACAAGGATGTTAATAAAACTTTAACAAACTATGCTGAATTTGATTTCTCTATCAAACTATAGATAAAAGTTTTGCTTCCTCTTTCCCTCCTTTTAAAAGGATTTATTCTTATATAGTTTTTTTTTTTCTTGCAAAAAATGTTAAGATTTAAATTGTAAAAAGTAATGAATATTTCAGAAAAGAATGAAGGATATTTTGTAAAAATAAAAAGATGTATTACAATTTTATTAGAAAATTTATTCTGATTTTGGAATATGCAAATTTTTTTTTTTCTATAAGTATATGGATGATGTATAGAGGTGAATACTTGATGGTTTACATGGGAAAAATATCGAAGTAATTATGATCAAAGTCCAAGTCTTAGATCAGGTTGCAATGAGCCTGTGGCAAAATTTACAAATACTTTTTCTTCAGCCACTCTCATTATATATAACCACAATATAAGATATTTTACAATTAATGAAATGCTCATAGGATAAACATAAAAAAATAACTGAAATGATCAATACCAATTGCATAAAAATATATGCTATTAAACAACATTTAGACTTGAGTGAAAAATACAGATCTGCATGAATCTTAAAAGTAGAGCAAACAGAATTGAAAGTAAGATAAATATCAAAAGGAAAGCAAATGCTAAAAAGACCTAAAAATTTTAATTAAAAAAAAAACAAACTTACAATTAAATGAAGTTTTTTGTAGATTTTATTATTTTTTAACAATACATATCCATGTTTAACTCGTGAGATATTCAGCAATATATATTTTTAAAATGTAATGATACATTAAGCAGAGCTTTTCAATATTCTATAAATATTTTAAGTCCTAAAGGTAAATAACATACATCATAAAAGAATGAAGCTGTAGCTGGTTAACTTTAAGACTTCTTTGACACTTGCTCAAAGAATATTTTTATACAACCACCTTGGTTTCACTTTTATTAATATTTGTTTCTAAGAGCAATTATATCATAATTCCATCAAAAACTTCAATACTTTAAATATATTGTAAAAAATGTAACTTATCATTATATAATTATTAATTTAAATCCTCATTTTTGTAAATTTTTATATTTTCAATCAATAAAGTATAAAAGTTACTTTATTGATTGTTAGTATAAAAGTATTTTATTAAATATGATTTTCTGACAAAAAATATCAATGAATATCTTTTGAATTAGAAACTTCATTTTCAATATTGAATATTTTTAATATTTCTTAATTTTTATATTTATATAACAATGAAAAAAGTTCTATATTTCAAATAATTTAAAATATATAACATTTAAAAATGCCACATATAGAAGATATTTTTCAACTATCCTCATGAAATTTGAAGGAAATGTACCGATTATAAATATATTTATGAGTAGTAATTAAGTATTTATAAATATAATTACGAGATGTGCACAAATGTGTATTTATATTTAAACAAAATGTTTCTAATAAAACTATAAGAAAACATTTTGACGTAACACAGGGGGAGGGGGAAATTGTATTGATTCATCAAGAGTTTTGACGCTTTTATAATACACAAATTTTAAGTACTATAAAAATTTCAGTAAGAATCTGCGTAATTTTCATGCAATAAAAAAGTAGTTATGAGTTGTTTCTTTATTTGGAAAAAATTTCATTGTTTTTACCAGCTTTATATTTTACAAAATTTTCATTAATATAGTTTTACATAATTAAAATCAAAGGTACAAATGTTCATATTTTAACAAAGTGATAATACATTTTTCTTCATATAATTTTTCTACAAAGCACATTTTTTGATAATTTAAAATATATTGATTTAAATTTTACCAAAAAGCTTATTTTTCAAATCCTATGATGCTAAACTTTGTATTCTTTATAACGTTTTAGACAATTATATCCATTTTTCTCAAACATTCAGTATCCTTGAGCTTCTATCAGTTTCTATAAATCGATATTTTTGTAATAATTATGGCAAAATACATGAATTTTTAAATAAGATTTTGATCTTAATAGTCATAATATAACACATAATTGCATAAATTTAAATTTTGTATTAACAGTTTCATATCAGATTCTATGAATAAAGATATTAGTGGTAGTGTATTTGTTTCTCTCTAATGACTTCGTATGATAACAATCAAATAATATTTTCCAACAATTAAAAACAAAAAGGTAACTTTTTCAAAGTGAAATTAGTTATATATATTTTAAACAACTACAAAATATATAATTTAATTTTTATGTATTACTAAATTTCCATTGGTAATGTTTGATTTCATGAACTGTATTAACAAGAATTTTTAACCTTTATATATTAAAAATGATTTTAACTATATAAAATCAAAACTATGTTTTTTTTAATTTACAAATCTATTAAACATGTAAAATTTCTCTTTTCCTAATTTTTTTAAAGACAATTACTTAATTCTACTGATGCTTTGCCAAAAGTAAACAAATCAAAAGTTATTAAGTGCTACATTAACCACAAAACAAGTAACATTTTATAAACATAAAAAGGGTTTAACAAAAGAACATTAGACAGTATAACTTTTGCTCATTCCTTAAAACTATTAATATTGATATATGTCTTATAAAAGATAGATAACTTTTGAAAATTTAAAGATATTTTTATTTTTGACCAATTAAATAATATATTAAATCTACATGACTTTACAACACATGTAAAACAGCTGACAATTAAGCTTGAAATCTTGCAATATATACTCAAACTGAACAAGATAGCAGTTATGCATCTATTATTTACAGTGTAATATATTTGTTCAATGTTTTTGTTATATGCATTTCTTTTGAAGTGCTGAAATTTTAATATATTGGAAAGGAAAAACAGTACTAATTCTAATTTAGCAAATATTAAAAAATGTTAAAAATAAAATAAGAACATTATAAATGAAAGTAAATAAGTCATAAAATTTAAAAAAACATTTTTTCTTACATTAAAGGTACAATTAAGTGCAAAAATTTGTCATTAGGAAAACCCAGCCTAGTAATTAATTTGTGATATAAATCAAATTAAACAAAAAAGAAAAACTCTAACAACTATTAATAGTCCTTAAATATTTTTTAATTATAAAACTTTTTAGTTACAGATACTTACTTAACTGAAAATTTAAAACTTGCCCCAGTAATAATATTTGCATAGTTCTTCACAGCGACACTTATAACAAGTCTTTATTTAGGGATACTTTTTTTATTCCAGCATGTTTATATTTGTATTCAAGTTAAAGCTATTTAAAGTTCTAATTTTTCCAGAGTTCTAACAATGCTAATATCAATATCAGCATGAAAAGAAATGTGAATTCTTATTTAAAATTTTAGTAATTCTAATAAAAGACATTAAAACTTTATTATTTGCAAACATGGAATTTACATAATGAATGATCACCACAAAAAAGAAAATAATTTATCATATAATATACTGCATCAGAAGTTAAGAATTAAAGAATATTTAATATTTCTCAATATCTTACACTCTTAAATTTTAAATCCCAATTAAGATTTTAGAGCTACTTGGGATCTTAAACTACAAATATTATATGTAGAGACAGATAAATGATTTGTTTACTTCAATGTTTTTTAAAAACATTTTTATTTTGTTTAATAACTCTGAACATTTAAAATAGCATTATAAGATCATAAAATTACAAGTTCCAACCAAGCTGAAGTAACAATATTATAAATAATGTTAAGGCAAAATTTAAAGAATCAATATTTATACAAGTCATTCTTTGTTTTAAGAATTATTTCATATTGCTTCATGCAATAATAATCATAACATTATTATTGTATGAAGTAATAAACATAACATTTACTTAACTACATAACTTAATACAATAATAAACATAACATTTAAGAATTATTTCATATTGCTTCATACAATAATAAACAAGAATATTCATATTGCTTCATACAATAATAAACGTAAGACACATTTAATATTAATATTTCTAATATAACATAAATAGATACTTACCAAATTTTGGTTTTAATTTAGCTCCTCCATTCATGCACTGCCCATCTAGTTGAAGCTCCAACATAGCATTCAACCATTCTTCTCGCGAGTTTTCACTATCTGCCACAACTGAGAAACAATCATCTTTTGTATAAAGTGCAATTGCTAATTTGTGCTTAGCATCAATTTTGCGATTAATATTAAAACAAGTTTTGATAGGAATACTTCTTTTTGCTGGGCCACCAGCCTTAAATTTTTTTTCATTATCATAATATTCTAATCGAGCAGGTCCACTTTCTGATTCAGTTCTTAAAACAAAATATTTTTTCTTCATTGTCTGTAAATAAAGTACAAAATTTATGAACATATAATTCTTTTTTTAAAAAAAAATGAGAATATACAAGCACATTATGTATGTATATAGATTAACATATTTATATTTATATGAATTTTTTCAGTATTTGCCAAATACTTCAATAATGAATAATTTTGATAATTGCTATAGAAAAGTAGGCAATTAGATTACAAAAGCAGAAAATAGACAAGAACCATTATAGAAAGTGTTTGTAAGACAGATAAACTTGTTTGTATTTTAAGGAATTTATATGCAAATAAATTAATTTTACTACAATTTTAATAGATTACTCATCTAACAGAAAAAGAATATATTTTAAATTTTATAATGCAAACTTATTTAATTTTAAATATATTTATATAACTTCAAGTTAAAATATTAGTTACTTTACAGTAAAGCTTTGTTAGAAAATTTAAAAAAAAAAAAAAAAAAAAAAAAAAAAAAAAAAAAAAAAAATGATGAAACATTTTTTTAACAAGGTACATTAGTATTTATAATTTAAAATGAATGGTAAAGTGTCCACAGCAAATATAGAAAAAATAAATTTAGCATAATGCACATTCTTTTTAGAATTACACTAAAAATCTAAGTTTAACCCATTTATGCATACTGTACTATTTTTAGGACAGCAGTCTAGTAAAGAAATACAGCAATGGTTTTGCCTAGTGCTCCAAATAAGGAATACTATATTACTCATACAAGGCATGAAATAAATTTCAGTAAATTGTTGTTTTTTTACATTTATCTAACTAACATATATGAATTTCATTTTTCAAGAAAAGTAAAAGTAAGTTTTAAGAGACAATAAGGGGAGGTCACTTGGATAAATGTTAAAAGATCAAAGGAAACATTATTTAAAGATAAACATTTTATATTTGAAAGTTTTAATGAAAATCTGCCAGACTCTGCATTTTAAAAGAGATACAGTACTGTAGACAAATTAGAACTTTTTGCTCTATTCAGGTCGTGGCAATAAAGGGTTTGTGTTGTATTTACTACATATACATATTTTAAGATTCATTCAAGACTTCAAAATATTTACCTTTAACTTTCTTAATATTCCAGCTTTTCTAATATCATTCGGCAATCCAGAGCCTGCTAGACTACCTATACTGTTTCTCTCTTCTCTTTTTTCAGACATTCTTCTGCAGTATCAGAAGAATTTAGAGAAGGTGATTCATATTTCTTTTAAATTACATAATTAAAACATAGTTCCTCCTATAAAAAAATAGATAAGTATCAAATATATATGTATTGATTTTTTTAAATCATGTCACTTAAATTTTCAAAAAACATGATTTACACAATTGACATTTTTAAATCTTAAAATAAAATTTTTTCCCCCAAAATTTATGATTTTTAAGATTCTTAAAAAACAGAATTTATTTTGTTTAATAATAAAACATTTTCATTCAATTCAAGGAAAATAAGTAGAAAATTATTTTAAGCATGCAGCAATATCCTTATAAGCATATATTTGGATTTATTATATGTAATTGTTTTTTTTATGCAGTTTGAGAAATATTTATTATTTAGTTTTAAAAATAAATACTTATAATACTAATTTTAATAGTACAACATTAACATTTAAATCTTTGGAGCACTTTTCAACATATGTCATTAAATAAATATAAATTAGTATAAGCAACCAGAAGATAACTACATTTATGTGGCAGATTAACATTGATTACACCAAATATTAGCTAATTAAAATCAATGTGAATAATTAACTAAATAATTGTAATAAAAGGAATAAATTTAAAATATAAACAGAAAGTAATTTGATATTTTATTGCATAAAGCATTATTGGGACATGTAGATCTCATTATGCAATCTAAGTTCTACATGTCAGAATGATAAACATGTTTCTAGTGTGACAAGTCTTTAGTGCAATCTCAGTTTTCAATGAATACAAGATGGATATGATATTCTTAGTTAAGTTCTTTCCCAGTGATTTGAAAATAAAGTCACCAATCTATGAAATGTCATCCCTTATCTCCCAAATGTCTTACTAAAGTTTTCAGTTATTTGGCTATTATCAATGTTAAGCTTTGTTATAATAAAATATTAAAAAAAATGCTTTATGTTTTATGTAATTTATTATTCTTAAAATACTTATATACTGATGTATAAGATATAATATATATAGGATTCAAATTTTTATTTACTAATACATCCATAAATTCTTATAAAGTTAAAAATTTTAAGAGAATTGCATAGTAGATGCTCATTTTTATGAACATGTAGGGGACTGAAAACAGTTCTTACAATAGAAAGATTGTAAAACAGAAAAATATTTAACCTTGAACTTTTTTTTTTAACCGACACTGTTTTTTCTTTATAAATAAAGCATTATT
>JAPDSC010120132.1:107049-123085 GCA_026290005.1 Latrodectus geometricus | reverse complement strand
TTTTTTTTTAACCGACACTGTTTTTTCTTTATAAATAAAGCATTATTAGAAAAATTTAGTATGCTTTGTATAAAAACATAAATGTAGAATAAAATTCAAAACAATTCTTACTTTCGTTTTATACAGGCAGCCCTCAACTGTTGCACATAATTGGTTCCCGAAAGTGTGTGCGAATGTTGAATGTTTGAAAATAGAAAGATGAAAAATAAAATGTTTTAAAAACTGTGCTTTCAAATATTTATTTATCAGTATATATACACAATCAAGTTAAAGAAGCATGTTAAGTTATTTCAGGTGTTTCCTTTATAAATTTGTCAAAAGTTAGTTGAATACCATCCTTTTTTTAATTTTTTGATAGAGATTTCTATAACACACTGTGCATTGCTCTAGATATACCTATTTATCTTAAGATATACCTATTTAGATCTCTTTCTTCCAGGATCATCAAAAATTTGTCAAGATGCATAAAGGCTTCATTAATTGTCAGTCTTGATGTTTTTAACAACTTCCTCTTTTCTTTCACTATCATTGTTTTACTGTAACTCAATTATTGCTAAATTAAGTATTCATTTGACAGCAGTGCTGAGTGAGATTCAAGCAACTCAAGAACATCTTTGTTGATGGCCATCTTTAGTTTATTCATTACGCTAACTATTTCATCTGTGAGAATTTTCGGTGTTACTTCAAAATTTATAAAATCGCAAAATTTTTGGGCATAATTGTTTGCAGGAATATGATATCTTTTATTTCAGCTTATAAGTCTCTAATATTATTTATTGCGTTTCATATATTTTAATTCTTCCAAAAATCACTTAATGTTAGCCAAACTTGCCTGTCAGTTGCTTTAACATCGTAAGTCATTATTGTCCACATATAATATTGTTTAAAGGTAATTATCACTGTTTGGTTCATCTGTATGAGGCAGGTAGTACAGGGAGGAAGAAACACAACACTGATGTGTGGGTATAAATTCTGCAGAGATTTTAGGTGCCCTGGTGCATTGTCTAAGATTAATAATGCAATAAATTGTAAATTATTATTTTTCAATATTGTTTAACTGTTAGCACAAAATTATGAGTGAACCAATCTTTAAATAATAATGCAGTAACCCAGGCATTTTAATTTGATTTCCAAAAGACCATAAGCAATTCTTTATCTTTCCCTTTCAATGCTCTGAGATTTTTACTTGGTAAACTGACAATGACTTCAATTTTAAATCACTAGTTGAATTTCCACCAAGTAATGTCCATCGATTTTGGAAGGCTTATGTCCAAGAACAATTAATTCTTCCTTTTATAAAAATGTACGATTGGACATTGAATATTTGACTAAGAGAATATTTTTCATCTTTAATAATTTTGGACAAAGAGGAAATAAATTCATTTACAGCATCTTTATCCACACGGGCTGATTCTCCAGGGAATTCAATATTATATAAAGAATATCTTATTTCAAATTATTCAAACAAACCATTACTTGCTTATATTACTATGTTAGAATTTTCATTTATTCTAGTCTTCCAATCTTCATACAAAATAAGAGCATTAGCTTGAATAATTGAAATACTCTGAGAGTCATTATTTTGCTCTTGATCATCAATCCAAGATGACAAAGATCTTTTCATTTTATTTATCATTATACCGTGCCTTTCAGAAACAATCTTAGAAGATATATTTCCACAATTTTGAATGTGATCCTTAATTTAAATCTTGTTTTTCAAAATTGAACAGATATTAGATCGTTTATACTGTACAAAAGTCTGAAGCAAAAGACACATTGTTTTAGAAACATTTGATCATTTCTATCGATGTCTTGACAGTATGAAGTTTACAAGTCCTTAATTTCTTTTTGTTCGTAACAATGCAGTTTCTTTGTTTCTGATTCATGTTTATCAGTTTATAAGGATGGAATATTTCAACAAACTAAAAAATCAGCAAAATACAACAATTTAACTTACGCCCTAATACAAGACTGAAACTGTTTCGACCGCTTGATCCAACCACAGAGAATAGTCAATGGTACTTTTCTTTTTACTTATATTGTATTGAAAGTCCATTTTTACTTATTTTGTTCTCCATTTTAGAGGTTTGAGCTAAGAGTTCAAGGTCACACATTGGAGACATAATTCTTTATGCGAGCTCTGCCATAGACCCTTGAAAAGAAATACTTAAAATGTTTGATGCAGTAATAAGCTAGCCAAGCAAAAAACATATTGTCCATATTTTCTACTTTGTTTTAATATTCATCGCTTTCAATATCAAAGTCAAAACTAAAATTTCTAATTATTTTATGATTTAATCTATCTTTACCATGATCAAAAATCAATCTAAGCAAATTTTGATTTGATCTGGTTTAAATTTCTTCAATGCAATACTTAGACCCTTCTGGTCTCTAAAAAGTTGAATGCTTAGAACCCTAAAATATTGAATTTTTTTAAAATGTGTGAAAATCGAGGGCCACCTGTAGAAGAAAAATCAGTTAAAGTAACCACTGATTTTTTCTACTTCAAAACTACATTTCATCTAAATCTCCATGTTTTATACCCAAAAGTCATTTTTCATTCTAATTTATTAAGAATTCTCAGTCATTTAATTATCTAAAAAATTTTATGAACTATTTCCATCTGAATCCCGATGCAAAAAGTCAGGAAATGAAACTTCGGAAAGCAATAGGGTTCCTTGTTGAAGTATATGGATGAATGAATAACTTATCTTCGCTCAAGATATCAAATATATTTTGTTTATGTTCATTTAATAATGCACAAACTTACATATAATTTTTTATGCAACATCTTTCCAGGCATACATTAACAAGAACATTGAGCTTAGAATGTCAATTTCATTAGGTGATTCCAAAACATAACCACTCTTTCCAAAAGTGTCACTAGAAGGTATTCCACATATATTGCTTAAAAAGTTTGGGATTAATACTACTTGAAGCTGGTACCAATTATAGTTCAAAGCCTACTCAAAAAAATCACATTAGGTGTTATAAAATATATTTTCCTTTAATTTAGATATAAACAACTTCAATTTTAGAATCAAAGCTACTTTTTTATTCATTACACTTATAAATACTTAATGTTGCAGTTATATAGAATTCAGATTCTCCAATAATAATGTCAATCTAAGTTCCCCAACCATAAAATTTAAAAAAAAAAAAAAAAAAAAAAAAAGAATAAAACATCAGATGATAAAAAATAAAAAAAAGAAAAATGCACAAAACCAAATTCGTAAAAAGATTTTTAAAAAATTTAATTCTTAAATAGGAATTAAAATTATTTTTGTGCCTGTGGGATTTCATTAGGGACCAAAACCAATAGTTCATAAAATCACAAGTGTTCATATAAAAGGTCTAATGTATAAATCTAAATAAACTTTACATTTTCTAACATTAGTAAAGATGAAAAATATAGCTAAGAAAAGAATGCTTTAGGTAACATTTATAGTAAGAGATGTAAGAAAAATTTAAGAATATTATGTACTTTAAACTCAATTCATAAAATTCAGACAAGATGAAGTTTTAAATTTTTCAGTTTAGAGTATTTGTAAAATCTAGACTTGTGAACTAAACTAAGATTGAATAGATACAGATAAATTGTATGTTATTAATTATTGTGAACTGAATAAACTAAATTATATGAATAATGCACACAGAACAAAAATTGAACTTTGATATATACATAATGCCTAGTTATAAATATTACAATGTTAAACAATCAAACATATACAAAATTTATAAGTATTTACAAAATATATAGTATGGCAATGCAATAAATTATTGCATTGCCATACTATGTACAAAACTATGTACTATGTACAAAATCTATCTTTTGTACATACTATGTACTATGTACAAAATCTATGTATGTAAAATTATTAAAGTGATATAATACAGTAAACAATTTTCAAATGTATAACAATATTTGGAACTATTCCATTATACAAGTTATAGTCCATTATACAAGTATTCCATTATACAAGTTATACTTAGTTATAGTCCTATAATCAATCATCAAGGTGATTGAAAAGTAGTTTCTGTCAGAAATAAACTTTTGTGTAGAAATAAATTTTGTCAATAAGCAATTATTTAGTTTAAGAATCTAATTAAAATTTTGTACAATTTTTTAGTAGTTTCTAAAAATATAAATCTTTTTAAACAACACACAGCGCAAATATTTATCACAGTAATTGCAATATTTTTTTATTCCCATTACGATTATTATTGAATGAAATTCAATGGAATTGTACCCAATTTTTTTTTTTTTTTTTTTTTGTGCAAATAAGATCTATAATTGAGCTCCTAAAAATTACCTGTAAATTTTAGTCCAAAAAAATTCAATATTATACAGAAAATTACAAAAATTTTTAACTAATATTTTAACCAATTTGTAATGCATGACAATTTTTTGTTTAGTTAAAAATTTCTATCAAAACTAAAACTAACCTGCTCTGAATTTAAAAAGAATTTTTTACAATGCTTTTTTTAATTCAGGAAAAATGCAAATGCAAAACTTTTTAATTGAATCAACTTTAACAGAGAAAATTATTCTAATATTAATTTTAACAATTTTTTAGAATTAATATTGAAAATTTCAGAAACACAATTTATTCTAATGAAAAGGAGAAAAACTAATTAAAAAGTGGTTGTTCAACATAGGACTATAACTAAGAATAAGAGCAATTTTATTATATATATATATATATATATATATAATATATATATATATTTCAGAATCACAAGTAATTTCAAAAATAATTTTCTTTTACTTAAAAACTGACCAAAATGTACATTTCAGGAAAAAGTATAGTAGAAAACACCGCTCAAATAAAAATTAAGGATTTATCTTCCTGGAATAGTAAAATAAAACATAAAATGTTTTAAAAGTAATTTAATTTACATTGCACCCATAATTTTTATAAATAAAATAATTTAAATGTACCAGAGATATTCTTTATTTTAGAAGAAATAATGAAGGAAAAAATATGCTGTTACTAAACACATTCAAAGAACTTAACAGTATCTTCTGAAATAACTTCTAATATCCAGTACAAATAATTAATATTAAAATTAAATTGCATTACAATCAAATATATTTTTAAGTCTTTCACATCGTTTACTATTTTAATGGCACTAGGAAATTACTTTGTAAGCAATGACTTAGTAGAAATTAATCTTGTAAATAATTTAGTGTAACAGATGTCATATAATCCTTCATCCCAATTTTTTAGTTTTTATGTTGACAAAGAAAATCTGCCAAGATGACTGGCTATGAGGATGTAATTGTGACTTAATGAATTAGTTTCCAAAAAGCTTATGCATCTAAATAATAAATTTAAAATCTGATAAAAGAAAACAAATATACATTTTTGAAACATTAAAATTTAAAGAAAAACAAAATGTAAGAACATTAACTTAGAAATTGAACACAAAAGAGAATTTTTAAAAGCAAAATGTTACAAAATTGCTCAAACATTAAACAAGTTTTTATTGAAATAAAAAAATTAAACCACTGTAATATGTGAAAATCTTATAAGTTTTTTTTTCTTTTTTACATAAAATTTAAAGGTTTTTCATTATATTTTGCATATTTTTATTAGGTTAACTTATAGTCTAAAATTTATCTCAAATCTTCAGTAAACAAATTTCTGGTTTTTCACATTAATTTTATTTAATTAATTTTACATGCAGATTTAAAATATTATTAGATTTCAAATACAAATTTAATAAAGTTAAAATGCTTAAATGTTTCATTATATGCCAGTTTTAGTTGTATTGTTTTAATTATAATGAATTCTACAGCCATCCTTAATATATCCCAACATATTTCCTTTTTATAGTAAGTCAGTCACATTAATGAAATAACTTTATTTAAATAAAATTTTAAAACAGAGAGAGTCCTATTTCCATCTCTTTTTCTAGTTTAAAAAAAATTATACTGGACAGAAAAAAGAGAGAAAGAGACAGAAAGATACATTTATAGAAAGAGAACATACTTGTACATTTGACACATGAGATGTTTTAGAACATTAATGACATAGTTAATGTTTATGGCATCAATTTAATTGTATATTGATGGTACATATTTCCACTTAGTTCAGATATATAAATATGTGTATATTTCGACAATATATGTTTCATATAGTAACTTAAGTTTCATTTCTTCATAAAAATATCTAAAAAAAACAAAAAAATGTTTGGTAATTTTACTGCACTGAAAAATATTTTAGAGCAAAAGTTTAATACAAATTCATCACAAAAAATTAGAAGTGTATGAAAAATAAATATTTTACCTTTAGATATTCATGATTTTATAGATTATAACGCAATATCACAACTATGCGCTTAAGAAAAGACAGTAATTTTAAATGTCAAATGTTACACAGCATGGTTCGAATATAAAGAGAAAAATAATTTTTAACAAAATAAAAATTCTAGTCAAATTATAATTATAAATTTAGAAGAAAGTGATTCTATTAGTAAGCTGGAAACTAGATAAACACTACGAATTTTTCCTAAATAACAATCACGTCATGTGCGTAAACGACCTCGTCATGAGAATCTGTTTACCAGGAAATGAACAATGCGCCGATGGCATAAAAAGGAAGAAAAATTAAAGCAGCAATCATAACAAGAAAACGCTTTCAACAATATAAAATACTCATAAATACACTATTTTAAAATATATCTACAAGAAAAAGAAAAGAATATTACTATTTAAATTAAGACATCCAATGAGGGGTGGGACAACATGATATTACGTACTGCGATAAGTTGTTTTTCATGAGATTTTAGAAATACTGAAAAACAAAAATTGCTCTTTCACAAAAATTGTTAATATAAATGAACCAAAAGTCTATTAAGCAAATTAAGCATATACTGTAAATAAACTTTCAAAACTATGAACAGAAAAATATGTTCTCATTGATTTGTACTATTTAGTATCCAAATAAGTTGTTTACCACGTCAATTTACAATTATGAACAATAGGTGGCGATAGTATATTAATGTAATTTAAATATTTAGTAAATTGCGCAATTAAGATGCTTGTAAAATGTAGTTTTAGAAAACGAAAACATCATTCTATTGCAAAATAGTACTGAAAAATTATTACAACAATAAGAGTGAGTTAATTATTTAATTTCTAAGATAAATTCTTCTCCATCGCAGAATGGAACGACTTAAAAATGTAATAATTAATAAAATTTATGCATTCATGTTGTTTTAATATATATGTTTCCAAAAACCATCAATATTATATATGTATATAAAAGTTACATATTAGTTTAATTTGCGACAAAAATTAAAATATGTTTGGAAATTAATATAATAATGGCATCAATTTTACATTTGACCTTCTTGCCAATAACATAGAACAGTTAGCAAGAGGAAATATTCAAGCAAGCAAAAGAGGCGTTAACTTTTCAGCTACTCCAATCCATTAATTCTTATTTGCTATAAAACACTATGGCAAAAATGCTGACAGTAGCACTTACGTCACTAGGGAATATATTTATGATTTATTTCTTTAAACACTGCAATTTTCTCTTTTAAATAAAAATCATTCATTGATTAGAGTTTGGTTTATTATCACAAATATTTATAATAAATTAATTCAATTTTTAAAATACTAACTCATTTTTTTCTAATTTTCAACTGCGTAATAAAAGAACTTAAATGAAACATGGAGAAATATTCTAATAATAAAAATTATTTATTTAGGAAAGTACAATAATTAGTAGTTACTAATAAACTTAATAGTCATTTTCACAAATTGAATACAATTTTTGCTGATAAAAATTCTCTTGTTTATATTTTCTAAATATTTTATATATTTATTTATATTTTAAAAAATTAATTTTTTAAATTTATTAAATTAACTTTATTTTTCCCAGATTAGATAATTAAAGAGAAAATATACAGTCAATTCTCTTATTGCTCGGTAAGTGCGTACCGCGTGCCGTGCTATAAGAAACTCGCATTTTACCGTATAAAGCAGGCTAATTTGTAGCACGTTCTATGGAAACCGTCTACTGCGATGTATGGAAACCACGCTATAAGAAACTCAAAATTAGTACAAATCACATCATTCGTACCGTGCGTGTTATATGAATACAATGGACAAGATAAATTATAAATATTGAATTGAAGAGTTAATTTAAAGAAATGATAAAAAAAAATGAAACAAAAACTAAACTAAAAGACTGTTTTCCAACAAAAACAAGAAAGACTTTTGTAAAATTATGTAATCGTTACACTTATTCTCGCTGTCAGATATGAGTCACTTAACTCGTCTTCTTTTAATGGGCAAAATGTCTTCCTCACTTGGTTCATCTTCACGCTAATTTTCGATTGTAGCTTTACTTTTTCTTTCTTTCTTTCTTTCTTTTTTTTTTTTTTTTTTCTTTCCAAACTTCAGAAAAACTTTTCTATAGGGAGCTAAGCAATTTATTAAGTTCCATTTAAACTTTGTACTGCACCCCCCGTTGAATGATCAGTTTGAATAATATGAAGTTCTAATTCTTTAGACAAATTTAGCCCTTTTTTCACCTCTTGTAAATGGAGATTTGGCACCCATTCGTTTTCCTTATTTTCATTTACCAATGCATTTGAGGTGGGTGCATCAACTAATTCCATCAGTTTTTCCTCATCTGAAGTTTCTTTCCCGAGTACTAGTTCTCTTACATCATCGTTTAAATGAGAAGCAATGTTTACTATTTCTGTGACAGGGATTGAAATTGTAGAATCATGTTGTATTGCTTGAACCATTTGACGTAAAAGAGGTTTCTAAATCGCATTAAACGTTGATCGTTTAATTTCTAATCAAGCCGATGACATGGTTCTAATACAATCTAAAATAGAAAATTCCATCCACACTTGAGTAAGAGTTTTATTTTTACTATTTTCTAATCTGTCAAAAAGGGTTTGGAAAACTTGACGTGTGTAGTACATTTTTAAAGTTTGAATGATTCCTTGGCCCAAGGGTTGTATTAATGGTGTACAGTTAGAAGGAAGGAAGACAATTTTCACATTTGAGTTATCCAGTTCTATGTTGTGGCAACTGGCGTTATCAAGAACCAATAAAACTTTAAAATACAATTTTTTTTCCTTCGTATAGGTATCCACTGCCGGTATAAAACACAATTATAAAACCAATCTTCAAATAAATCTTGAGTCATTCAAATTTTCCTATTAGACCACCAGAATAAAGGCACCGTTGGTCTAGAGCAGTGTTTCCCAACCTTTTTTGTGCCATGCCCCACCTTAGCCTTTCCAAAATTCCTATGCCCCCCCCCCCTTGTAACATACATAATTTTTATTATTAAGAAATTGAAATGTTCACTTAAGAAACTTAAATGATAGGTTTTAGAAACAAATCACTAGGAAATTGTTAACCAAACACAGTAAGTAGATTTTCAAAACATATAATCAAAAACTGACATTCAAATTTCAAATAATTTTAATAAAGATTTTTCTATATTAATTTATTATTTTAATCTGGTGAGATCCTTGCGCTTGATGCTTGCTGCACAAAGATTTTATATTAGGTTCCAATTTGGTTAGCATCAGTCTCAAGTTTCCACGTTGTGTTATATCCAGCCGATTTCTTTTTTTTACCAGTAAATCATTTACAGCACTAAATCCACATTCAAGTAAATATGAAGATGGAAAATGTAGCAATAGTTTTCTTGCACATTTCGTTGAATTTGGGTATTTGATCTCTGTTTCCTCACAAAGCCATGCCATCGCTCCTTTTATATTAAATAAAGTTATAACTTACTCATCATTTTGTAATTCTGCAAGTTCTTCTTGATACTCCATATTTGATATATCATACAAATCCACTAACATTGGCTGCATCATCCATGTTGGAAAATCAATTTGTTTCAAATCAAAAAATCTTTCTTTTAAATCAGCCGATAGAATATTCAGATGACTGACAATAACAAGCAATGCGGTATCAGTTACTTCACATTTTTGGAGCCAATGAAACTGGTGAAAGTTTTTGTTGTTAATGTGTTTCTGACACAACTCAACATGAGTATTGAAACCAAATATCTTCGCTTTTGCATCGACAAGAGTTTTATTTGTTCCTTGAAGTTGCTTATTAATTTTATTTAGTTTTTCAAAGATATTGGCTAAATAACTCACAAATGCTTTACCATCGATTGTTAATAGATACTTCATTTCAGGTTTGTTACTTAAAAAATCACTAAGAGTATCAAACAATTCCATATATCTTTTCAAGCAGTTCCCTTTAGATAGCCATCTTACTTCAGTATGAAGTAAAAGTCTAGCATGATCCTCATTTTGTTTTTCACAAAATAGCTTGAAGAGACGTTCACATTTGGCATTAGCTTTAATAGTATTAACACACTTTATAACTGAATGTAGTACTTCATTTAGAACAGGCGATATGTTTTTAGCTACCAAGTTTTCCCTATGAATAACACAATGCACAAGAATCATTTCTGGATTCGCAACTTTCATCAATTTTAAGCAACCAATTTTCTTGCCCATCATATTAGGAGCACCATTTGCAGCACAAGATGTTGTATTTTTCATTGGTATATCATTGACATCTAAGCAGTTTTTTAGCATATTATATATATCTTTGGAAGTAGTGGTGCTTTCTAATCTTTTACAGAACAACATTTCTTCAGCAAAATGTCCTTTATCAATATATCTTACGTAAGATATCAATACTGCCTCACTGTCTCTCAAAGTTGATTCATCCATTTGCACTGAGAAATTTCTAGTTTTCAATTTTTCAACAAGTTGTTTTTCAACATCTTCACTCATTTCGTCTATTCTTCTGCTAACAGTATTGTTACTGAGTGGCATAGCTTTTACATCTTTGTCATCTTTTTCAAGAACCGTTTTAAGAAATGCTGATATTGACGGTTTTATTAAATTCTCTCCTATAGTATGAGTGATTTTTTCCAGTTTTAGCGATGAATAAAGAAATTTGATAACTAGCCTCACGAACACGATTATTAGTTGAAGTATGAGCAGTAAATAGAGACTTAAATGTTGTTCACTTTTCAAAATTTTTCTTTAAACAAATTAATTCTAATCTGAATTAAAGTAGTTCAAATCTGAATTAATATGAGCACTATGTTTCGCCTTTAAATGCGCCTCAAGACGACCTCGTTTCATTGATTCGTTGGTCAAGCATTGCTGGCATAAAAGACAAAAAGGAATCCGCTCATCGTGGACAGCGGGTATGAACCCAAATTTTAAATATTCCTCCGAATATTGACGAGTTTTTTCCTTGCTTGCACCACTCATTTTACTATGGGGGGCTATAAGAAATAAATATAAGATCGATTAAATGCTAAAATTAAAGTATGTGTTAAAATTAATTTAATGTGACAGAGTAAACGTATATTAAAAAATACATATTTATTTAAACGCATATAACACATTTACTACACTGCCACCGCAAAATAATATATTTTTTCCATTTGACAAAATTTTCTGGAAAGTTATGTTTCTAAAATAAATAAAAATCAAATCAAATGCTTACCAATTTTATTTATATATTTATTAAATAACCGAGTTTTTGCAACAGTTTTGACGGAGTGTTGTTATTAATTATTTCAAATTAACACCAACTGAAGTCTGTGAACACTACATACATTCCGATGGACTATTCATGTGCGAACAACAGCGTTGTTTACCGAGATTTTAAAACGTCCGGGATTCCCCGTGGAGCCTGCCGTCTGCCACAGGGAAGTTAACTTGACGACGCCAAACACCCAGTTGATATTTTGGTCTCGTCAAGCGAATTTATACCCAATAATTGAGAATTTATACCCAATAATTATTTAAGAATTTGCTTTTTTTCGTTAAATTTGGCATTGCATTTAAATGGCCCGAAGCGAAAAGCTTAAACTCGTCTCGAGTACATTTTCGAATTGCCCCCCTGAACAATCAAATTGCCCCCATGTGGGGCGTGGGCCCCACGTTGGGAAACACTGGTCTAGAGTTTAATGGGTCTCTAGCCTTCCCATTTACCCTCTATTCCTAAAGAAAATACTCATAACATGATGGGTAAATTATTAATTTACATAATGATTAAGTGATGCATAAGTATTTTATGAACATAAAGGAAGTGCTCCCAAAATGGCAGTACTTTGCATGGCTAGTAAGAATGGGGGAAGTCTTAAGTAAAAGCTTAGGTTAATTTAATTATCAAATCAAAATATGATGAAACAGAAATAAAATACAAAAATATAGAAAAAATAGAAACATAACAATGGAAAAAGGATTATTGAGTAATACAAAATAGGCACAATAAAAATAAGAGCAGAAATTTTCTAGAATAAAAATAAAAGTTTTTTTATTTTAATTATGTTATATTATATATAAAAGAAAATGAACAAAAGTTAGAAATACAAAATCAATAAGATACACAGTAGGTTAAAAAAACATTTACAAACAGGAAAGTTTATTTATAAAAATGAGAGTATTTGTAGGTGATTGGTCCTGTCAACATGAGGGTGTTCTTTTTGTTTTGCGTCGTAGGTGGAGCGTGGAGTTGTTTGTGAGTGGTTTGATCAGTAGAACTGACCTTGGACTGTGAAAATTTTGAATCTCGTATGGGGAGTAATTTTCAATTTTGTTAATTTTTGTATTGTTGGTTTTATAGAGGCTATCATAAAACCGGAAGGCGAGATATTTGATATATATCTCAAGCAATAATATACCCAGGTTGTCCCGAATTAGGGACATACGAATTAGGAAATAGTATTAGGAGTTATTATATATTAGGAAATAATATTAGGAAATAGTTGTCACGAATTAGGAAATTGTATTCCACTTGAGTGATCATCCTTAAAATTTTGCTTTGTTGTGCCTTAATATATTAAAATTTGTTTGAGCAGCACCACCCCAGATTGGAGCAGCATATGTGATAATAAGGCTGAGATAGGCTTTATAGATAATGATTTTGTTAGAAAGGGAGAGTTTGGAGTTATACGCAATTAGGGGGTAGAGAAGTGATTTTGCTGCAATGAATTTACTTTTAATTTTTTCAATGTGGAATTTCCAAGTTAGTTTTTTTTTATCAATAGTCAGACCAAGATAGTCTACCTTATTTTTCCACGGAATTTCTATTCTACTCAGTTTGATTTGGGGAGGGTTGGTTATTTTTCTAGAGAAAAATACTGCCTGTGATTTATTAACATTTAACTTGATCTTCCAGAAATTTAACCACTCCTCTATGGCCGTAAGGTGTTCGATTAGATTTTCATATATGTTAAATAACTTAGAACTCGTGGGAAGAATAGCAGTGTCGTCCGCAAACAGGCAAAGCATAGTTTTGGGGTGCTTGAGGATGTCATTAATAAATATGTTAAATAAGAAAGCACCCAGCTGTGATCCTTGGCGGACGCCTGCAAGAATGAGTTTATCTTCAGAATAAATGTTGTCTAACCTTACGGCAAAAGTTCTATTTGATAAATAATTTTGAATTAATTTGATAAGATATGATGGGAATTTGTTAGAAATAAGCTTAAAAATCAGCCCATTGTGCCAAACTCTGTCGATTGCTTTTTCTAGGTCGAGAAAAATACCTCCGGTTTACTTTTTCTTAGTGATACCTTTAGATATTTTCTCGATTGCTCTTAAAAGTTGATAGGTTGTCGGCAGCTGTTTCCTGAATCCAAATTGAGCAGGTATAATAATTTTGTGGCGATATTCGAAAGATTTATTTATTTTACTCCTGTTAAGTGAGTTTTTAATTATTTCTGTTAAATTAATAACTTTAATTTCAAGTTCAGTTGAATTACTGATGGTTGGAAAAAATTATTAGGAATAGAGTTGTTAACTTCATTGTAAAATTTATTCCAGTTGAAGTAGGATTTTAAGTTTTCGTAGTTTTGTGCTTGTGACTGAGTGTAATTAACAAGAGCCGGGTAGTGGTCAAATGGAAGTTGCTCAATGGTTTCTATTTTTGTTGGAGGTTGGACCCTCCTGGAGAGCATTAAGTCGATGAAATTACCGAACGTACGGCAATAGTGGGTTGGGTTGTCAGGTCTGAAAATATCAAGTTCAGAATTTTGAGTTAAGGAGTGGAGCAGCCTTCCAGGGGTATTATTGTAAGCACAGTTCCAGCTGGTGTGTTTAGAGTTCACGTCTCCCGCGAGAATAACTTTATAATTAATTGCTAGCAAATTTTCCAAATCAATGATGATTTGGGATTTTGTTGTGGGGGTAATGTACATGGAGACCAGAGTAATATCTCCACTGTCAGAATAGTGGATGTTAATGATGGTGGCTTCTGTATAATAAAGTTTAGGGGTGGGAATTTTTAGGAGTTAGTTTAGGGAGTGATTAATTTTTGATTTAATCAGGATGGCTGTTCCACCCTGGGTGATTGCACGGTCTTTTCTATAATTGGTGTAGTTTGGGATGTTCAATTTGTTAGATTTTAACAGATGAGTTTCCTGCAGGAAAAAGATATCATGGTTATTTTTTAACACATCTTTAAATTCAGTAAATTTTGAAAAAATGCCGTTAGCATTCCACATCATAAATTTCAGGTTCTTAAATTTATTTATTGACATTTATTATTTTCTTTGATGCTTAATGCTTTCAGTAAGATATTGAGTTTGTCAGTAGGGTGAGTTGTCTTATCCAATAGGGGGACTATCTGAAGCTGTGTGGGGTATTCTTTGAATATGATATTAATTTGCTTAATTAATTGGAGTATCGTGTGAAGATTTTCTAGATTCCCAAGTTCATGTATTGGATTGGGGGTGCTTGGGAGTGTAAATATGTGTGTTGTTGCTGGGTATTTTGTGCCGCCGCTTGGGCAAATGACACATTGGATCTTCTGAGGTTTTCAGTTTTTGTCGAAGTTGGTGTGATATGTTGTTTTATATTTCTGTTACTGGGGTTGCTAGGGCAGCCACCTTAGGATGCAGAATGATTACTGCCACAATTGGCACATTTTGGATGTTCGAGATGTTTGTGAGGGCATTCTCTGGAAGAGTGCTTTTCTCCACACTTGACACAGTTGGGCTTTAGGTGGCAGATGGACGAAATATGACCAAAGGCCTGGCAATTGTAACACTGCACAGACTTTTTGTTGACATATTTTTCTACTTTTACGATGGCATTTAAAATCTCCTTGGTTTCATAGATATTGTTTAAAATTTTATTATTATTTAGAGTAATGAGGATGGACGGAATGAGTTCCTTGACCCTGTGCTTTCTCATAACCACCACAGCAGCCACATCAAAACCTCTTTCCGTGAGCTCGTCACTAATGAGGTTAGTGGGTGTTGAGCAGGATAGACCTTTGAAGACAATTTTAACAGGTTTTTCAGATCTGTTTTTAATAATTAAACACTCAACATTACTGTCGGTTAGATGCTTAGTTGTGTTTCTATGAGCCTCAGTGGAGGAAGGAAAAACTTTAAGATATTCTCCAGAGAGTTTTGCTGTTAATGTTTTGTCAAATTTTTCTTTCAGACCTTTGATGGTTTTATTAAAATTATCTTCAAATTTAATCAAAATGGGTGGAATAGAATTAGTCTGTTGATTATTAACATTAGGTTCAATGTTATTTTGTGAACCATTCTCCGAAGGGATAGGTTTTACTAAGGGAGGAAATTTGTTCATTATTTCAGTCTGAAGAGACTTTTTGGTTGATTTCACAGGCACCGTTTTTTTCGGCCTTATAAAACCTTCGTTTTCACTCGCCGACACAAGTGCTCGTTTGTTCTTTACATTAGTTTTTTGAACTAGGTCAACACTAGTTGGCGGCTCTTGTGAGTCATGGAAGGCGATTGAGTTTTCAGATAACATAATAGGAGTACCATCAGAATTAAAATGCCTATCATTATTAATATTGTTGATTTGTGAAACATTTCATTTAGATTAATTACATTACTGTTAACATTTTCATTTACATTTTGGATAAACATAGAGTCATTAGTAACCAACAAATGAGAATTAACATTATTTATACAAGAACCACTATTAATATACATATATGCATTACAATTTACATTAAATATATTTG
>JAPDSC010120132.1:88847-107039 GCA_026290005.1 Latrodectus geometricus | reverse complement strand
AAATCCCAGAATACAGGCACTTGGGTCTTATTAATATATTTCGTTACACGTTGAGTTGAAGAACGATTTATTATCATTGGTTTTATCATCAGGCTCCCCGATAGATTGCTGCACACATGAAAAGTGATACGTTCTTTTGAAGGTTTAAACCCCAGGGGACGCCTTTGATTTTTCGAAATGAAGGTTCTAGATGGTAGTTTTTTTTTCTCGATATAATGTCGTCTCATCGGCGTTAAAAATCTGATCAGGTGAATCTTTCATTGATAATTTTTGCAAGCGCCAGCTTATAATTTTCTTCAACCTCAGCATCTGTCTATTCTCCTTGAAACTTAATATTGTGCAATGTGTACCTTTTTTTTAGTTTTTGAAACCATTCATTACTCGTGACGAACGAGTGATTTTCTAGCCCTGCATAAGAATGCCCAATACTCCTTAAATGTATGTAGATTTCAAATGCTTTCTGCTTGATAAGTTTTCCACTGATAGGAGTATCTTTGGTTATACAGTCTTCCAACCAGATTATTAACACACGTTCCTTTTTAACGATATTAGAATTTCGTGTGCGAGTAACGAGTAACACGTTTCGCACCTAACGGACAGCCATCTGAAACAGTTTTCCTTATATTATCTGCATTTTTCTTTAAGGTTCGAATTGTAGATTCATTCAAATTTGTTGATTTTGCTAACATAAGATATTTTTTACCCTGCTTTCTAAGCGATTTTAAATTTGGATTTTATCTTCAAGCGATATAAAATTTCTTTTTAATCCTTTCCTTGTTTCTATTGTGTTTATATGACCCAAATCAAGGGTTAATAATTACTTTATTATTATTACAATAGAAAAAATGAAGAATATTACTTACAGTATTGTGCATAATGTTGTCCAATTATAAACCACAAATTAAGCAGTAAAAAGCTAAGCGAATGGACGGTGCAGACAAAATTTTAGAAAGAATTGGTTACCAACGAGAAGAACTGTGAACTACTATAAGAAGTATTGTAAGAGTACCGCTTTATAGGAGGGCTAACTGCAATTAACTTTGAATAAAATAGGATTGCTTAATTTGAATGAATAAATTAATGCTCTTTTTATTAGTAGCATTCTTTGTCATTTTTATTCAGTAACTTGTTAACATAAGCAAAATCTCCTAGATAACCTAGATTTCTAGAAAGCTTTTATATAAGTAACAACTAAATGTATCAGTTAATGTTTACATTGGGCATTTTTGCCAGTTACTAATAATTTTTGAAGAAAAAGAATAAATATAGCTATGTTGCATGTGTTTAATTTTTAGCAAAACAATTTCTCACAGTATAACCAAAAGAGTAGTAATCACTGTCTTTTACAATACTTTGATACTAGCCAATCAGAGCGTGAGCTGAATTTATTCTTCGATGTCTTAATCTGAAGATTTCCTTTTGTTAGGCACATCGGAACAACCTAAACGAGAATTGTATCGGTTTGGTTCGGTACGTTCTCATTAGAATCTAAGGTTACGAGATATAATTTTGCTTTTACTCTGAAAATGTCTGTAAGCAAAGGAATTATCACTTTTGTAAGTAGATTTTTAAATGTTTCAATGAGTTGAATAAATGATCTGGAATTCTTAATCTTTTTTGTTGATTTTTGACCACAACTAATTGTTTATAAGCTGTTAATTACTATATTATCATATACATTAGGATGCTGAGAATATTTGTTTGTAACCTAATGAATTCTTTTATTTTATTATTGAATTTAATATTCATGATCTCCCCCTCCCCCCAAGGAAAACTGTAGATGCAAAGCCCTAGGCAAAAATTTGGTCCCTCTCTCCAAATATTTTCTTAAAAGATTGTTTTATTTTTAACTATAATATGAATGCCATAGTTTGCTAATATTTGTCAAGATTGCGTTTAATTCCATTTTCATCTTTGTTTTTTATTCTATTAAGAAGAATAAGAGTACCTGTTGAGATTTCTTAGTATTAAAAACCAATTTCGTTTTTCATTGTAAAATATAGCTATTTAATCAATATTCCAAAGAAGTCAGTCCTAATAATATAAAATTTTGAACTGATTAATACAATTCTAAATCAATATTAACTTATAGAAGCCCTATTTGGACTAAAAAAATAGTCATTCTTGAGAATAATCTGTATATGGAAAGAAATTCTATTGCAATCATATTTTACATCTTGAACTAAAATTATATTATTTTACTTATTGTATGCTGTTGATTGCTGGCTTTAAAGATTAATATCATGGAATACTATTTTATAATTTAAAAATATTGTTATTTCTTCATTCGAAATTAGAAAAGCATTGAGTTGATTAATCCAATATAATACTTTATTAATTGATGTGCATTATTTTGTGTGTTGTTTTGCATTACTGGAATATGTGTGTATAGTTGATTTATTACAGAAGGTATCTTTCAGTTGCTTAAATAAAAAAGAATCACCAATTGCAAAGCATCTATCTTTGTCAATATAAGAATTCTGTTACAAATTAATTGTAAAAATAGAATTTACTCTTATTTAAAATGTCATTTATTTATTTTCTAAAAAAAAAAGAAAGAAATATATTATCTATTAGTGATTTAATTTTTGTTTTGTACTCTGATATTTACCTAACAGAGATATGTGTTTTTATCTATGAGATAACCTTTTTAATTTTTAATAAATTCAAATAACAAATGAATATTTTTTAACTGAGAAAAATCCTTAAAGTAATAAAATCAACAATTTGTCATGATATCAAACCAAAATTTTTGTTTTAAAATGTCATCCGAAAATATAAATCACTTATTAAATATTATTCACTTTATAAGAGATGTTTGTAGTATCAGTTTCATTTCTGATATTAGAAAAATTTTACAATTAGTTATAAGAAAAAATTAATTTAAACTTAAAATTTGTTATTTAGCTGAAACCATGATTCAGCTTAAAATGAATGCATTATTATTAATGTGACAAAAATTAATGGAGAAATTGGAAAGCATTTTATTTTTTGAATTTTTTGTCCAAAAATAAAAGAAAAAGCTAACAATTAACTATTTAAAATATTTGATTTACAATTTGCATTTAATTAAAAGTAGAAGAGTTTCATTTGGTTTTGATCTGTGTGTATTTGCATTTGTATTAATTGCCAAAAACATTTCAAAGTTAATATTCTTGTATTAAAAAAGGAGGGAAGGAACTAAAAAATTTCATTAATCTGCTTAATCTAAATATTGCTTAGTGAATAAAACTCAATTTCAACTGATTTTTAATAAATTTATAGGCCCGAGGATTCCGTTCCTCCTCAATGATGTCTGCTGCAATGATCAAAGTAAGTTATTTTTTCCATATACAATGATTCTTTTTGATGTTTTAATTTAAAAAGAATAAGATTAAGAAAGAATAGATTAAAGAATAAGATTAAAAAGTTTGAAGATTAAAGAAAACGAATAAGAAATTACTCAATATTAATAGAACAAATGATATTAATGTTTTAATATCATTTGTTCTATTAATATTGAGAAATTTCGTAATCTATAATTTTAACAAACTAAATAATAGGAATAGCAATAATGTTAAAAAAATTATTAAAACATAAAATTAATGCTGTTTTAAATTATGTTTATTTATTTATTAGTGGTCTTGGAAAGAAATCTTGTATTTTTCTCTCACTAAATACTTTATTACCAGGGTTGTTAATATCTGAAAATTATTCTGATTTGAAATGTTAGGTTTGAGTTTTTATTTCTTTTCACAACTTTTTGTTTTTGAATATCCCCTGAAATTTCAATATTTTTCATGATAATTTTAAAAATTATCAAAAGGCTTAATGTGATAGTGTTATTTAAAATTTTATTGTACTATTTCTTTAAAGAATCAAGTGATGGAAATTACAGAACAAGGCATGAATGATCAATATTAGAAGTGTTATTACATACATCATGTGATATGCATTAATATTGAGCAATTTATTGTTCACTTGATTGACTTACTTCCTGTGATATCAAAGTCATGTTGAATATGCTCCACAATTTGTTTACTTTTTATTTACTAGCTTAACATGCTCGTTATTTGGATAGTTTTATAATGCAAGATTTTAATAATGAACTGCTTAATGTATTTCTCCATATTTTATAACATGCAAATAAAACTGACTTATTAATCAAGTGAAAATATGATTTAAAGCTTATACTATTTTGTTTTAATGTATTTTATATTAAAAGTTTTTTTAAGTTTACATTTCTGAAATACTGAATTCATTTGAATTGTAATTTTATAACACTCTTTTCAACAGTAACTAATTTTAACCAACAGAAATGTAATTTTATAACATTATATTTTTGTCAGTAAAAATAATTTTGTTCATAATAATTTAAGAAATTATTGAAAATCTTTGGTACTTGCATAACACTATTAAAAATTAAGTATATTTATATAACATTTCAGCATATTTATCATATAAATTGAAGAAAAATGAAACTTATTTATAAATGAATTTGTTTGTTATAGTTACTTATAAATATATGCAAAACAAAATTTGATTATCTTCTCAAACACAAGAATATTCCTAAACATACTGGGTGAATAAAATTAGAAGAAAACATGAAAGAAAATGCTTTATTATGATAATGTGTAAATATATAGAAATAATAATTTGAAAACTCAGTTGGGGCATCATGTAATCTCTTAAAAGATAAATCTTCTAAGCTTTGCAATAAAACAAACACGTGTTTCCAACATGTGTTTGCTTTATTGTAGATTGATTTGCTGGCATCCCTCCAGTAGTACAGGTACAAGAAGTTTTTACCTGTAAGTATGAAAAATTTAATGATGAAGAGCAGTATTTGTTATCCAAGTTAAATGCAATCAAAATTGATATTAAATATTAAAATATTTTGAAATATAAAATGATTATCATTGTTGTATGGACTTGATCAGTTTTAATATGTATTTATGTATGTGCATGCATACATGCAGAGAAGCATGGGTATACTTTTACAATATGAATATAATGCTGCATACCATCTAATAAGTATCATGCAAAATCTTTTCGGCATATATTTAACTACTAAGTACTTTCTGCAATATTTGATCAAGCATTACGTATCTTCAGATCAACAAAATTATTTAGATAAAAATCAAGAATCAGTTTAACTTCTAAAACATTCCAAAATGGTGCCAATAAATTGAGGACACATTGGATAAAGCAATTTCCCAAACATATTTTTACCTGACTAGGCATTAACTTGTAAAATCTACATAAATGGTTATTTTGAAGATCTATTTGATCCACTGTAATTACTAATAAATAATAAAAACTAATTCCATTGTCAATCATTAATGATAAAATAATCATATTTTCAAACAATTCTATTTACTTTACAATATAATTATGAATATTTGAAAAATGTAAGGCTAAAATTTACTGTATGGTCACCCATAGTGACTTTTTCAAAATCTTGCTGTTTTGCACAAGCATGATCTAAAAAATACAGAATATTGAAAAATATTACCTCTGGAAAAAAATGGGTTGACAGAAAATGTTATTTATTGCAAATGTGGAAAAATTGCGCCAAGGATGAGTACAGTAATTCTGATCCAAGTATTAATTCTGATGTACAGTACTTCCAAATTTAAATCACTTAATTTAATTATTAATAGAAGATTATTGAATTTTTAAAGAAACTTCAATTTAATTACTGTGCATGTAAATATGCTTCAATGAAAAATATGCTGAATAATTTTTTAAAAATTTACCAAAGAATACAATATTCAAACAAATGAACTTATATCATGTGAATAAATGAGCTCTTCAAAATTTTAGCTTAGATTTGAAAAATTTATTAATCATAAGCATAACAAATAGCACATATAAAACTAAAATTATTTTAAAAACTTTATCATAAAATAATTTAAAATTAAAAACTTAACTCCTGTTAATTTCCTTAAAAGTTTCTGTAGTAGCTTAGAAATTTAATTTATAATTTACATTAAGCATATAAATACCATTCATGACATAAATATCATAAATATCTTCAGAAAATAGTTAAAGATCAACTAACCTTATCATTCTTTGTGATCACAGCAGTAGAAATTATTAGATTAGATTAGACAAAGTAATATTTATTAGAAAGTAGAAATACATCAGTGGTTATTTCATCTCAGTTTTCACAGTCGCCAAGACAGTATAAACGGCTTTGTTTTCTTAAATCACTTCAAGAAAAACTATTCTGCTGACAAATTTCTCCGACCATATTAGATTTCCTTTCTTCATTTCTGTTAGTATACTACTACTGCCACCCATTCGAAAAAATAGCTCAGCATATTCAAATATTGAACATTTAGTGAAAGAATAAATATTCAGAGGTTTATTCAATATTTAATATAACATTGTAAAAACTTAATTGTTTATAATATATTATATAATAAGCAATTGAATAAAAATTGATGGGTAAAAAGAAATAAATATCACCAATACAAAATTAAAATACTAATACATAGAATTACATCTGTAAACAATATGCTTGGTAACTGTCAGGTGACAAGTCATTGCAGTGCCTTCTAGTGATGAATTGAGTCCATTGTAAAATTAATGTAAAATAGGTTTTTAGTTTCTTTTTTTGTGTATAAATTTATTTTATTCATAAGAAAGCTGTTTATTAAATATTATATTCACTTATGTAACCAATTTTTTTAAACAAGCCTCCTGTTCCTGTATTTGGGATAGAAGGTCGTTATGCCACTGCTTTATACTCCGCTGCAATGAAAGAAAAAAAAGTTGATGTTGTTGAAAAAGATATCAAAGATTTAAAGGTAAAAACTTGCATTTATAATGAAATATTATTTGCCAATGATACCATTCTATTATTTGCTTCTGTTTTTCATGTTTACTTTTTTCCATTTTATATTTAAATTTAAGTATTTTTTGGGAGGAATCCACTGATTGTTAAGATCTTAGTTTTTTTTGAGTTGTGGTTTCATGTAAATTTAACTAAATGCTAATTAGTTCTTGCATTTTAATGTATGCAAAAATAAGCAGTATTTTCATCTGAATGACAGCTTTTTTATTTATTTATGCTAATACTAAATAAAATATAATTTTCGTGAAGAAAGCTGCAAAAACCTATTTTAATAACAAATCAGATTTGATGAAGCTATTAAATTGATTAAACATGTTTCATAATTGTTGCATATTGAATTTCTATTATTTAAAAACAATAAAAGCAAAACTGGCTATCAAATCAGACAGAATAGAATTATGCTTATAATTTTTAGAGATTACCAAAAAAGTGAAGTTCTATTAAAATATTTCTAAATATATCAGTAAGTGCATGAATATTTAAAGATCTTATTTTGATATAATCTTATTTGTCAAACCTGTATCATGTCATTGTTACTTGTGACACTTGGCGAAGACAAGCCCACTCATCAGGGACTGGGCGAATTAATTCAAAAAGAGTGTCTTCTGTTTTTGAACAAAGCACCCTCTTACGAGAGTGGAAGTATGACTTGGCTCATAGATGGCAGCACCATCTGGCTCTTCCAATTTAGAGACTGAAGCCAGAGATGACCTATAGCCTGGCTCCAACCACCCCCAGAGGTATTAATTTGGAATGGGAACATAGAGGACATTGCAACCATGGCATATTTAACCACCTGAGCTGGCAAAGAATTCATCGATGTATGTACTGGAACAGTCCCGAATAACTCATTGCTATATAGAATATCATTATATATGTATACAATGACGGCATACATACCAGATCATTGACGATTCTGTGACAAAAGCATTACGACGTGCGTGGCACGTCTTTCCAGCGCAAGTGGTTAACATGCCCCCGTCACCTTTAGCAAACACGACGGATCTTTGGATAAGTCGATATTCAAACTCACTACTACCTTCCAGTAACTAGAACAACTCTGTAACCTATCAGGTCACCGCAACCTAGCAGGTATCAAAATAGTTCAATGAAGTTGAGACATTTATTCCCTTTTATTTCCCAAAAAATTTAAGTTTTTTCATGTGAAAGAACCAAGCTTACTTCCCTAGTGCCAGTGGTCAACAACCTCTTGAGTCGGAAGAGTAAAAAATTTACAATTTTCAAAATTTCATTTTTTAAAAAGCTACAATTTTTTTTTTCTTTTTTTGCCAACAGTAAATAGTACTCACATTAATAAAGTTTTTATATTTAAAAAAAAAAAAAAACTAATCTGTTTATTCACAAGGAAAAATATCTATTTATTGATATATAAGTAGTGTTTTTCACAACAAATTAGATAGTATATATATGGCATTATTAGATAATAACTTATTATTTAAGTAAAAAATTAAAACAAACATTTACAACATTAACTTGTGCTTCAATAACAAACAATTGAGCATACAAATTCAATGACAGTGATGGCTTTACAGGGTTATTCAAGTAAAAAATTTTAACTTTACTAAACAATGTAACTTCTACTAATGAAAAAAAACAATAACATAAATTTGAGCAAACAAACTCAATGGGAGTGTTAGCTTTGCATGATTTTAAAAAGTTTGAAAAAATTTAGTTCGTAACTTGTTTTTTAACTCTAAATTTAAATTTGTTAGTTGTCTTCTTACATTACTTTTAATTATATTCATGCCAGAGAATGCTTGCTCCCAGGAATATGTCGATCTGAAGATATTCAGCACTCCAAATTTCAACTTTACCTCACTCTGTCTGGAAGGCTGTTCCATGTATCAAATTCAAGTGCCTCAACTCGCGGCATTTCTTTTAAAGCTGTCTACTTTTGTTGCATTACGTACATACATTTCTGAACATCCAACTTGCTTTTCAACTCTGTAAATTTTCCACATAAAATATTACTTTTTAAATTGATCAGTTGTATTTCTAAAGATCCAGTATCAATTCCAAATGGCTCAATGGGGATTTCATTACTAGGTGTGTTGAGAGGATTTACTATCAATGCTAGAATAGTTTTGTTGATTTTAAATTGTTCATATCTGTCAGCAAATTCATCTTTAATTTTTTTTATAACTGTACTAAAGTAATTCGTGTCAACAGTTGCACTGGTTTTATCATGATGTTGCTTTAGAAATTTTAAAATTTAGTAATTTACTGCTCTGAATATCTTCTGCAAAAAAAAATTAATTTTTCTTCAACAGAAACTAATTCTTCTATCAAAACATAGGTTGAATTTCCTTTTCCTTGCAATTTTAGATTCAGTTCATTTAATTTTGCTGTGTTATCCACCATAAAGTAACATTTTTGTGCCCATTTTTCATTTTTTAATTGAGGATGATTAATGGCTTTTTCATTTAGGAACGTATTTATTTCATTCAAGCAAAAATTCAAAATGTTTCAACGTTTTACCTTTGGAAAGCCATTGCACTTTATTGTAAAGGAGGTCGGAATACTGAGACTTCTTTCTTCATGTCATTTGAGAATTCTTTAAACTGACGATGGTAGAGTACTTTTAATAAGATGCTGTTAACAATCTTGATTACCAAATTCATAACTTTAACTATTTTATAAACTGTTTGACCTCTTTTTGGTGTGTTATGCAGTGAAATGTAAAAATTTCAATTTTATTTTGCTGTAAAAATCATTCTTGCCCTTTTATTTTTTCCTGTTATACTTCTGGCACCATCATTTGCTATTGAAACATTTTTATTTAAATTGATCTCATTATCTTCAAGGCATATTTGTACGGCATTCATTATAACTTCCCTTCTAATTTGTCCCAAGAGCAGTGGCAATCCTAGTAGTTCTTCTTTTCGATCTTAGGAAGATATATTAGTTTTGCAATTATTTATTATAGCAACGAATTTATTTGTAAATACATACAAGAAGCTGGGAATAATGAAATATAATTTATCAAAATACATTTTATAATATTTCCCAATTAAAAATACTTTACATAAAATAAATAATTTAGATGCAACATACTATTTGTCGCTCTCTCTCCTGTACTGATTGACTATTAAGTACATGGTTTAGTTAACTCCCGTGTGTGGTGATCGCTACCTTGTATGAACTGAGTTGTCAGAATGTGTTTATGGCAGTGCAATATGCACTATTCAGTTTTTTTTATTTTGGCAATTATTAGATTCTTAGTTAACAAGTAAACATGTTATGCCCAGCTATGCTGAAATAAATGAAAATTGCCAAACATATAAACAATTTAAAACTGCAAATACCTACCTACTTTGAGTCTCAGAGTTATAAAATAGGTTTATTAAGTAATAGTTTTTAGGTATTTATACTTATAGTTATTATTTATGATAATTTTTAAATAGCAGCTATAAAATAGATAAATAATAAATAGGTAATTTATTAAATATATATTTTTAATAAAAACCCCTTCACAGTATCATCTAATTGTAATACTTTGTTTCTTTTTCGACATTTCTTTTTGGCTTCAGAAAAGTAGTTAGGTATCGAGTTTGGAAAAAAATATGCATAATATGTATTTTAAGAATATTATACTTATTATGTTACTTATCTTTATTTTGGTTTTTTATTATAAATATGTACATACGTAACTTTCAGAAGATAATTTGCATCTAACCTTTATATTTGCTATACCAAACTATTTGTCACAGTTTGCTGAAGATGTCTAATCAACTTGCATTAAAAGTAAATTATAACTTACTTAAAAACATGTCATGATGGTGTCGTTTGAGAGTTTCTGACAGACTGACGACAGTGATGACCCATGTCACGGGAGAGGGTTGTTATGAATAGTAAGTACAAGTGTCTGAGGAGTAGAATCGGTGCCTAATCTTTGTTAATCGATTCAAAATGATTTTTTTTGTAAAATGAATAATATTTGCGCATGGAACCAAAGAACTGCTGCTTCACATCCAAAAACCCATGTGTGGCTTACATGTAGGTTGTCGAACCCTATCCTAGTGACATTTCCTATATTCAGGACACTATGAAATTTTTAAGACTTCTATAAATTTGAGAAATCTCAGATCATTCAATAGTCTGGATTTGTTCCATTTTTTTTCACTAAAAATCTGAATTCTATTTATATCTTCTGATTTTAAAAACTTTTTAGAAAAGCATTTAATTTTATAAAAAAAACTAATTACTTTTATAGAAAAACTAATTTAAAAAGCATTTTCGCTCATTTGATCATATCAAACTAGAAGCTAATAACAAAAGTAATTTTTTGTCCTTTGATTTAGAATTTTTTTCAAATAATAATTTACTCAAAAAGTGGGAAATTAAAAGCCACCTACACTCTTTACTTTTTTTTATCCTATTAAAATATTAGTTATGAGAATGTGTATTATGATTATCTTTTTATTATTTTTTTATTGTTATTGCAAGATTTGTTAATTGTACTAATAAACTTACAGAAAAATATAACTGAATGTTGGTTTCAAGTAATGTTTACATAATAGATAATAAATTTTTGTTTATAACTTACTAATAAAATTATAAAGCTTTATCATTAATCAAATTCTGAAAATTTCATAAATTTGAATCAAATTATTAAAATTTATAATTGAATGTAGAATTGATTTTTATAAATGTCAGAATTTTTTTTTAAAAAAAGAATGTGGATGTTAACTTGTATGTATGCATTAATTTCAGTTAATCTGTACATGCTTAAATGAATAAGTGTTATTTGGTAAAAAATCGTAAGTAAATATTATTCCATTGCTCTTATATTTTACTTATTGCTTGCTATTATTTATATTGAAAATTTTTAGGTAAATTATATAAAAAAAACTACAGAACCTTGAACTTTGGATTTCATATGTAGAATTATTCTTATTACAACTTGATTTAATATTTCTTAATTTGACATGTTTGTTTTTATTTCCAAATATTTTTCTACGTTTTCATTAAAAAAGTAATTTGAAATTATTTTGCCCTACTAAAATATTTAAAATAAGCATATTCTCTTCTCTACCATAGGAATTAATAAAAAAAGATAGAATTCTAGCTGAATTTATCCTCAATCCTTTGCTGAAGCCTACAGAAAAAACAGGTAATTATTAGTTTTAAGATTACTATTAATTAAGTTAATATGAGAATTTTTACTTTTAGATAGTTAATATTTTTATTTACACGCACATTGCAGGTTTCCTTCTAATATTTCCATTGTTAAATGAAAATGTTTTTTAAAAAATAATAAAATTTTATGAGAAATTAACAAATTTTATATTTTTAACTCTTAACTATATTATATTTTATGAAGAATTTCTGAAGGATAGTTTACTTAACGGTTTTTTTTTTCTCATTTCTCTTTTTTAGAATTAATTAACTGGCAATAGTTTAATTTTTAAAAGTTTGAATTTACCTATACTTTATTGCAAATAAATTAAATAATTTTCAAAATAGTTTAATTTATATTATTTAGTATTGTGAAATCATTTTGTGATTAAATTGGGACAATTACTAAATTCGTATTCACTAGAAGTATTTAAAGGATTCTTTTTAATTATTATCTGATAAAAAAATATATATATATTCGTGTTTTGATTTTACATCTAATAAAAGTAGAATAACATATTATTTTCTTTAACTTAAATTTTTTATACATCATTACTAAAATATAGAAGTTAATTTACAAATATTTACTAGCTCATTAAAAAATTTTAATGAAAATACGCAATGAAATGATTTGGAAGTAATTCTTGAACTTTTTATTTGACAGTATCTGTTAATACAAATAAACAAATTCCTTTTAATTTATTTGGGTTCTTGTTAGAAAAGTTTCAGGAATTTTTTTCTTTTAAAAAATGAAATTCAAAAACCTCCTTGATCTTATCTCAGTCCAAAACTTTAAATTAGAAATATTTTTCTTATAAAATTAGCCATGTAAAATAACTTATGAAACTTATACAATTTGAGACTAAAATGAAACATCAGTACTGTGTACAATATAGGAACATGTTCCTTCTTGTTAAAATGTGACCATAGGGAATATTTCTTCCAAAAACAAAATTTTTTCCATTCATTGCATCATTTCAAATGCTTAGGACTAGAACGAAAAATTGTCAAAACAATGGATGTTTCATAGACATATTGTACTATACAATCCCATCAATCTCTTTACCATATGTTATATTAATCTATAATATTACATGTAGTTGGTTAATAAGAATTTTGTTAGTCAATTGTTTCCAACTGCATCCACCAATTTTATGTATGCATGGTTATTATCTGGCTACATTTTATAAAATGTTCTATTTTTCAATGTGGTAAAACATTTTAAATATATAGGATAGTTAAAATTTAATATTTATTTTATGCATGTTTGTGTTATGTAGAACTACATTATTATGGTATTTCATTTTTATGCAAATATCTCATGCTGCTCAATGCTTTATTTCAAAAACTTTTCTTTTGAATAGATGCTTTGAAAAAATCTTTAGCAAAGAAGAATTATTCACCTTTGACTTTGAATCTTTTGGGTATGTTTACATGCTCTTTGTTATTTGGATCTATTTTATTTATTAATATGAAATAAATTTTTAAAAGAAGTTCCATTGTTAAATATTTAGTATATATGATTCTTTGTTTGAATATTATTAAAAAGCAAATAGTTTTTCTTTAACACTCATATATTTTTTTAAGTCTTGGTATGATATACTGAATTATGATTTGAAATATTTAAAGAGAATAAAAAAACTTAACTATTAATAAAATGATTAAGTTATGTATTATAATCATCAAAAATTATAAATTCTATTAGAAATACTACCAGCTAACTGTTCTCTTTACTTTAGATTTCTAACAGGCTTTGAAAAATATTTAGCTTTTTTGCTACAATATGTGTTAGTGACAAGGAATTGTTTATGTGCAATAAATTTACATTCCTGTTATATGCAGATGAGAGAGACATAAATATAGTTAAATGAATGTAAACATATCTCGTAACAAAGTTATTATTTTTTATTTCATTTGTCAGGGATATAAGAGAAATAAACTATCAGAAAGTAAAGAAAAGAAATAACAATTGTAAGTAAAAAAACTTAGAATTTTCTAAATTACAAATCTGTGACTTTTATGTTCAATTTATTTGTTTATGATGCAGTTCACAATGCATAAGCAACTTGGAGACAAATAGTTTCGAACTATTTTTATTATTGTGCAAATTAATGAACATACAGTGACAAAGAATTCAAGCCTGGTATATTTAAAGTTGTAAATTTTTACATAATTAAAATTATGTAATACTAAATTTATTATAAAATCTTTAACATTTAAAAATAAATTCATAAATAATAAATTTATTGCACATTTTCCTTTATTCTATTAGAGGAGTAGTATCTTAAATAAAATATGATGTGAATTGAAAAAAGATACAAAAAAATTTATTTACATTTCTGATTATCTTATTGCAGTTGCTCTGTCTGATAATGGGCGCTTGAAATCTTTGATATCTGTAATTGACTGTTTTGTTGGTATTATGAGTAATATCAGAGGTGAAGTATCATGTGAAATTGTGTCAGCGAAAGTAAGAGTTTTAATTAATTTATATTTTATGAAAGAAATGAAGTTTTTGTTTTTATTGCTTATGTGTTACTTTGATGCTTATTTTTTTTACAAAACATGTAATGTTTTCTCAATTCATATTTAAGAAATGTATCAAATGAAGTTGCTCTAGCTCATAACTTTGCTGCACTATCATCTGAATAGTTAGTGCTTATGCCATCAATTCAACAATTCTAGAGTTAGATTCTTATTTTAATAATAGATACTTATTTGATTTTGGAATTGATTTTAAACTGTAGGTTCCAGTCTTGTCCCTCATATGCAGAAATACCATTAAGTGACAGATTATCCTAAATGTGCTGATAAGATAATAATACTTGGCTTTTATCTCAACAGTTTGTGAATTCCATTCCTGCTTAATTGCAAATGTTTGTAACTGTTCAAAATCTAATTTAAATTTATTGCCTTGATAGAATTTACCTTCATGAGCAAAAAGTTACTATTGAGTAGTTAAAGTTCATGGTTATGACCTGATAATTTATAAAGAAGAATGTGCATATGAAAAATATTTGTGATTTACTTATTGCAGTAGAGTTCTGAAACTTGACCTAATGGTGTGTGTAATGTGTACCAAAGGATGGCTGAGTTTGTGGAAATGCTGAGTTATCAGGAATAAAGTTTAAAAAAATAACTAGTGAATGTATATTTATTATTATTTATGAAGGTAAATTATCTGTATTATGAAAATAAAGTAGCTGACCTTGCAAGAACTGACTGCTTTTTTAAAAAAACAAAATGTGTAAAATCCTATTATTTTCTGTATTATACTCTGTTTTACTGCTTCATCCTGAGATGGCAAAGGAACAGTAAGCTCATTTCCAATGCTTCTTGTTCAAAATACTGAATGATAGTTTGGACAGCTTTAGTCCTTGACTATGTGATATTTTAAGAGCTTATATTGTGGTGTCTCAACATCTTCATCATATTCTGTCATTTTTTTTCATTAACTGTAAAGTATTAAAAATTTCTACACCTGCCACTGTGACATCATTTTCATCAGCTTCTGCATATCTAAGAATTCATTTCTGAATTTAACATTTTCTGTATGATCAAGATCAACAAATTCTTTTCCTTTGTGATTCTGGAGTTTTCTTTTGGAGTAAACTAATGTTATTGATTCTAACATATTCCAGGTATCCACTACCCATCCAACAATATGCAATGAGTTAATTTTCTATAAGATCATATCATTGTCAGCAGAAAAAAAGAGAGGATAACAGCTTACATCTATATCATTTGAGACTAACCTTGGTCCATTGGGTGGCTCATATGTCCCCATCTTTTATCTCTTATATGTTTGAATGTGAAGACTCCTTATCCAAAATCAGGAAATCTGAACTTTAAGTAGGCCTGTGCATGTTTTTTTTCCCCCCTGTTAGGGGATAACCAGGTTATCAAGCACCAAGTTTTCAGATCTGTATGATATGGCATGATATGATATGGATAATATTCTATGGCAGGCAACAAACCTACACACCTGGTGTTTCACACCTGGTGTCTGGTATACCAGCCACTTACAAAACAATCACATGGTTAATGACATCACTCCAAGAATTGACCACAATGAAAGATTTACATTTTAAATTATTGTATTTAGTTTGCAATGTTTTTTGTTGTACTCTCGTGCTTTTTTCACATAAAAATATATTGATTTGGAGAATATTTCCACTATTATTATTATTGCATAAATTAAATTGTAAATGTTGTTATAAAATCACTTAATAGAAAGAATAAATAATGAAAAAATCAAATTTTATTAAAAACTTAAAGGATCCAATTATTATTAAGTGTTCTAAAATAATTAATACCTCTTACAGGTGAAAAACTTAGATAATATTTCCAAGGCTTAGTGTTTTGGTTGCAATGTAGCTTATATAGAATAGATTTAAAAGTATTTCATTTGAGATTAATCTTTAATTAAGATCATAAGTTATAATAACTATATAAATAGAAATGTCTGTGAAATACTTTTACAAAAACTTGCTACTTAGCAAACATTTTTATGCATGACTTCTTTATATTAAATAATATTGTATTTAATAATGAAAATGTCCTAATTCCATTAATAATTATATTTTATATCCTAGTCTGTTCCATATGATATTTATATAATAATTAAAATAATAATATAAATAATACAAATAATTTGAATTATATTAATATATTTTAATATAATTATAAAATTCTAAAAAAATATGTTGAGCAAAATTAAAGTAAACTTATTTTTAAAACATTCATGTATGACTTCTTCAACTTCTACAGGAAATTTACATCACTTGAATTGGATGGAAAAATAAAACATGATGAATACATCATTTTTGGTGGAAAGCTCCGCCTGAAATTGGTCATATGTGACGTCATTTCGTGGCTAGTTGGTCTAGAGCTTGTGGATACATTATGGGTATCTGATAGTCCTCCATCATGTCCCAGTGATGGTGTGCAGATTTGCTGCCTGCCTAAATTTATTTCTTATTTATTGTGTCTTCTTCATAAAGTCTTTTGTGTATTTATTCCCTTCATGTGTAATCATTATTGTTACAGTTCCGCCTGGCCAAGGTATTATGAACTAGATATTTCCAACCATTTAATCAGTGGCTGAACTTCTCCAATATTTAATTACTAAATAATTTTTATGCATAAGAACATTTATGTCTAATTAACTTGGCATCTTACAGATTATTTTTTAAATTTTTTATTTAATTGTTGTATTGTTTATAGTGATTTATAAATTGCATCATTCAGTCCCATATTAACTAGAAATTCATTACACTCAATCTAGTTTTTTAAAAATTCTATTGTGTATCCACAAATATAACAACTCTCCAAGAAAAATTTTCTTAATTCCAAATTCAAGAAAATCATAAATGTCAGTCTTGTGAAAATAAATTAAAATTACTTTCAGAACATATGGTATGGAGAAAAATATGAGTTATTACTTTGGACTTACAGAGAAAAATTATTCTGCACCCTATTTTCCTGCATATAAACCGCAGATTATATGTTAAAAGTTTTAAATTTCATTATATATATTACAGTCTGCCACAGGTAATCTAATATCAAATATTTTGTAAAATAAATTACAGATGGTGTTGAAAGCTTTCACAACTCAGATGATGTACTTCAGCTATAACTAATTTTGTCCAATTATGTTCAAGAACAAATTTGCTTACACTGAACGATATTACTTACACATATATAGTGTCATTTTGGACTTTAATTTGATCTGACCTGTTTCATTCTGGAAATAGTCGAGTTCGTATGTCGTCATATGAAAATGAAAGCATCTTAAGTTTCATGATGGCAGATTTTGAAAAGTTACAAAGAGAACATAAAAATATGGCAACAAATGTTCTAATGCAAAATGAAAAATAGAGCATGTGCATTTTAAAAATAAAGTACTTCTTGTATGTACTTATTAACAAAACAATTATTTGTTTCAAAAATATATATAATCTTATTTTAAAAGTTTTAAAAACTAAAAATTAATAAATTTCTCAAAATTATCACTTTTAGTCATCGATTGAGGAAAAATTGGTTTACTGCTCTCGGCAGATCCAATCAGTTTTTTTTTTGTTTAAAATCATATTGTGTGTATGTATATATATATATATATATATATTAATTTATGATACCATGCTACTTGCAATATGTTTTTTCGATTATTCACCTAAAAAACTGCTGCATAATATATTCAGGAAATTGTG
>JAPDSC010120132.1:55273-88447 GCA_026290005.1 Latrodectus geometricus | reverse complement strand
AAAAAAATATGTTGAGCAAAATTAAAGTAAACTTATTTTTAAAACATTCATGTATGACTTCTTCAACTTCTACAGGAAATTTACATCACTTGAATTGGATGGAAAAATAAAACATGATGAATACATCATTTTTGGTGGAAAGCTCCGCCTGAAATTGGTCATATGTGACGTCATTTCGTGGCTAGTTGGTCTAGAGCTTGTGGATACATTATGGGTATCTGATAGTCCTCCATCATGTCCCAGTGATGGTGTGCAGATTTGCTGCCTGCCTAAATTTATTTCTTATTTATTGTGTCTTCTTCATAAAGTCTTTTGTGTATTTATTCCCTTCATGTGTAATCATTATTGTTACAGTTCCGCCTGGCCAAGGTATTATGAACTAGATATTTCCAACCATTTAATCAGTGGCTGAACTTCTCCAATATTTAATTACTAAATAATTTTTATGCATAAGAACATTTATGTCTAATTAACTTGGCATCTTACAGATTATTTTTTAAATTTTTATTTAATTGTTGTATTGTTTATAGTGATTTATAAATTGCATCATTCAGTCCCATATTAACTAGAAATTCATTACACTCAATCTAGTTTTTTAAAAATTCTATTGTGTATCCACAAATATAACAACTCTCCAAGAAAAATTTTCTTAATTCCAAATTCAAGAAAATCATTAAATGTCAGTCTTGTGAAAATAAATTAAAATTACTTTCAGAACATATGGTATGGAGAAAAATATGAGTTATTACTTTGGACTTACAGAGAAAAATTATTCTGCACCCTATTTTCCTGCATATAAACCGCAGATTATATGTTAAAAGTTTTAAATTTCATTATATATATTACAGTCTGCCACAGGTAATCTAATATCAAATATTTTGTAAAATAAATTACAGATGGTGTTGAAAGCTTTCACAACTCAGCTGATGTACTTCAGCTATAACTAATTTTGTCCAATTATGTTCAAGAACAAATTTGCTTACACTGAACGATATTACTTACACATATATAGTGTCATTTTGGACTTTAATTTGATCTGACCTGTTTCATTCTGGAAATAGTCGAGTTCGTATGTCGTCATATGAAAATGAAAGCATCTTAAGTTTCATGATGGCAGATTTTGAAAAGTTACAAAGAGAACATAAAAATATGGCAACAAATGTTCTAATGCAAAATGAAAAATAGAGCATGTGCATTTTAAAAATAAAGTACTTCTTGTATGTACTTATTAACATAACAATTATTTGTTTCAAAAATATATATAATCTTATTTTAAAAACTAAAAATTAATAAATTTCTCAAAATTATCACTTTTAGTCATCGATTGAGGAAAAATTGGTTTACTGCTCTCGGCAGATCCAATCAGTTTTTTTTTTTTTTTAAAAAATATTTTGTGTGTGTATATATATATATATATATATATATTAATTTATGATACCATGCTACTTGCAATATGTTTTTTCGATTATTCACCTAAAAAACTGCTGCATAATATATTCAGGAAATTGTGGTAATTATTTCATATCAGTTTGATATTTGTTAAAGTATTTAGATAAATGAAATTTTGTTTTTTATCTTTTGTATTTTTGCTGCATTTTTTTTTTTTTTTTTTTTTTTTTTTTTTTTTTTTTTTTAAAGTGAGGCTTAGTGAAACATAAAATTAGTAAAGTTTATAAAGTAGGAAAGAATAAAGAAGTTTCATTCTAATCAAAATTTAAAGTTCATTTATCTGACATGAAAATTTTAAATTTCAGTTATCATTGTTATAATATTTGATGTGTGGATATTGTCTTATATATTCAATACTTGTTCAATTTTACTTCAGCCTCTTGATGCACCAATGTTAGCTGAATTTGAAAAAACATTAAAAGGCTTTGTGAAGAAAAACGAGAAAATATTGTTACAAACAAAGGTATGTGTAAATAATTTACTTTTGATCTCTTTACTTATTCCACCTGGTTTTTTGAAATCAACTGCTTAAAATTAGACATTGAAACTGTGTAAGACATTACTCAATACTACAGACATATTTTCATGTTTGAAGATAATAAAATGAAAACATCTGTTTGTGGACTTAATGAAACTAAAAAAATAACTAATTTTTAATTATAAATCTTAATATTTTGAACAAAACAGTTTGAGGTAATAATAGAGATAATATTTATTCACCATTTTATAAATGTTAAATGATTTCTGAGACTCTTGAGACACAGAACACATGTGAGCAGTCGTGAAGTTCTTGGTATGGTGACAAAAATATTAATTAATGATGATTTAAAAATATTAATACATTTTTATTTCAAAAGTCAATTCAATAAGTATTTTTAAAAATTAGTTTTTATAGTCAACTTATATAAAAGAAGGTTTATTTAGAAAAGTTTGTCAATGTGAGGGATTCAAAAATAAATGAGCCATATTTAAATATTACCACCATAGTTATACTAATTTTTAATGTATTCCATTTTGACACTACATATCTTTCTCAATGTATTGGGAGTTTTTTATTTCTGAAAATTAGCTTCAAAGTATCTGATATATTAGAATTCTTTAATGTCTTTATTCAACATAATGTTTTTTAACATGTTATTAAGTGATAATTATTTTATACAAATTGTAATTAAAATATGTTACATTAAATTTGTAAAAAAGGATATTCCATGAAATTTAGTTTAATTTCCCATGTTTTGCCTCTACTGTATTTTTTTAATTTTATTTATTTATTTTTCCCCATTATTAGCCTAGAATGAGGAAGTATTAAAAATCAGAATGGAATGTCTTTAGGATTTAATTATTTATAATTTTTTTCGATAAACTCATAGGATATATTGTCAAAGGAGAAAAAGTCTACAAATAATAGTTTTCGTATAAAAGGAATCTCTCCTTTGAAACCCATTTCTTAGTTTTTAACTTATTCACAGCTAGTTTGTGTCATTGTAACTGGTGATTATTTAAACTTCCATTTGATTATTTTGTTAAATAATTATTTAAATTTAAAATATAGTAAACTCCTTATTCTCAAGAGTTTTATCTACTTTGTGGCTTTTCTGTGATGTATACATTCCAAAGCAGCTTCAAATGCTAATAAAAATATTTCAATGTAAGGAAATAGAAACTTTTTAATAATTTTTTGGAAGAAACAAATTTATAAATTTTTATTTTTGAATAATATAAATATTTTAATATTACCTATAGTGTATAAATTGTTCAAATCCTTATTAGTGTTCATATTTCCTTTCTTCATAATTTTGTGGGTTATTCACTGTAACCACACCACTCAATTCTTTAGATGATTAGAAATTTACAGGTCTTTTTAGTTATGATTGCAATACATATAAAAATAATTTAATTATACATTTTAATTTATTTTGCCATCACCTAAGCTTATTTATTAAACTTTAGTTATGTATAATTTGTCTTTGTATTTTCATTGTAATTATAAAAAATGTATTTTTTCTGAGCATGATTTTGTTATCTTTGATTTTTATACAGTGATTTCTATTAATAGGTTGATCCATCTCTTATTGGTGGTGTCATTGTGACTATTGGAGATAAATATATTGATATGTCCATATCCTCTAAAATTAAAGCTTACAATTCTGTATTACGAGAAGTTGTGTAATCATAGTAAATAATACATTAGATTTAAAAATAGATAAACTTAATTTTTCTTTGAAAAATAAAATGTTTGTGAATATTAAAAATTTGTAATAACTCACATGTGTGTAGATTCTTTATTTGAATCTAGAAAGTATAATAAACAATTTTAAAACTAAGAATTTATGAAATTATCATGTTTTCAATAAATGAGCAATTATTTTGCTTTTAAACATTTTACATTAGAGATAAACTTTTTTTTAATATATAATCACTTTAAATAATTCTATATTTTGAAATTATATTTTAATTTGTATTTAATCGTGTAATGTTTATTAAATAAAAACTTTTACATTTTTGTAATTTCATATTAAAATGTTTTAAATCAGACTAAGAGTATGAAACAGTTTTGAAAAATTTAATCACAAATTCCATCTTTTAAACAATTTATATTAAATATTTTCATTTGGTATAGCTAAAACTTTTTTGAAAAAAATATTTCTTTTATTAATTCAAAATAAAATATTTGATCATTTATTTCTTTAGCATTAATTTTTAATTAAATATTTATGTTCTCCACTGAAGAAAATGAAACTAACAATAAAAGAACACTTTAAATAAATAAAATATAACTGCCTTTTCCAAATAAAAGTTTAACTATTTATTTTCAACAAATCATTGAAATGAACAAATTTTTTTACATTATTCCAATATTTATACAACCACAAATAAAACACATAGCAAAAATTATATTGATGTATGCCTGCATACATTATTATCTTATGTTTATAATCATTACACTATTAATTCTGCTCTTTCAAAATTCAATAATTAATAAATTTATAAAGTAAACAAATTTTTATAAAATTTACTTTTAAAAAATTCTAATTCCATTTGTTAATTTAAATTCATTAGTTTTTCAGGGGAAAGTTTTCAATTTATAAAAATTATATTTAATTAATATTTATGTCCATTTCTCCTTCAAAATCTTCCTATTTCTGGTGCATCAAATTTCTCCCCGACTGAAATAGGTCTTTTGTGTCCTACTTTTTTAATATTTTCAGGAAAATTATTAATAACTGTTTTTACATTACTATTTTGATTTACAGTTTTGATTCTTTCTCGGTTTTGGGAAAATCTTGGGCTTGTTGAATAATTTATCTGAGTTGGGTTTTTCCATCTCCGCCTTCCAAACGCAAAAGGTATTTTCCTTCTGGGTTGATCTGTATATAAATTGTTAGGAATATTGAATATTCCAGGTTGGCTGAAACTAAAAGCTGAATCCAGATCACCTAAATTATTTCCAAAATGTATTCCCTTGTCAAATTGGAAATTATTATTCCCTAAATTTCCTAATCCTAAGAAGGATGATGTGCCCAATGAAGAATCTTGCAATTTCCCTGAATTTTGATTTCCTAAAATTATTATTTTTGTGGCTCCATTGTTGGCATTATTTCCAACTGCTGATGCCAAGTTAATAACATTGCTGTCACTTCCTACTAGGGACTGCAAATCGATATTGCCTCCACTTATTGTTGGTTTTGAATACCCATAAGTTGATTGAGTTAAAATGTTGTTTCCATTAGTTTGGGAAAGTCCACTTAAAAGTTTGTTGATGTCAATTGCTTGCTTTCCTCCATTTCCAATTACCATGGTTTTCCCTCCTGCAGGCAGCCTGAAAATTTCAAAATATTGATTAAATATACAGATTTATATTTTGCAATATTGTGTTGGTTTATTAATTAATTTCGTGGAATAAGTATTGCATCTTATCTAAAGATATCAAATTTTAATTTTTTAAATTATATTCTATTTCTGAAAATGTATGATTAAGAATTGCCATCGTATTATGAATCCTTTTTTTTAATGTAATAATAGTACTTTTCCAACTGCTACTATGGCAAATATTAATTTCTTAAATTTTAAAAAAATGGGAAATTTATTAAAACTGAAGTTGCATGATGTAAAATAGAATATTATTTTATCAATTTCATACATATTAAAATAGAAAATTGTTAATTTAAAAAGAAAGTCAGTATGGTTTTCAGTTTTTTTATTTACTTCTTTTACTTGTTTATGAAAATTTTCTTGTTTTCATCAAACATAGCTAAATATAATTGCAAAAAAAGTTTGAACCTGTAAATACAGTTAAAATGAAGAAATATGTATAGCTTATACTGTCTTTTTTTTTTGTCTGTTTATAAATGAATATATAATATCCACAGATTTGTGATTTTCATTTAAAAGCTTAATCATTTTAACTTTACCTGTGAAATTAGTATATTAAAAAATATTTTACAATTTTGTAATCGAATTTAAGCAATAGTATCTGTAGTTTTAGAAGCACAGAAACCAAGAATTTGCTTAACATCAAAGTGGTAAGCATAAATCGAAAATAAATTAAATACAGTGGTGCCTCGCATAAAGAACGCCTCTCACAGTGAACTTCCTATTCGTTCATTTCATGATTCATACAACGAACTTCGCTTCACACAACGAAGTCGCCCGAGCTTCCACGATCGCTGCCGATGTATTGCATCCTCCCGCGCAGGCACTGCAGTCGTTAGTCACTGTGCTTAACTTACGCACGTATCACGGCAGTCGTCCTTTTAAGTTAAACTCAATATTTTTTTTTTATATCCTGGGTTCTAAACAAAGCAGGAAGATGATTTCTGTTGAAATGAAACAGGAAATAATTAGAAAGAGTGAATGTGGAGTAAAACAGTGTGACCTCGTCTAAGAGTTTGGCCTAAGCAAGACCACCATTTTTACAAATAAGGATGCAATCAAAGTAGCCAAAGGAGTATCAAAACTATTTAATGAAAAACATAGGCCTTCAATCCACGAGGAATTAGAGAAGCTATTAGCGATTTGGATTAAAAACAGGCATTAGAGGTAGAGGAGCTTATTGAGGAACATGAAGAAGAGCAGACAACTGAAGAGCTCCAAGCACTTCTGGTCCTGCAACAGGACAATGCTCAAAGGGAAGCGTCATCTGATAACGAGGATTAACAATCAACCAATCCCAACTGCTGACATCAAGAACATCCTGGTCAAATGGAAAGCAGTTCAGGAGTTTACCAATGCCCACTATCCGGATTCAGCTGAAGCAAGCAGGATCAACTATCTTTACTCCGATGCTCTTAACCGTTATTTCCGGCAGATGTTGAAGAAAAGAGAAAAACAAACGACTTTGGACAAGTTTTTCATGAAATCATCGGCCAAAAAGCAGAAAATGGATGAAGATGTGCAAGATTCGATAGACTCTACTTAGTCTGTCTTAAAATTTAAAAAAATTATGTTTTTAGATGTAAGTATCTAAATAAAAATAATAACAAAAAATTTATCTTTTTTTATGTCATCTTCGCATACTTTATACTACAGAACGAATTATGTTTTTAACATATATTTATATAGGAAAACGCGTTTCACATAACGAACTTTTCGCATTACGTACTTGCTCCTGGAAACGAATTAAGTTCGTTGTGTGAGGCACCACTGTAAAGCAGAGATAGGTAAAATAAAAGAAAAAGACGTGACACAAAAGGAGGCTAAAAACTAGCAAATATATTATTAAAAAAAAAAATGCATAAAAAGACGAAAACACTGAATTTATATAAGCTGGCCATATTGGAGTCAAACAGAATGAAATCTAAACAAGCAAAAGCAACATTAATAGGGTATATAAACACCTTACAGGTGTATACAAATATTTCAGTGTTTTACCATGCTTTTCCAAGAGGGGTTTACCTCTCTTAGTGTTAAGTTATTACCTTTTTTGTATAGTAGTTTCTTCAATAACATTTCCTCTCTCTGGTACTGTGTAATTGTGTTCCTGTTACCGCATCAAAGCATGTGTAAAGGATCCCAAATTTGTTGCCTAGACAGGTCTTAATTTTTAATTTTTCCTGTTCCTTAAAAGTCTTATGAAAAGGAGATATCTTTTTAAAAATGAAATTCAAATTGGTCATAAAATAGTTGTGAAAAATTTAGTCTTTGTAATGCTCATTTGTATGACAATTTTTATAAAATAATAAAGGAGCTGAATTGAACGCCCATGGATATGTTACAGGTTGTTTAATTTTGCACATATAAAAGATTCTAAGTATTTTCAATATCACTAATATTTTTGAACTATGATAAAAGTTTCTTTTGGATGGACTGCTGTTGGAAATTATCTGAGAGAATTTCAGAAACGATTACTAAGATTCTCTCATTTATAAGCTCTATTAATTGTGTAGGAAGTGCAAGCAAGTTGAAAGTGTGGCTAGAATTCTAAGAGGGGATTGAGAGCTGCTACGCGTCATTCTAAAGGGTCCCAAACATGCTCGATTAAGATCCGGTGATCGAGCTGACTACAGCATGTGCTCAATGGTTTTCTGCTCAAGATAAACATCTACGATGCGATTTCTGTGTGAACTCATTATCTGTAGCACGAAAGCATCACTTATTGACCCAACATATGGATGTACATAAGAATTCAGGATGTTATTTCTATAGGTGTGTGCATTAACATTTCCATGGGAAAAGGACATGAAGGTGTGTGCGTCCACCCAAAGAAATACCACCCCAAACACAGACGCTGCCTGATCCATGTTCATCTCTTTCACTAATGTTTGATAGATGAAAACGAGTTTCACGTTCTTTCCGAATAAAAATGTGATTTCAAGGCTAAACCTGGACTCATCTGTAAAGAGAACAGCCCTTTATTGATCATGCGTTTAGTGGATATGGTAAAGTTTCTGGTTTAATAACAACTTTTGCTGAACAATGGGAGATAAATGTTACTCGTCTGTATGCGTAACTGTCAAAATGGGTGCTTTGGGGTTTTCTGGATTTTTCCTACCATGCTGCACATGAATTCTCTTGGAAGGTAATATACGCGATAGATGTTAAAGTCTATGATAACATCTTTAGGCTGACCACTGTGCGGCATCTAAATATCTATCGGACTCTCATTACCACTTTTTCATTATAACTTTCCGATTCATGGTTACTTTCTGCAACAGGTAACTAATCTGTTAATGCATTTCTTCACTGACTTTAATCTTGCAAAGAAAATTTTCCACTTGCTCCCCCCCCCTTTTCTTAGTAACGAAATCAGAGAAAAATACTATGTAAATCAGAGCCGTGGCTTCAACAGATACATAGTTTTGAAACTAATGACACTTAGATAACAAAACACCACCTAATACCTTAAAAAATTAGCACAGCATGATAAAAATTCCTATAGTCATCCTAATTCCTACATGTGCATACGCCTATTATTTATCGCATTAAATCAGAATAAAAGATGTAGATCTAAGTGTCCATAAATTTAATCAATATTTTATGAATAAATCTTGAACCATGTACAAAAATAAATTATATAATGTGAAGGATACAAATTAAATTTATTGCTTTTTTAAAATATTATTTTAATAGCGAAAAAAAAATGAGAAAAATCTTTGATAAAGAAATGTGCACTAAATATTAATGATTCCATTTAGATTTGTGACAATTTTAGAAGTATGGTAAAGATAAATATCCAAACATAACAAAAAAAGACTAAACCTAGGTAAGAGAGAAATAAGAAATAATGTTTCCTAGAACAAATATATCCCTAGATTAATTATGTGTCCTATGGAACTATGACTACATATTAACCCTACATATAACTTACAGCATCAGCAGATTTGAATGAAATTAGTTCACTGGAGCGCTGTAGCTTAATAAAATATGGCCTAAATATTATCTTATAACAGTCCTGATTTTGCATACACATTTACATTTGTATGTACACACAGGATGAGTTTGATATAGTTGGCATGATAAAAAGTTTGAATAGAGCACCTCATGGGGAGTAAATGAAAGAATATCCTTTTATTAGCTTTTCCTCTCTAATAATTTTTCGAGTAAGTTGAGAAAATGCGTCAATTCTAGGAATGAAAATAATAGAAAAAAAATTGCCTGCAATTTAGACAGTTTGAAAAAACAGAAATATAATCATTCTGCAGATGAGATATCAAGTCTGTTGACATTAATTGGTTTAACAGGAGATACAAGCTTTCAAACTTCGGCAAAATAATTAAATTGACATAACATTATTTAAACAGCAATTTTGTTAGCTCACATCACAATTCCAAATTTATAGCCACTTCAAGTGAACAATCTCTAAACTTATCTGTCTGTCCATCTATCTTTCTGTGTTTATATATATACTTTTTCAATTTATGTATTTATTTTAGTTCTTATGTTTACTTTGCTACTAAGATTCGGTATTTTGTCTTGGAAATTATGACTTCCTTAATTATATATAATTATTTTTGTTATTATCTTCACTTATTTTTATTAAGTATAGCCTCTGGGCTTGATTTAGTCTTCAGCCAATGCAGAAACCCATGCTTTGTAGCAATGTGTTCAACACTCCCTGATGAAGCGAGCGATGTCGGTACCTTATTCAGTTTACTGCGTTTTTTTCTGTTATTCCTTTTATTCTATATGTTTATTTAAATTATTCCAATGTTAAATTTCATATTGTAAATTTCGCTTCGTCTATTCGCTATTATATAACAATTTCCTTTTTCGAACTGTGTGCTATATAAATATTTTTGTGTATTTGCTTCAAATAATAAATAATCTTCGGGTATATATATATATATATATATATATATATATATATATATTTGAACACCTGTGATAGAAAAGAAAAACTAACTTTATTCAAAATCAATAGTTGATAGAGCCTCCACGAGAGGCAATTACAGCGTGAGCCCTTGGGGGCATGCTTTCCTCAAGTCTTTGTATTACAGCTGTGGTATTGTTTTCCATTCGGCTTGGAGTAAACATACAAGTTCCTTCACCGATTTGGACGGGTAGTGCACCCTTTAATTTAGCGATCCAACTCGTCCCAGAGGTTCTCGATAGAGTTCATGTCTGGGCTTTTGACAGGCCAGTACATTCGATGAACTCCATTGGACCATACCAAGCCTTGGGTAACCTTGAAACATGTGGCATTGTCGTCCTGAAAGTAACAGGTGTCCAACCCATAAAACTGCCACAACGTAGGAAGTACATTATCATCCAAAATGATGCAGTAGGTATCGGCATTGAGTTTACCATGAATGGGGACCAAGGGTCCCAGTCTATACCAGGAGAAACACCCCGAGACCATAATTCCACATCCGCTGAACTTGACTGTTGGCACAATGCATTCTGGCAGGAGACGTTCTCCAGGTAGGAGCCAGACCCTGCCATCCGACCGGTAAAAGGTGAACCTTGATACTTTGCTCCAAAGAACCCATTTCCACTGATCTACGGTCCATTTTCGATGTGCTTTGCACCATATTAACCTAACAGCGCGGTTGGACTTTGTGATCAAAGGCTCATGGCAGCAGCGCGATCATGAAAACCAAGCAGATGTGCTTCCTTACGGATGGTTGAAACAATACTCCCGGATGCCTGTTGAAACTCCTCGTGGATGAATGCCATCGGTTGGGGGTGGTTCTTCCGAATTCTTATGGACGGCACTCGACGGTCTCTATCTCCCAGTTTCATTGGTCTGCCGACTCAGGCCACATTTCGACAATCACCGCTCATCTTCCATTTCTTAATCACATAGGCCAGTGCTCCGCAACCGGTGTGCCGCCGCTTGAAATTACACAACATATTTATTTTAATGCAATGTACTCTAATACAAATTTACAATTTATAAAAACGAATTGTATATACTTACTACATTTCAATGCAAAACCATAAATAAAATAACAATTGTTTAGCACTTGCTATAATGTATTCACACAATAGAAGAAATGGATGTCAATAGAAGTAAATAGAAGATGGACTCTGTAGATTAAATTTGCGAATACGGCTCTAGCTAAAAATGTCATCACAACCAATAGAAACGCTCCTAACCACCTGCACAATGTTTATATCGACTGTTCCTGAAAAATAGTGATTGCGCAGAATTCAATAGTCAGCAGACAGCGTTGTTTAGGATTTAGAACGAACCTAATATAATATTGTCAGTGTTAGATACGAATTTCTACTGGACACATACAACCAGATCACTTCTTACCCCTATAAATTAAATCGCAGAAGTTTATAAATTAACCATTCGTGTTTGTTATTAACGTGATTTATTTTTGTGCCCATTTCAATATGGATAAATTTTTATTTGGAAAACAATCTACTTCTCGGGCAGAAGATGATGAACCTTGCACAAGCAGTATTGCTAAGAAAAGAAAGATTGTGAATAGAAAATACTCCGAAGACTACATTCGTTATGGCTTTTATTGGTGCGGCGATGAAGCGGCTCCGAAACCATTATGTGTAATTTGCAACGAACAATTAACAAACGACTCAATGGTGCCCAGTAAACTAAATCGCCATCTAACTTCAAAACATCCGAATTGTGCTAAAAAGGATATATCATATTTTCAAAGGTTTTTGGCTTCGTGTTGTTTTATTACTTGTGTTCCTTGAAACAAGCTCAAGTATCACATTAATTACCCTTTTTGCCTATTTTTTTTATATTATTGTAGTTTTGTAATTATTTATATATGTTATGTACATATAATACCGTAAATATGTAAAATAAAACGAATTAAAATATTAATTAATGTATTATTTTCTGATGTGTATACGTGTTGTTTTATTATATTTATACCTATTAAATTTGGTGTACCGTGAAAACCAGAAAAAGCTTTTGGTGTGCCACGAATAAAAAAACGTTGCGGAGCACTGACATAGGCCACTGTTGATTTTGGGTACTTCAGATCGCTAGATATGTCCCTTAAGGATCAGCCACATTTGTGATACCCAATAATTATACCTTTCTGGAAATCAGAGAGCTTCGAATTGCGCGACATCTTACATGCGACTAATGCCGATTCTGTTTCCTACTCGATATATACCGGCGGAGGCCGTGACGTACCTTAGGACTGCTGATATCGTCATTTGCATAGATGTCCAAATACTTATTGGTAGACAGTATATATATGTATATAATGCATATACATTTTTTAAATATTAGGCTGTGGTAAAAAAAAAATTCCATTATTTTTATGGTCGATGAATGTAGTGTTCGATATTACGTTCAGTACTGATCGTACGATTTCAAATGTATGCTTGTTAAAAAAAATACAAAAATACCATTTCACACTAAAAAAAAATGTGTTGCTGTTTTTTTTTTTTTTTTTTTTTTTTTTAAATTTTATTTTTATTTTATTATTATTTTTTTTTATTTAGTCTATTCACTTATAAGGTACAGGTTGTTAAAAATGGAAATCAAGAAGGCGAAAATGCAGTGCATTTATAGTTTCGCTTTGATAAAGACTAAAATACGAATCATGTAGTTGAAAATCGAAAATAGTGCTTATAATCCCGTTACTGTAACAGCCAGTTACGTGTAATTTTGGTTTCATCGTATGCATTCAGGTATATTTAATGTTAAAGATGCACCTTGCATAGATGAGTCCATCGTCGATAATATTGATGAAATCACAAAAATGTCCTTAGTGAACCAATTGCATCTAGCTGGAAATCAGTCACAAAACAGCTTGAAATCATTTGCACAAATCTATGAGAAACGTGTAAATAAAGCTTTGAAGTTCACATAAAAATAATTTATTTATTTTTTTCCGAACTTAACATGTTTTTTAAAGTGCACGTACGCTTTCATATTCGTTAGAATCCTCGTAAAGGGAAAATGTACTTACGGGAGTTTGATGATTTCATTCTGAGCTATGGGTATGGGTATAGGTATAGGAACTGGCAGAACGGTTGGTCTTTTCCCTAAAGCTCTTGCAAAAGCCACTGCAGTGATAAATTTCTTCAGATGTAAGTAATGCAGCATGTGATGAGTCTCCACGTAAGTAAAACTTATCGCGAGGAACAGAAGTACCGTCCAGTGAGCAAAATACACGACGTCCATCTGAAATAAAGAAAATCTTTCATAAAAAGCAATTCAATTAAATGTTCACAAAAGAAATTGAACTTCATAATAGTTAGTTTATTTGTTTTAATTATAAAGTTTACAATAATATAGATTGCGTTGGGTTTTATGTATCGGGTATTTTATGAAGTTATCGATAACCTTTTAGTTGAATTAAAGACAGATGGAGCAAAATACATGAAATTATATACGCATACGCAAGGGTCCAAGGAAAACTGGTATATTGAAGTTGATTAGTTTCGATAAATGAACACAAGAAACAGTTTAATAGAAATTTTTATTAAAAAAGTGCAACAAAACGATTAAGCTGATCTAAGCATCTGAGGAAAATCATTGCTTTCATACTCGTTAAGTAAAAGGTTTGAAATTGATTTAGCCATAAAACATTATGTTGAAATAACTTATACAAGTTAATTTTCTTAAAGTTTATTTCCTTCCACTGATGAGAGAAAAAGAGGGGTGGGGAACTTTGGAATGGAAAATGTCAAATCAAACGATGAATACACTGTAGTATCTAGCAATGGTAAAATTTAGCTATCCACTTTTAATGTGAGTTGCTTAGACAAAAGCAATTCATATTAAAAGAGAAGAGCATAGATGTAAACTATATATATATATATGCGCGCGCGTGTGTGTGAGAGAGAGAAAGATGTATTCTAAGCTTTTCATATGGATGGAATATTATTTCTTTTTATGGTAAATTAATTATAGTGTAATGCTAAAACACCCTTTGTTTGTAGTTTGATGTTACGAGGTTGTTGACCATGTTAAATGGTTTCTTTAAAAATAACTATGCAATTAGAAATAAAAGAATTAAGATAAAGAAATGCGCAACATAAAATAAATTCAATTAGACATTGTTGAATGAGTAACATCTTCATGAACACTAGCAAAGGAAAGATAGTGACAAAAGTAAAACTTTATATGCTACAATAATCGTAAGGAAATTAGAGAAAAAAACTGTTATTCTGTGCACTTAACTTTGCTCTACTTGTTATTTCGAATTAATCAAAGAACTTTAATGCGTTTTGTGAAAACAATATGCTCATATAGGCTGGTAGTTCCTCAAGGTCATTATTTAAAATCCATTAATATCGGTGATGAAATTTTAATCTGTTTTCATGCAGGAAATGCTGATCAGTGAAGGGAAGCATGCTCGAAAATTGAAGCTAGATCTAAAAGATTGTGTGGGAAATCAAGTTATGTTATTTAATTTCTTTGATTTTCTTTTTGCCGTGCTCTGGAGATTAATGGTAGCTACCAGACAGTCAATAAGGACTGTCAAGATTCAAGTTTTCGAAGTTATTTGAGTGAACCCATTCATAGAAAAAGATATGTATTATACCGTGATAATTCAAAATTTTGGTCTAATATATGTCCTATGTCTCTTATTATATTTATGATCTTTCGACGAAAATTTAAGAAATAAGTCTCCATAATCTCTGAACTTATTTAACTTGATTGCTTATAAATTTTGATTATTTCTATGGTTGAAACTTACTTCGTTTCGTCACTTTTTTAAATCCATTGATAAAATTTCAATCTCTAAACACTTCACAAAAATAAATATAAAGCATTTTGTGAAGGTTGGTAATAAACAAAAAATAGAAATGCAACCCAGGAGATTTCTTTGAAGAAAATACATTAAATTTTGACAAATGAATTGAAATCTTCTGGTTTCGTAAAACATTCCGAGTGTTTTTGATCGTGGTATAAAACTATCGATTTTATGAAAAAGGTAAAATGGATGTAAAAGAACAGGCTTAAGAATCCTTTAATAACCTTATATTTAATTGACCGTAAAATTAAACTACTCATTAAATGAAAAAATTTTTTTTTATCTCAGAACGATGTAAGATGTATTTTATTCTACATTTCGAATTTTAGTTGCCTCTAACTATTTTTATTTATTGTAACGAAACTATTTCATCGCGCGAAACTATAGTAGCAACAAATATCTTTCATTTATTTGTTTATTTCAATTGACCTAACAACTAGTTATGATGCCAATTGGTTTCACTAATTAGCACAAGGGGTGGAATTGAGAACATCTTACTATATAGTAGAATATCCACTGGGTGCGTTCTTCGTAACCCCTAAAGTGAAGGAATCTTTGAAATTTAGAAGCAGGTATCAAGCAAGAAGACTCCTTGAATTGGCTTATCATCTCCAGAGATGTCATTTCACTTGGATGACATTATTACTATTTATTTTACGTGGCTCAGCCGCCATTGGCAAAAGGATTCTCGGCTTAATCAGTATAGAACTAACTTCTAGTGGAGGAATGAAACTTTTTTCCAACTATGTCACCGCAGCCTTGGTAGTAAGAATCTATTTGCCATCGAATGGCTACGAGAACAACGAACAATGAGTTGAACTCCAACTACATTGACGAAAAGATCTAAAATGTGATGTCCTCTATTCGAATGTTAATTTTAATATTGTTTTTATAAACATAAAGAGATAATTCTAAGTGTAAATTACCGTGTTCTGATTATTGTGAATTTTTTATGGGTGTTGTAGTAAATAATTTACATAGCTAATCGGCGGAGGTTTATTCCAGCAAGAACGGTAAAACAATTATTATTACGTTATTCAAATATGATTCCTACATTTTTGATTAAAAGCTGAGTTTTTAACGAAACAAAGCCGCCCAAATTCAATCAACTAATTCAAAAAAAAAAAAAAGCTTAATGTTTTTTAACATTAAATGTTAACGTGCAAACACAACAAAATGAAGAGTTGTTGAAAAAAATTCCGGATTAAAGATTAGTAATAATTCAGATTATCCTTATGGAACGCGTGTTTTATATAGCATAAGAAGCTTACAATTGTTTGACTCCAGAATAAATGATGCGTGCAGATAGTATAATTGAGTAAATGCTGTTTTGTTACATTACCTTTGGATCATTAATGTTTTGAGAATTAGGCTTTTAAGGAGAAAAATTATAAACTTCATCACAGAATTAGAAATTTGTAAGAAATTACTCTTTTTCTTAAGGTGGAAAAGGATTAAGAGGAAATTTAGATTTTATTTTTAAAATGCATCCATAATAATTAATATTTTTAAGTTTTCGGCTGATATTTTTTTTTATAATTCCAGTGAAATTGACTAATGAAATTAGAAATAACACACATTTTTTCGAACATTTAGCGCAAAATAAAAATAAATGTTTTCAATTCTAAAATAATTATCCTAACTTTCCATTCTCTAAGTGCCAATTTTCCAAGATAGCAGTCAGCTTCAGCTGATGATGAAATTTTTTTTTATTCAAAAGTAATGGATTACAATTATTTATTTTGATTTATTATTGTTTAATTTTCATTTATCTTGATGTATTTATGAGAACTAAGAAATTGTGAATAGATGAATCAAAAATATAGGATGCACTCTATTGAGAGTTTCATGCAAGATGTAAAGAATCATGTTTATAAAGTTACACCTGATTTTCCAATTCAATAACGTCATTTAGCATATCGTTTACATTTCTTTCCTTTTAATTTAGTGAATTGGATAATTTTATATAAAATACACAAAATAAATAAGTTGTTCAATTTACATTTTAGAATCTATAAAATGTTTTAATAAAAGGAGAAAATTCGAGAAACTCGGATATCAAAAATTATTTTTTTCCTGTTTTTCAATTTTCAAGCGATATTGCAGTCTCTAGTGATATCCAAAAGTGAAGTAAATATGTGGAGTTAAAATTTCATAAATTGAAGTAATTTTTCTGTTCCTGTACCGGTACTTATCAGAGCTGTATCAATATTTTTGGAATAAGTTTTGATAAAAGTTTACAAATTGTACCGTTTGATTTTTTGATCCCAAGATAGGCACCAAGATGTATGTAACACTATGGCCACTACTGCTACATAAAAGCTAAGCTAAGATAAAATTAGATTTTTTTGTTCACAATTTTTATCATAAAACATAATTGATTTAAATTAATCACACCTCTCTCTCTCTCTTTCAATATATTAATATAACTAATTAAATTAACAATTTATATATCTTTTATAGTATAAGAACTTTGTAGTTTACCATGGATGAAAATATTAGGGTTACTAGAAATTAAATTTTATCACCAAATTTTCCTCAATCCAAAGTGTACCCTTCTCTACACCGAAGCCGTAATGAGCTTCAATATCGTAAAAGAAATATTATTCACATTAATTTATTTCTATACTTATATAAAAGACAATTATGAACTAAATTTTTGAAATTTTTAAAATGAAATTAATGTATAGCAATTCACGCAAGAAAACTATCTATTATTATTTTTACATGATTAAAAAGTTCTGGGTTATTTCAATAGTATGTTTCATTACTTAAAAAAATATCTTTTTATAAACTTATTATTTAAAATAAATAATTTTCGGTTCTTTCCCGAAAAAAAAAAATTGCTTTATTGCAATCTAGTAAAATTTTAAAAAATAATAAAAAATTTTTTAAATATAAAAAATTTTATTTTCAGAAGAAGCATTTAAAGGTAGGCTTTATTTTAGACTTCTTACAAAGATTAAAAATAATATACTATTTGCCAGAACAAATAATCTTTGAATTTTTTATTTATCCAAAACGCTCGCAATAACTATTTATTTTGCCTTAATTAATTTGATTTTATCTTAGTTTTTTTTTTAAATTTTGAAGTTAGAGCATTTATTTAAGAACAAATTTTTAACTGATACAGAAATTGATTTCAATACATTAGCATTTTCATAACGACAGTTTATAATTTATAATCAGAAATTAGACAGGACAATTTATAATAAGAAATTAGAAATGAGTACCCCTTAATTTTTTGACGTCAAGATGTGATTTACAAAATGATCGCTGTTGTTGTACAAACTCTAAACTAAGATAAAACTAGGTGTTAATCGGGGTTACCAGAAATTACATTTAATCCCCAAATCAAAGAGTATTCATTTCTACACCAAACTCCATATTTTTTCAAATTTATTATCAAGTTGAAACATTTAGAAATCTTTTGTTCACTATTAATAAGGCATTATTTTATTGACGCAATATTCTCTACAGATTTCTAAGCCCTAAGCTTTGAGTATTTTACATATGTTGTCTCTTAACTTATTAAAAAATCCTACTATATATATAATTTACAATATGCATTTGCAAAACTGTTGATATTTGTTGCTAAAATTTATTTGAGAGAATCAGCCCTCAGTAACCAAATAATTTGTGTGAGAAGTCCTGCTTTAATAACTTTGGTAACCTACGCTAAAAATAATTTTAACTGAGTAAATATCATGCAACTATTTTGTTGTTTAACTTTTGTCAAAGCGTTGACCAATCTATAACCCTGTTTATTACTTTTTGTAGTAAATATATTCTTTGTCAAATCCACAATGTGACATCTACAGAGATGAATAATATCGATGTATAAGATAATCTTTCAACCAATTATATAACATTCTTAGTTTACTATTAAAAAAAATTTTTTTTGCTTAAAATTAAAAAGAAAAATTAAATAATCTTTATCCACCACAAATAAATTTAAAAGCGTGTCAGATGGATAGGAATACCTCACCCTATTAGATTTTTAATATTGTATGCTGAATGTAAGAAGTAATCATAAGGCGCATAGTTGCATTTCAACTTGATTGGCTATTTATTATCTGCTGTTATCATTTCCAGAGAATTAGTATACCATTAGTCTTACCAAAATTAAATTTTATTAAGGCTATGATTTTTGCAGTGAAGATTAGAAGAAAAAATAGCAATGTCCTAATTTGTTGAATATATATAAATATCAATTATACCAGAAATATGGTTAATATGTAACAAACAAAAAGTATTTGCCTAAGCTAAATTAATTTTTACTTAAATAAATCATCATTTTTAATTGAATATATTTTTTTTTTCCTCCTCGCGCGAAAATTCTGTAGGTTTTACTTTTTTCTTTTTTAAAAAAGAGAAATTCCTATTATATTCAAGCTAAAATTAACTTTATGTGAACGTAACATCCTCTTATGCACTGTTAAATCTCTCATTAAAATCTCTCGAAACTTTCCTTTATTGAGAACTCTTTCAAATGGTAATGTTTCACCAGAACGCGAATGATACACGCAATTATCTATTCAAGATTGTGCACTGAAGCGTCATTTTCCCTAACCATGCTTCAGTAGTTCCAACCTTTAAACTTTGTTAAATATTTAATACAATTCAGTTTCTTCTGTGCAAGTGATTACGTCGCCAAATAACTCTATCGATACCAAACAAAATATTACCAATTGCAAACTTCCAGCATCACAGTTTTTAAGTTTTTATACAAAGTACAGCATGTAAAACCGGTACCTAAAGTCAAGACATAAAATAGAATATAATTTATTAAATATGATTACTCCCCTCCACAGTAGATGCTGAAAGTGCCCCCCCCCACACTCTCTTCACCACATTTGTTCGCACTTTTGAAAAGATTTATATATACTCTTGCCAATTCCTGTATTGTGATGCTATTGATGACACTCTGGACCCTGATCTTGAGTTCTTCAAATGTGTGTGGATTTGATTCGTATACTCTTCCCTTTAAATTTTTTAAAAGTAAAAATCACAAGTGACCGAGACGACTACAAGCCTTTGCTGATCGCTTCATCTGATGTAAACACCTCATGCACACAGGACGATCGTGGTCTCATGTGTGGCATGAGGCACCGCCCTGCTAAAAGTAACATAGCTTCTGGAATGTTTGAATGTAACTCGTCTAAGAATTCCAAAATTGAATTCACTGTTCACTATCTTTTTAAAGAATATGCCCCCCCACACACACATAGGGATTTTGTTGCCAAAAACATAATATACGAATATAAACAAATAATTGTAAAAAACCTAATATTCTATAATAATTCGACGAACCAGTTTTACTCGATGCACTTTGTATTTTGTCAAAATTGTAAGCTAAAAGTATTTATATTTCCGAAATATAGTATGGTATAACTAATTGTCCTAAAATGTTGAAAATATACAAAAGGAAAGGTAATTAAAAGCTAAGGTTGTTTTTTTGGTAATTATTTTATGTGTTATTAAAAAAATGTCGTTCGGTGCGCTTGTGAATATCATATTTTTTCATTATACTTAAAAATATGTGATACCATATCTTTTTATATTAGTACTTAATCATGTGATATCTTATAACTATTTATTTTATCATGCCAGTATTTTTATTTATTTTCATATATGGAAAGTTACAATGTGTTTTTACTCTACTTTCCACGTACTAACAAGTTTTTAACAAAATTGTTAAACGCATACCAAAAAAAGAAAGACTTTATACATCTAACATTGATTTTTTATTCCAAACAAGAAGAGTCATTTGGGGACACCAAAAATATAGAAATAAAACGAGAAAGTTTAAAAAAGGAAAAAGAAGAAGATTTTTTAAGAAAATTTATTGAAAAGAAAATTTTTTCTTATTTGGAGAATGGGAGACAATGGGAAACATGTTTGTACGAATATATGCGTGCGTGTGCATGCATATTAGCATATCTATTTAAGACACATTTATTATATAATTTAATTTATGAAAAACAAACACCTTTATGTAAACATAACTTATAAACCAGTATAAAAATATCTCAATAAGCGATTAATTAAAACACATTGTTCGTCTATGCCATGCCGAGCTAGCCATTGTAAGTTTATCACTTTGGCCTCTGGTTCAATATTTCGTGGGATCGAATTCCGGCTCCGGTATGCATATTTGTAATAGCTCGGAATATTTAATGTAAATGCCGGTCTAATTAGCTCTCGTGTATAAAAGAAATAAAAAATATCATTGAGTGATAAACGAATTTAACCCTCCTCTTCTGCATAAGCCCTACAGCCTGTAACAGACCAAAGCTGATTCCTCCACCTGAACCCATCCTGCATCGGTTAATCCCTAACATTTTAAGAACTTTTCCCAGACTATCTAACCATCTAGTAGAGAGTCTTCCTTTTAGGCCTTTTCCCTCTATTCTTGAAAAAATATTTTTTTTTTGGGGGGGGGGAAAGAATCATTCTATCTATAAATATGACCTAGCCATCTAATATAGGAAGCCTTTACTATTTTTACCATGTGGGAATCATTACATTTTTTATGGCTTTCATGGTTGTATAAAATTCTCCAAATGTTAAATACTTTCAGTGTAGTCCAATGTTTTTTTCAATATTTTTATTACGGAAATCAGTAGTAGATCCTCTTTTGCCTTGTGAAGCACCAGCATTCAGATCAGCAAAAGTCCACTGGACTTATCAAGGTTTTACATAAATTTATTATTATCTAGCTCTCACATAGATTACATACTAAAAATCAGAAAAAGTTCTTGGAAAGCTGTAAAAAATGTTGATAAAGATTAAATAATTGTAGTTTTTTCAAACTTTAGCTGCTTCCTTTTATTTAATTTTTCTCCAGACATTTTTGAGAATTTTATACTAAGAATAACAAAATATTAAATTAGATATTATGTACAAAGAGTAGTTTTATAATAGGTTCCTGTTTGAAAGGAAATATGTGGAAACTCTCAAAAATATAATTCTCAACAATTTTTATTATTAATTACAAATTTAGGTATTAAAAGAACGCCTTATCTGATTGCTAAAAATATAACATCTCCTTTTCATAAAATATATACCGCAAACAAAATTAACTTATGCATATTCAATTTTAGACTTAAGATGATCACTATCTACTTTTTTGAATTGTTACTATTAATTCACAACCTTTACATATATATATTGTTCAAATTTTCAGTTGTTAATAAAATACTTTTTTTATTCCTCCCCTCAAGTTTAAATACATTTCTTTTAGACGTATAGTGGTATGTTAATACAGTTTTTTTCCAACATTAATTAAATTACTTTAATTAATTTTAGTTTTAAATGCGAAAAAAAATATAATAAAAAATATAAAAATATTATGTAATGGTGCCATCTGTTGGCATCAGTAGTTACTATATTTATATTTCTTATATCTTTAAATTTATTTATATTTATTGTCTTGTAAATGAGTTTATTACTCCATTTGAAAATTCAACTTTGTGGTTTTGAAAATAAATTAATGAGATGAAAAGTGTGTATGTGAAAGAGAATTTTTTCTAAAATCTAAATAAAAAAATGAATGAAAATTATTTACAAAGAATTTTTTTTTTTTTTTAAATATAGTGAAATGAAAAATCAGTCTTATAAATTTGATAGAGCGTTGGCATACTACCTTCATGTTTTTGGATCGAATAGCGTCTAGCATAAGAATAATCGAAGCACTAAACAAAAAATGTGGATCAATTACACCGATCCTGATTTCTCAAACGAACAATGAGAAATTTAATAAAAAGTAACTAAGAAATATTTTTCTTTGTTGTCCCAAGTAGAGGAATAGACTTTAAAAATTTTTTATACATTACTTGTTTCACTTCCTCTCCCCTCATTTTTCTCCTGTCACATTAAAAGAGGATGACCCATGTGTGTTTGAATTTAATTATCTTAAAAAATGTAGCCAATTCTGGATTTTACGTGAGACAGTTACATTCAAGGAGTTATATATCTCACGCAGCTTTTTTAATCTTTATAATTGCAATATTTATAAGAACAGAAGTTTACGTAAAATTTTTCTGATTTTATTTCTTAATATTAATAAATAATATGCAACTGCAGTAACTAGCTAGTATGGAGAGTGCAATTTTTTTTTACCAACATATCTTTTAAATTAATAAAGAAGATTTATAAGTAACTGATCAAAATAATGATGCAAAAGAAAAACTAAAAAAACTAAAGTTTGGAAATTTTATAAGAGATTATACAATTAACCCTTTAAGTACTTTTTTTGCTTTGGCGAACTTACGGTAGACGAGTCTGAATCGTCATCTGAATTTTATATATATATATATATATATATATGAAACAGCATTTTACATTTTATATTAAGCATGTTACCAAGTAAAATATATTACTTTTTCATATTAATCCATGTAACGAAGAAATTAAATAACTTTTTTTTTTGAATTAAAAGACGTATTTCCACTTTTGTATAAAAAGTGTCTAAAGCTATTAGTTTATTAAAAAAAATTCTTTTTTTCATAAAATTCTTGTTTTTATTGATAAGATATTCAAGTGAAATAAAATTAGTTAACACTCAAATAGAAATTAATTAAGAACTACAATTTAAGCGAATTCAGTTTGAACAATTTTTTTAACACAGAATGAATATTTCATCAGATACTGATCTTCCATTATTCTTTTTGAAATTTTATTGCTTCTATGTATTAAAAATTACAAAATTAAACAATTTCAGCAATTTTTTTTGAAGAAAATTTTTTTAAATGTATTTAAGTACAGAAATTTCGAAGTCTTGCAATATAACAAATAAAAATTACATTATTATTAATTATTTAAATTAATAATTAAAGAATTACGTAATATATTTTAATAGAATGTGCTACATATATTTGCAATGTGTGTCAGTAGCAAAATAAATTTGAAGTAGTTGTTTGGAATTCCGTATTTTAATTTGTATGAGAAAATATATTGGACATCCTAGTTTTTTCCTTGAGAGAAATTTTATGACAATAAATGAACTGAAACGGAACAAAATAATAAATCTCTACAGAAGGATTCTCCAGGAAAACACGATAATTGCTATTCTCTAGATTGTAAAATACAGTGATAAGGAAACGAATTAGCGCATACGACGAATTATTCACGGTCACTCATACTACACACACCCCTTAGGCAGTATTCTAATGGTTTTGTGGAAACATTCTTATAGCGTCCATTGCACTGGACTTCGAGGTCAGCGAAAGACGACGGGATGTGGTGATAAGCATGTAACCTCATTATTTTTCAAGATCCACACGAAAGTTGATGGTCGTTTCGGCTCATGAATTTCACGAAAAACCTCCTGAAGCATTTTGAGTAAGGAGTAGAAACCTAATTCACACACTTTATGAATGGCAACACTTTTGCTTGTTTTTTTTTAATGCATGTAATAACGCAATTATATGAGAGTGCTATTTTTTGTAATCTGTTATGACAATGCTTTGAAAATCGTCAACAAAATTATGATTTGAAATATTAAGGGACTTGTTACGAAATGAAAATTTAATTTTTAAAAATCTGTGATTCACAACCTTTTACTCTATGGGAGTATTCTTGTGGTGATAGAAGAATTCCTATAATTCTTATCTATTAAGCCCCGAATGAAAATAGCTGTGATTATTTATTAACATGTATTTTGTTATGATGTTTCAAATGAGTCAAGGAGTTATTTTTATTAAAATGTTTCATATTTTTACTTAATTTTACTAAATCATTCATAAATTCCAAAAGGGAATCTAGAAAAGAACACTTTTGATCTTCACATCTTTACTTCACATTTAGAAAGAACACAAAGTGACGTCAGATGCGATGATTTGTATTGATTGATAACGCAAAATCCGCTTGTAAACCAAAACGACGAGTACATACATACATAGTGCTGCAGGTGAGTCCCCGGCTGTACCTTAAGGTTAACGGATTTGGAATACTCGCTCATCACCAAGTGCCTCGTAAATCTGAACCACAATGAGGTCACATCGGATCAGGTACTCTTCTCTCCTCACTCATCCACACCAGCGGAAAACTCTAGACATTAAAGATTAACATAAATATGTTCCTACCCCACGGAGCTTCTGCAACCCAGGGAGGGGAAAATATTATGGTCACCCTCCCAATCACAACCCGCGGCAAACGATGTTTCACTTTGCTGATCTTAACGGGAAGCGTCGTGAAATCATTACCAAGCCACTGAAGCTCAACCCGAACAACACATACATATATAAAAGATGAAGGATTACCCCGTAATGTACCATGCCCGAACAACACTGCAAGACATTGACAAACACAAGGAACATTGAATGTCTCGGATACTTGACAGAAATCGAACTTATCACCTATTGGTCCACATGCAGGTGGTGAAAGAGAGGGAGCGTAATCCACCTAGAGCACCAAGGCCCCTTTTTCTTACTTGATGAGTTTTAACTTTCCTCTTCTGTCTCTTAGGATGCAATACTAACCTATGTTCAATAGAAATTATTGTTCATCTGGATGAGTAAAATCAGCCCTCTTGTAAAAATGTTTTACAATCACCACGTATATATGATGCATATTTTAAATTATATGCTGGAGAATTGAAATATGCATCTATCTTTCAAGAAAGAAGGAGAATTGAAATATGCATCTATCTTTCTATTTTCTTTTTTATCATTTTATCATAAAGAAATTAAGCAATAAAAAAAATCTATTTCAGTTATTATCACATTTTTTTAAATAAACTTCAGTTGAATTGCAGTTAATTTCTATTTATTACATGATACACGAGGTAAAATGCAGAAGATTTAAAATATGAATTGGGAAAAAATACATAAACTGAAAATCTAAGCCACTATTACTTACTAAAACTAAAATCATTTTTAGAATATGATAGGAATATACCAATCATTGAATGTTTTCTAGCCGACATTTCTGATTAGAAAAGGATGACAAACAGTGAAGTTAAAGAGGTAAATATCAAATACTTCACAAATGCTGCAATTTAGTGGACAACCAAAGACATCACTGTGTTGGTCAAAACTTAAATTAAGTATTGAATACTGTATATAATTTTCTTGGTTAAACTGTGAAAAAGTTGGTAATGGGTCAAAACACACAATATTTTTTCAAAAAATAGGAAAAATAACTATCGTTATTTTTCATTCATTTTTAATGATAGTGGAGGACTATAGAAAGAAAGGAATACTATTTCCCTAAATATCGTTCTTCTATGTCTATAGTTTACATATAGATAGCAGTTTTACGTGGGAAAAGAAACCTTCGGCTTCCTACTTGAAGTGAGAAGAGTTCTGGATCATAATGTTACATCGTTTTAATTGGTTACATGGGGGCATAAGCAACTTTACAGGTATTTCAAATCATCGTTAATTAATTGTTAAAGTATTAATTAAATGTCTATTAAGTTAGTTTCAAAAGCAGTCATCAAAATTTCTAAATAAAACAGCTTTCATTTTAAAATAGTCTGAGATAAATATCATGATAAAAATTTCCTTTCATTCTGTCCTGCCATTTTGAATTCAGCCTCGGGCGAAAATTCAGTGAATAAATAGAATGAGAATTTTATTTATACTGCAATGTCAAAATGCAATTGACTGGGAAATTCACATCATGCGTTTGCGGTGATGAGATATGCAAATCATTAGCTTTACAGAGCATACCCAAATCACGGGTGATTGTAGTAACACATTAAATAACTATATAAAAAAAAGAAAAGAGCGCCAATTTGAAATACTACGATTTATTTTCCATTTTTTTAAACTATGCAAAGGTCTTTTGAGTAAATTTCTGTGTTCGGCTGAGGAAGAATAATAGCCTATAGGGATTGTGGATTATCCTTTAGAGAAATTTTGATAGTATTAAGAGGAACCAAGCAATTGTAATGCGGATCTGTAATCGCTGAATGCAGGAGTGAACAATGGATTGATGGAATCGCTTGAAACCACTTATTACTGCACTACAGGCATATTGTGAGTATGGCAGTTATAGATTGTCCGCTCGTATCATTGGACATTGCATCGTATCATTGCAAATGAAAGAAATGTTTGGAAAGCATCCGTTGGTTTCTTTAATCTTAACTTAAAAACATAAGTACTGTAACAGACAAAGCGTGACGAACGGTGGACATGGATGAAACGATATTGTCTTTACTGGGGTATCCTAGTCCTTGGAATGAATTAAAGTCCCTGTTTCAATTTCTGCTGCTGTTGAACAATAGGGAATAGGCAATAAGACTCTTCTTTTATCTTTCACATCTCTCTGATAGAGTGCTGGACATTTTCCGGGGTTTATCCCTTTGAATAAGTAAATACGGTCCACTGTCTATGAAGTTCCTTTCGGAAAGAATGATGCTATGGATATTTAAGTGTCTTACTATGGTTTTCTGCAGTTATGCTATCCTTCATTGCATTGTTAAAAATTCTTTCCAATTCGTGACTTGATGGCTTGCTCTTTAGAATAAAGGATTTCGGATACAACCATAATCCCAGATGAACAACAAGATGCATATCTTGTGAGTTTCTGCTCATAAATTCATCTGTAAAGGTTTTCAAAATTTTCCCATTCCAATTCTTAAATATTGAATATTTAGATTTTAGGAATTGAAATGGTAAAATATTGTATTACTCCTAGAAAAGTACAATTTGCACAACGGTAGCATCCATAATTTACATGGATGAAATGACCATATCGAAAATCCATCTATAAAGGTGATAAATTCAGCACTTTAGTTCTTGCATAAAAAAATGATAAAAAGAAATTAAGCTACGGAATTTTTGAAAAATTTGAAAGAAAATAAATAAAGTAGGAAAAATATCGATAATTTATTTCAGGAGTTTTCTATATATATATATATATATATATATATATATATGTATAACATTTTTCCTTTTTATATAAACAAATCATTCTAAAAATATCTAATGTGTACTACTCTTAAATTTGGTATTATTATTATTATTATTTTGAGAAGGGATATAAAAGACAAATTGGATTTAAATTGCATTAATGAACAAAATTTATATAAAACATAATAGTAGAATAATAGTAAAAAAATGTTTTAAAAATGATTTTATACATAAATTATTGATTCATTTAAAACATTATAAAGTTAGTTAGCTAATGATGTAAGCATACATAATTGACATTAAAATTTTACAGTTGTATCAACTATTAATAGTATGTTTTGAAGAAAAAAGGCAAAGAGAAATATATCAAAATCTAAAACTAATGAATATTGTTTTGAATTTTTGTACTTGAAAGAAAAGTTTCGCAGAATAAGCAGTAATTTTATATCGATAAAATTTTAAATATTGATTATAATTTGAAACTAACAGAAAATAATTTATCTTATTAACGCAAAAGTGAGATATTTTAGGGAAATATTAAACCTAGTTTTTACATAATAATGAAGTTTAAACAGAATAAAAAAATATTTCGCTCAAAAATTACTTTATTAAGGTTAAATGCAAGAAATTAACAGGGGCTTCTTACATCCTTATTTGCTTTTGTCTCGATAAATAAAAGAGAAAAAATATGTAAAACACCCCTTGCTTCCCTTGCATGGAATCAAAATGTAATGTAAAAATAGTCTAAGCAAAATATGAAAAATCCTTTTAATTTAAGAAATCACAAAATATAGAATAATTAAGTTTTCGTAGTTTATAATTATAGTATTAGAATATTTAATCCTGGCATGGCACAGGAACTTTTTCACTTTTGCAGCATTTCAAATTCCCATGATTGATGTGTGTACAAAATAAATTTCATTCAAAAAGATGTCTGCATGCTAAAAAAGGGCATCTAACTGTTGCTAAATATGTTTATATATATACATATATAAATATTACAGAAAGAAAGAGAATTGTGGATGCCGCGAATAATGCCCTAGCCCTAGTTGCAATGTCTTTCTAGTTGCAATGTCTTCTGGGGGTTCTGCAAATCAAGTCTAATAATCTGCTTGGTGCTTGATTCTAAATTATGAGAACCTACCCAGTTTTGGTATTGCGATGGTACGACTTCTGAGTGGCTTGTTATACACGATGTCGTTAATTTCAACATTTTGCCAAAAAAGTGGGACTTAATGTCTTAGTCAACCCATATTTAATTTAAGAAACATTATTAAATCCAATTTTTTTTATCAAAAAAGCCCCAAGTAATATTATTCAATCATATTGTCTTCATATGTAAGAAAATTCAATTTTATTTTCAAGAAAACACCAAAAATGTTTTAAATACTTTTCTTAATTGTCATTTCCTAGCAAAAGTGATGTTCATTCGATGCCTATAGCTTAATCTAATTCCTCCATCTTAAGCCAAATAATTTTCTTCAATAAAGTTCAAAGCATTCTCATGATCATTATTTTATTTAAAACAAAAATTTTTACCTTTCTTAATTGATTTTTTTAAAATTTAAATACCTTAAAAAATTGCATTGATAACTGACGTCATATAAACATCCATCATTTAACAGATTTAATTAGCAGAAAGCCGAAGAAGTCTTTATAAAGAAATCAATGTTCAGAACAAGAAATATAAGTCAAAATTCAGGACTACGAAGAAATTATTATTATTATTATTATTTTTTTTTTTGCCCCGCTGCCACATATTTAATTTTCTTATCTTTTTTGCGAAAAAGTGATTTGAAAATGTCACAACAAGATTTACTGGAATCCATGGCTTCATATATTATTGAGAAACCAGAATTTTTTCAAACATGCTCAAGTATTGAGGATTCTGTTGGAGTAGAAAGAAGTGACATTTAAAAACGTGCTGAATAAATCAGAAATGCTAGCCGTCGACCAACCCAAAACCGCCTACATACTAGATAAATAATGATGTTACATATATTTTATGAACAATTTATCGAGGTAAAACAAGTAATGCTATTCAGCATCAAAACAGCCTTTTTTGACAACAAAACAAAGTGTCAGTGTCTAAAAGCATGAAACCGGAATAGGATTCATCAAGGCTACCTCCAAGCACGTAGGCCTGTGGTGTTTACTCTATCTCAATACTTCGTGTGAACAAATCAAAGAAATTATGCTGCTAAACTTTGAATTTATGAACTAAAGCGATAGGTGTTACCTGTTTCTTACTGACAAATCCCAATTGAGTTTAGAGTATGAAACCAGGCATTTTTTTCTGGAGTCATATTCTAAATAATTTCTCATTCATTTGGAAAATATCACAATACAAATTACATGGATTGAAGGATTGTGGCTGGAAGTGTATAAATACATAGCAGTGCAGGCGAAACCTGGTTTGTACTTTAAAGTTGTTGGTTTAAAGTTAATGGGTTTGGAATATTCATTTATCACCAATTGGAATTAGTCTAGGTAGACACGCACCATAGGATATCATTGGTGGACCAGTGCATCATTCGGAATTGGCATCATTGATAGATCAACACATTATTCAGAATAGCAATATGACATGCAGATGAAATACTGAGAACCTCATACGGTGTTTTATTTAGTAACCATTGGTGATTCATTTCTTTTATTGCACAATAATATCAAATCCCATACAGCCTTTACTGTGGGGAATGTTCTTTCATTTGAAGGAATACAGCGTACAGAGTGGTTAGCCTATCTCTTGGCTTAAATAGAAATATGTAATCAGAAGTTTTATCTGTACAAGGAGAGAAAGCTTCATATTAAAGTCTCCCAAATCATTTCGAAAGAAGATAGTTTTTATTTCTTATATATAACTGAATTGTTGCTTTAAAGCATCTTTCCATGTTCTTTTTTTTTGTCCCCATAAACTAAAGATCCCATTTACTTTTTTGTATCTCTTTTTTTCTGTATTGAAACTATGCATAAACTTTGCAATTTATGCATGTACGTAACTTTTTCGTTTCAGTCTAGCTTTGCGGTATAGGTAGAAAACTTTAATGATTTTTGTCATATAATACTTGAATGTTTGATATAGTCTCAAAAATCCTTAGTCTTGTTAAGAGATTTTATTACTTAAATTGCGATTGCAAAATAATTTTTTTTATCATTATATAATGTCAACTTAATAAAAAATTGTAAGTTTTCTCCGTTACAGCCTCTCCATTAAATTGCAGACATTTTATCTATATTCCATAACTTTACATAAGAGTATATTCAAAATATGTTCTATAAAAACTGAAAAATTAGAGGTTATTTTTAATACGGAATAAAAAAAAAAATTTGTGAGTACAAGTATAAATACCGCATCTCTTTTCAGATTATATGTGATTACTTTGCCGTATATGATAAGATATTTTAGATGTTTAATCTAGTCTATGAATGTTATTTTAAGCATTTGTTTTAGAAGAAACTTGGTCTATTTGTAGCTCCGTAAAATTCACATTTAGTGACAAACTGTAAGATAGTAAAAATAAAATGTCACATTGCATGTTAAGTGTCAAAAATCACAGTTTAAAGTCCTTAAAATATCTTTTTTACTTAGCATGATAAATATACTGGAACTAGGTCTTCGGCTAAGAATGTTGTGGATTCGATTTCAGCTTTATTTGACAACGGAATATAGAAGTTTCTATTTATTTTTGTTGAATTTTTATATTTGTGGAAAATGTAAAAATTTTCATTCATATCTGTCAAGCTGGGTGTTATTAGAGAACTTTCTTGGTTTCTCCTTCGTGACATGTGAACACAACCCACAGACTGAGAAGTCCTCCCAAAGGGCAACACGTCTGACTGCTTTAATGACTTGTAACAGGTGCTATACAAATGCATACTGAAACCAATATTTATAGACATTGATGGAAATATGTTAATAGCAGAAATGCTAGGAAATAGACTGACATATTGTAAGGTATAAAATGGTTTTGAAAAAACTGAAATAGTTAATGGTCATAAGTTATTTGAACTAATATTTGAAAGTTATTCGTGCATTTTTGGACTTGATTTAAGATAGGAATATAAAAAAAAATGTTTATTTTGCTTTAAATGAAGAAATCAAAATATTATAAAAATAAATTAATAATTATTTTGACTATTTCCTTTATGACAATCAAATAAATATTTTAAAATAAAATCGAAAGACATCTTTTATTTGTTCTTTATTCTTTTTTTAATAACAATATTATTAATTAAATACTGAAGAAAATGTCTGAATATCACTTAGATGCTTCTTCATGCAATAAAGCAAACATTGTTAAAGAAATCGAATACATAATTTTCTCAAGCGAAAATCATTTCTTATGAAAGAATACTAAAAAACAGAAAAAATACTGAAATGAAAAAATACTTTTACTTACTTAATATGAAACAATACTTAAAGAAAGACTTATTGAAACATAATATAATTAATATCTTGTCACTTCTATTGATCGCGCAAATTACTTTCATAAGCGAGGCAAAATGACAATGAATAGGTGTAATTTGATAAAAAACAAGCATACAGTGGTACAATTTAAAGAGAGATAATATTGAAAAGTCTAATGCTCAAAATGTGATTTTAAGTGAAGAGTTACAAAACAAAGGTTTTATGTGAATTGGAACTGAACGAGTAAGTAAACTATATATGATCATTGGTTATTATATTCTATTTAAAGAAACAAGAGCTCACAAATTTTCGAAAAGTTTTGCTTAGTTATCGCTCGGAAACTTTGGTTGTTCTGAGATAATAGAACTGAAAAAGTTTTTTCGTCTTTGACAGCATTTTTGTTTCAAATTTTAGAAGTTCCTGACTTAAAATTAAATTTTTGCTTTAGATTATAGAACAGCGTTAGCTTTCCCTTCAGTGTGTATTTAAATATTCTTTCAATAGAAATGAAATTTTTTCTAACTGGAAAATTTGAATAGAAATAAATAATAAAAGAAGATTATGAAATCATTCCATTTTGCTAATATGAATAAAGATATCGAAAAAAAAATGTAAACTATTATGACTTTTTATAAAAGATGTTGGTATTTAAATATGACATTAAATATGTGATTAAAAATGGAAATATTAAAAAGTTCCATTTGTTTTGTCCGAATAGTTTTTAAAAATATTTTAAGTTTTGTAGTATGACAATACGATGAATTACATACCAATTTTCGATGGAATATAACTGATAGAACATTTTAAATTATAA